>JACEFZ010017118.1:32500-92500 GCA_014155875.1 Cepaea nemoralis | reverse complement strand
CACGATCCACAATCCTCAACAGTCTTGACTTGTTGTTGAGAGGTAGTTGTAAGCTAGCATGTGATCTCGATTGACCGTCCACACGATCCACAATCCTCAACAGTCTTGACTTGTTGTTGAGAGGTAGTTGTAAGCTAGCATGTGATCTCGATTGACCGTCCACACGATCCACAATCCTCAACAGTCTTGACTTGTTGTTGAGAGGTAGTTGTAAGCTAGCATGTGATCTCGATTGACCGTCCACACGATCCACAATCCTCAACAGTCTTGACTTGTTGTTGAGAGGTAGTTGTAAGCTAGCATGTGAGTGTCAGATGATCCTGACCATACGTTTATTTGTTGCTCCATACATCTATGTGTGGTAATATACATGTGTGTGTTGTTGGGAAAGTATTTCCAGAATTGTTCTGCGCAAACTTCAAGTCCTGGGACATCAAGGCTACCACGAATCACAGTGCGGTTTCCGACAGAATCGGTCTACCGTTGATATGATCTTCTCATTGCGACAAATGCAAGAAAAATGCCGGGAACAAAATTAACCACTGTTTATTGCCTTCATCGACCTCACAAAGGAATTTAATTTTGTCAGTCGTGAGGATCTGTTCAAGGCACTAAAGAAGATTGGCTGCCCACCAACTCTTCTGTCCATTATTGAATCTTTCCACACAGACATGTAGGGTATAATCAAGTTTGATGATGCACCTTCAGAAGAGTTTAAAATCAAGAGTGGAGTTAAGCAAGGTTGTGTACTATCGCCCGCCCCTTTGGGATATACTTTTCACTTCTACTGAAATATTCCTTTCGTGATCAGGATGGTGGTATATACATTCACTCACGCTCAGATGGCGGCCTTCTACAATGCTCATAGATTGAGGCCAAGAACAAAATTAGGAGGGTACTGATCAAAGAGTTGGTACTACAGATGATGCTGCAACTACGACGCACTCGGGGCAAGAATTACAACGTCTACTATCTGCATTCTGCAATGCTTGTTCTGAATTTGATTTAAGAATTATTAAAATGAAGACACAGATTATGTCACAAGGTGTACATGGGGTACCATCAACCTTTATTTACGAACTGCTGATAGACCATTGTACATATCTAGGATCAGTGGTAAATAGCAAATTATCCCTAGATCAGGAAGTCAACATCAGGATTGGTAAGGCAGCAACAACAATGAACATGTTAGCAAAAAGAGTCTGGGCGAACAGGAAGCTGACTGCCAAAACAAAAGTCCTTGTCTATCAAGCCTGTGTCCTTCTTTATGGCAGGTGAAACGGGGGCAACTTACTCACACCAAGAGAAACGTTTAAACAGCTTTCATATGCGGTGTCTGCGAAGAATTCTTGGTATTAAGTGGCAAGACAAAATCACAAATACTGAAGTATTGGAAAGATCAGACAAGTGACGGTTTGTTCCATGCTCAGTCTTCGTAGACTTACAATGGATATGACACGTTAGGAGTATGGATGATGGTAGAATAACAAAAGACATCTTTTTTATGAATTACAGATGGGTAGGGAGATCTCAAGGTCGGCCTCTACTACGATACAATAATGTGGTGTAAGCGGAACATGATCGATACAAGCATTGATAATGCACATGGGTGCATGAACGTGTTGCATGGAGGGCAACTATCAGAAATGGAATAAAGACAAAGGAGAAAATGATTGCAGATAAAGCACACACAGAGCGTGAGAGACTGTAAGATGGTACATGATGGTGGAAATGACCATGTTTTAACATGCATCCACTGTGGACGAATATTTACAGCACGAATTGGTCTTAACAGCCACATTCGCCACCGCCATTTGTTGCAGTTATTATGCCTTTTTGAAGCACAATGTACCAAACTATCTATCGTCTAGTCAAGACGGAAAGGTGCCAATACAATACATTTGTTTGTTTTACAATAAATGTATGTGTTTTACTATACGTGTGTATGTTGTATCATACATTTATATATTGTAGCATACATTTATATATTGTAGCATACATTTATGTGTTGTACCAAACATTTATTTGTTGTACCATACATTTATATGTGGTACCATACATTTATTTGCTTACCATACATTATTTGTTGTACCATACATTTATGCGGTGTACCAATGTTGTACAATCAGTTTTGCAAGACTGTAAATCCATATCTTTCTCTCAAAGATGTGGTTTCAGTATACGCGTATGGTCGTGTTCTGTTGAGCCAGACATATATACCTTAGATATCCATCATCTAAAGCAGACGTAAGATTAGGTTATTCTAGCTCGTTATTTTAGTGTGACCTTGTAAATCGGTGGTTATGACATACCAAAGATTGGATACGCTGATGATACAGTATTGATATCCACAACACAGAATGGTATAGAAAGTCCAATAACCTCAACGCAATCGAATAGTGAAAATCACATCTTATATCTTAACATAGGCAAAATCAAAGATAATGCTTACATATAAAACAAGTATGGAGAAAGTAATATATGTTAATGAGGAAATATTGGAGATGGTGGCAAATTTCGACCATCGTGGGTCATCGATTACGGACAATGGTGACACAATGAAAGAAATTAAAAGACGAATAACTATTGCTCTTCAAAGACTAAAATAATTGAATAAATTGTGTAGTTGGATAGGTAGAACTACGAAAATTAGATTTTCAAGAGCATGCATTTTTCCTATTGCAATACACACCTATGAGATCTGGACACTTACTAAACAAGCTGAACAACGCATAAATGACTATAAATGTTATAGACGAGTTCTAAGAATATCTTGGGTAAAGAAAATAACAAATGCATCCATACTTCAAGAGCTGAATATTGAAGAAGGTTGGCTATTAAAAACGATAAAACAAAGAAACTGACATATGTTGGTCACTTGAAACGTCATGAAAGTTTTGGAGAGAACAATAATAGAGGTGTATATGCCTTTGAAGAGAGGAAGAGGAAGGCCAAAGAGAAGATGGGTGCAGAATGTGGCAGATGACTCCACATGGGTGGTATTGGACGTGGGACATCCTACTTATGATCTAGAGGTTATCCGGAAGGTTGTTATGAGAGCGAGGTTCTGTAAAGGACATGCTACTGAATGAATGAATGAGTTAACACTATGTTAACTCTATCCATTATCTTTCTGGTATGTTAAGATTTGGTCAAATCTGTGCACTAGATGATTTTCTAGCTCGTCAGTTAACATTTGATCAACGGTGTCCACTTTCATCATTTTTCTAGTTCGTGTGTTAACATTTGGTCAACTCTGTGCGCTACCACTGATAACCGGCATGCGATTTAATAGTTAGAGACAACATACCCGTGCAAACAGCAGCGGACATTTATGAAGTATAGTATAACAGCAATCCAGAAAGTTCTCCTTAAACCATTGCTTCCATAGACCATCTGCAATGGAAATGGTTAAAACCGACAATTGGATTAATGCAATGATACAAAACATACAATAAGTATATATAACATATATCTGAATCATGCCTACATTTGTTTTCCGTATATAGACACATGCCGGTCTCTCTGGCCGAGGGGTTACAACACTTTCTCCGTAATCCCGTTTATCACGCAGAGTCTCGTAGTGGGCGAGAGCTGGGAGCGGTTCTACCCCCGCTGGTGACTTGCGGGATAACTGAGCCGGCCGCTCAGAAAGCAATGGCAAACTACTGAGCGTAATCTTGCCAAGAAATCAACAATCAGCTGAAAGATGCTGCTGTTGACAGCGATGTCCTGTAAAGGATATGCGAATAAAAACAAATACAGACACATACGTGGATGTGTCCTCGGTATACATACACACACGTGGACAGTTTAGATTTTACCTCGATATACAGACACACACTTTTACAGTTTAGATTTGTCGTCGATATCCAGACACACACGTGGACAGTTTAGATTTTACCTCGATATACAGACACACACATGGACAGTTTAGATTTGTCATCGATATACAGACACACACTTGGACAGTTTAGATTTCTCATCTGTATACAGACACATACATGGACAGTTTAGATTTGTCCTCGATATACAGACACACACGTGGACAGTTTAGATTTGTCCTCGATATACAGACACACACGTGGACAGTTTAGATTTGTCCTCGATATACAGACACACACATGGACAGTTTAGATTTGTCCTAGATATACAGACACATACGTGGACAGTTTAGATTTTACCTCGATATACAGACACATACGTGGACAGTTTAGATTTGTCCTCTGTATACAGACACACACTTGGACAGTTTAGATTTTACCTTGATATACAGACACATACGTGGACAGTTTAGATTTGTCCTCTGTATACAGACACACACTTGGACAGTTTAGATTTGTCCTCTGTATACAGACACACACTTGGACAGTTTAGATTTGTCCTCGATATACAGACACACACGTGGACAGTTTAGATTTGTCCTCGATATACAGACACACACGTGGACAGTTTAGATTTGTCCTCGATATACAGACACACATATGGATAGTTTAGATTTGTCCTCTGTATACAGACACACACATGGACAGTTTAGATTTGTCCTCTGTATACAGACACACACTTGGACAGTTTAGATTTGTCCTCTGTATACAGACACACACTTGGACAGTTTAGATTTGTCCTCGATATACAGACACACACGTGGACAGTTTAGATTTGTCCTCTGTATACAGACACACACTTGGACAGTTTAGATTTGTCCTCGATATACAGACACACACGTGGACAGTTTAGATTTGTCCTCGATATACAGACACACACGTGGACAGTTTAGATTTGTCCTCGATATACAGACACACACATGGACAGTTTAGATTTGTCCTCGATATACAGACACACACATGGACAGTTTAGATTTGTCCTCGATATATAGACACACACATGGACAGTTTAGATTTGTCCTCGATATACAGACACACACGTGGACAGTTTAGATTTGTCCTCGATATACACACACACACGTGGACAGTTTAGATTTGTCCTCGATATACAGACACACACTTGGACAGTTTAGATTATTCCTCGATATACAGACACACACTTGGACAGTTTAGATTTGTCCTTCGATATACAGTACACACACGTGGACAGTTTAGATTTGTCCTCGATATACAGACACACACTTGGACAGTTTGGATGTAAACGAGGAAGGCTGGCGTTGAAACTCTCGTCTGAGCACGATGTTGACATTATCAGTTAACCCCCTATCGATTACACTAATTCGCCTCGTTGTTTCATGTTTTGTTGTGTGTGTAGTGGAGCCGAGCTGCGCAAGTGGCTAGCAGTCTTGAATCGTCATCAATGTCGGTATTTTAACGTTGACCTAGGGGTCAAAGCCGACACAGCCTAAAACTTGGTACCAGGGAGTGTCCTGTGAAGTAAAGGTATCATTATAATTCAGCTAGATATTGACCACATTACCTCCCAGTGCCCATTGGTCTGTTAAAATATGGGCTAGTAACATGTACCCAATACGTCTCAAACGTGTGACATCTGCAGTGACTAGGCTCCACCGGTGAAACTGTGGGGCCGATAGAAGAACGGGCTGACAACACCTAATGCTGTATAATGTCTTTGTCGCGTCAAACGAAAGTACAAGTAGATGCCCCTTGGATCCTCCTAAATTGGGGGGGGGGGGGGGAGAGAGAATCATGAAGGATCCATCAATGACCACATGTTGACGACCCTAATCTGTCCAACCGACCATGACTTCAGCCGAACGACCGGGCAGGGCTTGCGTTTGTGGTAAAAACTTTTTTCCCTGCCTCCTACCGGGAAATGAGAATTCACGCTGGACGAAAGAAGTGCGAGAGTACGTCACATGAGACACGGCAGCACTCCCGTGAAAGGGATATCAATAAGACGAGAATAAGACGAGACGAAATAAGAGGAGGTAAGAGCACTGAGGCAAGCCGCTCGGAAACGGTACAAAGCAGCAGCCGAGCATGAGGAAGAGGGCTTGCGCCAAGTGTGGCAACATCTGAAAGCCAGGAACAATGCCCTCTATCGAGCAGAAAGGTTCTGCAGGAACAGAAGGAAGACCCAGAAGGAACGTGAGAGATTCTTTCAGGAACCATACAAGTTTGCACGGGATTTGTTCGAAACAGCCGCGATCCGGCATCCTCAATGTCAGCAAAGAGGAGCTGGAGAACCACCTTGTGACGACGTACTCCGATGCCCAACGGGACGTCCCACTCGGAGAAATTGAAGGGCTCAAATGGCCGGAGAAATCATCTGTGGGTTTCAATGCCAAGCCTCCGATGTGGAGCGAGGTGGTTGTGATGATTAAGAAGGCACATGGAAAGTCGTCACCGGGGCCCAACTGTGTGCCTCACACAGTTTACAAGAGATGCCCGAATGTCCTTAAGAAATTCCACAGGATACTGGAATCCGCGTGAAAACACAAGCACGTCAGCACGGAGTGGAAGAAATCAAACAGAATCTACATTCCCAAAGAGCAAGACTCAGGCAGTATTGCCCAATTCAGACCGATCTCTCTCCTGAACGTCGAGGGGAAAATATTCTTCTCAGTCATGGCCAGCCGAATCACAAAGTACTTCATGAGGAATAAGTACATCGACACGTCGGTTCTAAAAGGGGAGATACCGGGTGTCTAGAACATGGCGCCATGATCTGGGAAGCTATCCAGAGAACGAAGATGAAGGAGGAACTCTACATGATATGGTTGGATCTGGCCAACACGTATAAGTCAGTTGCCCACCAGATGTTGTGGCAAGCACTCAAGGCGTATCACGTGCCCGAGAACATTACGGAGATGCTTATGCAGTACTTCTCGGACTTCTCTCTCCGTTTCTCGACCAAGACTTTCACGACCAGATGGATCGACCTGCAGGTGGGTATTGCCATGGGATGTACGATTTCGCCGATACTATTCGTCATGGCCATGCAGGTGATCCTGGATGCTGCATCCGGCTACGCACACGGTCCGAAACTCAGCGAGGAACGGAACATTCCGCCGCTGAAGGCCTTCATGGACGATACGACAATCCTGACACCGAAGGAGAGTGATGCCCGCAGCATCCTCTACAGACTAGACGATCTGATTCGCTGGTGCAGAATGAGCTTCAAGACCAAGAAATCGAGAATCCTGTCGATCGTGAAGGGTAGAGAGGCGGAACGGTTGTTCATGCTTGCCGAGCAAGCAATTCCCACGGTGATGGAGGAACCGGTAAAGAGTCTCGGTCGTGTATACGATTCAACCCTGACCGACAGGATCACGGTGGTAGAGATACAAGAAGGATTGGCGAAAGCTCTGCATACCATCGATAATAGTAAACTGATAGACAAATTCTAGATCTGGTGTCTCCAATTCATGCTTATTCCGAAACTCCTATGGCCGCTTCTGATATATGATATAGGCACGACCACAGTGTAGACGATGGAAATGAAACTAAGCAAGTACATAGGCAAAGTGGCTTGGAGAATCACCATGCTTAACGACGGTCGCACTATATTGTAAGCAGAGTAAGTTCGTCCTCCCGTTTCGGTCTCCTCATGGAGGAATTCGAAGTCAGAAAAGCCAGACTCGCGATGATGCTGCGCGAGTCTCTAGATGAAAACAGCCAGCACCTCACAGCCCACCCTGAGAACGGGAAGGAAGTGGAAGGTCGTCAGCGTGGTCCAAGATGCCCAGGCAGCACTTCAGCTGAAGGAGGTCATGGGGCACACCCAGTCAGAAGGGGGTTCGGTCATCATGACATAGATCTGATGTGGTCTAAGGCGACGACTAACGGAAAGCAGAGACATTGTGGTTCAGGAGAACCGCGAGGGAGAGGACGATGAGAGAGTCTTTCTGGCTTCTCAACAGGCGCAGCAGGGCCAGTGGGTGTCAAGGGAAGGGATAGTGCATTTCCTTACGTGGAATGAAATATGGCGCATGGCACCACCGCGCTTTAGTTTCGTCTTCCGAACCCTCTATCAGCTGCCAAATTGGTCAAGTAAGGTAAAGCCACTGACCCGTCCTGTCACCTCTGTAAAATTGTCCAGACAGCGGAGCACGTATTGTCCGCATGTAAAAAGTCGCCTTAATCCAAGTCCGATTCACATGGCGCCGTACTTCGCTCCTCGTCAGCCAAGCAGCTAACGCTGATAGAGCTGACTGTCCCATGCGAGTCAAACATTGAGGAGCAACATTCCAACAAGATAGGGAAGTACGGTAACATGTCGCTAGCCTGAGCTGGAAGGGTACACTGTCAGGCTATTCGCCGTAGAGGTAGGCGCAAGAAGGTCTTATCTCCCACTCCGTGTATGATGTGCTAAAGCAAATGGGCATTAAAGAACAAGCGAGAATTCGGGCACAAAAACAACTGGATGAGGCAGCCGATAAGGCCTCGTGCTAGGCTGTGGAATATTTCGGAACCTGGATTAGGGCATGTCTCAAAACTAGTATGGTTAACGAGGTAGCTTCAGAATGACTAACAATCTCTCAACTAAGAGCAAGAACTTGCACTGTCTCGTGTTGACTCCGTAGATTTCCCTCCGAGCGAGGGTAGTACATCTAAGTACATGACTGTTCGGTGGGGCAATCGCCGCATGGCAGCAGTCGTCAAATCAAGCAAATATCGGTCGAAGTCCAACCTCCGTACCAGGGTGGCAGTCGTCGTCCGTAAGTCTCCCCCAGCTACAGAGACCAAGAGGTGGGTCGAAATCACGAAGAAGAACCGGCTCCCCACGACCACAGGTGCTAAGGTAGTGTGAGGTCACAAGCACCGGCTGCACCGGCTCTCCTCACTGAAGAGGAGGGGGGGGGGGGGGCTTGAGATGTGACATGTTCGCAGCTAAGGGACAAACACAAATAACAAGGTAGAAGAAAGACGCCCGGAGTCATGACCCAGACGAGAATGTTAAGTAGGTAAATGGGCCGAAACATTCAGGAAAGGAGAACTACTTCTAATGATCAGAAACCTCAGCCGTGTTTGCACTGCGGCAGAGTTTTTTATCACTGTAGCGTATTAATGAAGAGACAATAAAGAACGTGGTTCGGACATCTTGTGAGAATGAATCCCGTTGATCTGCCGACATCTGCCATCTGATGACGAAACCTGGTCTATAGGACTGGAGACAGATCAGCAGTCATCATCATCATCATCATCATCATCATCATCATCATCATCATCATCATCATCATCATCATCATCATCATCATCATCATCATCATCATATCATCATCTTTATCATCAACATTATCATCACCACCATCACTAGAATCAACATCATGATCATTACCATAATAATCATAATTATGATTATTATCATCACTATCTTCACAATCACTATCTTCATCATCATTGTCATCGTCACCATCGTTATCATCAATATTGTCATTATTTTCATTTTTATCATCAACATTATCATCATCACCATCACTAGCATCATAATCATCACTATCATATTATTATCATTATCATCAGAATCACTAACGTTAACATCATCATCACTATTAAATGCATCATCATCATCACCATCATCATCAGCATCATTATAATCATTATCATCATCATTATCATCATCGTCATCAACACAACTTTATCATCATCATCATTATGATCATCACTATGATAATTATCATCAGTCTTATCGTTATCATCATTATCAAATTGTCATTATTACCATAATCATATCTAAAATTATCAACAATATAATTATAATCAGTATCATCATTTTTATCGCCATCATCATTATCATCATCACTATCATCGTCACTATCATAACTATCATACTGTCGTCATTACCAACATAATCATTATAATTATCATCATCACTATCATTATCATCACCATCACTAACATCATCGTCAACATTATCATTATTTCACCATCATGTACAACATATATCATGTTTGCGGTCTCATTACTCTTTTCTATCATATTTGCCAAATGTAACTAAACTTTCAAGTGCATGTCTCTTCAGAATATGGCAAACAATCTATATTAATTTCATATAATATCTTTAATCAGTTTATGATTTTCATTTCTTTCTTAACTTAGTCTCATTTGTATTTCTATCCCACTTGATTATTCTACGCATTGTCCTCACATGTCCCCTGCCATCAAATGTTTCTCACATGTCCCCTGCCATCAGATGTTTCTCACATGTCCCCTGCCATCAGATGTTTCTCACACACATATACAGAGAGAGGGAGAGTGAGAGAGTGAGAGAAAGAGAGGGAGAGATGGAATGTGTTTGGGTGAGAGAGAGAGAGAGAGAGAGAGAGAGAGAGAGAGAGAGAGAGAGAGAGAGAGAGAGAGAGAGAATGACACCACTGATTATATAAATCACCACTTTGATGACACCAATGATTATGGACAGTACACCCGGGTGACTCCAACAATGGTTCCGCCTCAGCTCCAGGTAACATGCAACAGCTGAAACGTAACCACGCTCTAGAGCTCGCCGGCGTCTCTCTACACTGCTTGTTAATATCACGTGCTTGTATTACGTATGACGTCACGTCTGGGTATTTATATACGCAACGTAATATCGACAAGATTGGGATATGTAGATCAGCAAGCGTAAATCACACCATTGTAGGCATGCAAGAATGTTAGTTAGTTAGTTAGTTAGCTAGTTAGTTAGTTGGTTAGTTGGTTAGTTGGTTGGTTGGTTGGTTGGTTGGTTGGTTGGATGGTTGGTTGGTTAGTTAGTTAGTTAGTTAGTTAGTTAATTAGTTAGTTAATTAGTTAGTTAGGTAGTTAGTTAGTTAGTTAGTTAGTTAGTTAGTCAGTCAGTCGAGGTTCCAACTTCACGGCAACGGGTCGTCACCATTATGCTCCGTTCCTGTGACAGTGAATACCACACAAAATGCTCCCCACTGTCCAATGTGAAAAGTGGAACAGGCAGGAGTCTCGGCAACCCAACAGCCCGCACAGATACACTGTGCATAATGCCGCTGCCAGAATGTCAACACAAAATTAATCCACGAAAACCACAGTTCATCGTTGATGGACTAGGCAGTCACCAGAAAGACCTCATTGTCATTTCTCACATGGCTCGGTCTTTTACTGCAGGGCGACCCGCCGAAAGTGTCGCATAAAGCACGAACTACGCAGCTTCAGCGCCGACTCCCAGGAGTCTCCTGAAAAATGCACTCGTGAAACGAAAAGGCAACTCAGTCAATTCAGCAACAGCCGGTAGCCATTGTTCCGAACATGCAGGTCTGCCCAGGACATATGTAAAAGCATTCCCCGCGAATATCACAGCTCACAGTGTCGCCCACGCATTCACTCAGTAGCAGAGCTACGGAACCATGTACTACCAGTCCAACATGAGAAAAATGCGATTGCAAACCATAGCTGCAAGCATAAACACGCCACAGGCCTTAACGGTTCAACTCCTAGCCGCCATGTTAGCGACTGGAATGTAAGATGGGCTATTGTAAATGCTATCCTGTGACAACCTACACGGATTTCCTTATAAAAGAAAGACAGAACACCCGAAAGTGTCTAACCACACATTTCACGAATTGCAAAACATTAGGTATATTTAGCTCCTAAGAAAAGAAATGGCATAATAAACACACACACAATGCACATACCATACAAGGAAATCTATCATTCACAGGTGAAAAAATGTTTGACTTATCCACATTCAGAAGCAATCAATAAATATATAAAATGAAATAATAAAATAAAATAAACAATAAGTACAATATGACACAACGGACGGCTGACGTTTCGATTCTAAGAATCTTTGTCAAGGACAGGGCAACACAAATAGATAAAAGAAAGAAAAAAAAAAAAAAAACAAAGCAAAATACATTGACACAACTACTTGGTTCCCATGTGGGAACATAAATGGTGGTTTGAACCGGTTTAAAAAGGCACTCTTTTGGCTACAAAGTTTACATATAGTTAGGCTGTCAGAGAGCCAGATAGGGTGTGTGTTGCCAAAGATATGTGAACAGCCCGACATGAATATAGAGAGGTGTGTAGACAGTGAGGTATGGATATATAGAGAGAGGACAGCATAGTTATGAACAGTGTAAACAGATCGATATGAATAAATAGAAAAGTGCGAACAGTTATATATATATTCTTCTTCTTCTTCTTCAGCGGCTTCGCCCAGGCCCAGGCGGGGATCTATCTATCTATCTGTCTGTCTGTCTGACCAGGCCCGGCTTCGCCAAGTTCCTGGTTGGGAGCATCTAATTTAATTCATATAAGTAGTCAGATAAGATCCCGTTCCCGTTCCCAACTGTCTGTCTGTCTGTCTGTCTGTCTGTCTGTCTGTCTGTCTGTCTGTCTGTCTGTCTGTCTGTCTGTCTGTCTGACCCGGCTCGGCTTCACCCAGTCCCTGGTGGGGAGCATCTCATTTAATTCATATAAGTAGTCATTTAAGCTCCCGTTCACGACTATCTGTCTGTCTGTCTGTCTGTCTGTCTGTCTGTCTGTCTGTCTGTCTGTCTGTCTGTCTGTCTGACCCGGCCCGGCTTCGCCCAGACTATGATGGGGAGCATTTCATTTAATTCATATAAGTAGTCATATAAGTTCCCGTTCCCGACTGTATTTCTGTCTGTCTGTCTGTCTGACCCGGCCCGGCTTCGCCAAGTCCCTGGCGGGGATCTGTCTGTCTGTCTGTCTGTCTGTCTGTCTGTCTGTCTGTCTGTCTGTCTGTCTGTCTGTCTGTCTGTCGGTCTGTCTGTCTGTCTCTCTGACCCGGCCCAGCTTCACCCAGTCCCTGGTGGGGAGCATCTAATTTAATTCACATAAGTAGTCATATAAGTTCCTGTTCCCGACTGTCTGTCTATCTGTCTGTCTGTCTGTCTGTCTGTCTGTCCGGCCCGGCTTTGCCCAGGCCCTGGTGGGGATCTGTCTGTCTGTCTGTCTGTATATCTATCTATTTATATATCTATCGATCTATCTATCTATCTATCTATCTATCTATCTATCTATCTATCTATATCTATCTATCTATCTATCTATCTATCTATCTATCTATCTATCTATCTATCTATCTATCTATCTATCTATCTATCTATCTATCTATAACCAGGGGACTTAACTTAAAATATAACAATGCTACTAAAGTTATGTCCCTTGTTTTATATTTTCTTATGATCATTCATGCAATTACAAAATTAAATTTTAGTAAGGTAATAGCTGATAGTACACTAAAAAAAACTATGACAGTTGGTTGCACTGGAATGAGAAGAAGACGTGTAGAAAATTTCATCTCAATCGGATGGACCGTTCGCGAACGAATGAAGAACGGACATACATACATACATACATACATGCGTGCGTGCGTGCGTGCATGCGTCCGTCCGTACGTACGTACGTACATACATACATACATACATACATACATACATACATACATACAAACATACATACATACATACATACATACATACATACATACATACATACATACATACATACATGTAGACAGACAGACAGACATCGCCTTTTATATATATATATATATATATATATATATATATATATATATATATATATATATATATATATATATATATATAGATGGCATAGTTATGCAGTAGCTTCCACAACAGTATTGATACCTGCTGTACGGAAGCATTCCTGAGAGTTTATTAATTGGCTTTCAATTTTGAGCCTAATTTAACTGTTGGAGAAGCAAAGTTTCAATGCAGTGACACATGCATCGTCGGCTCCGTTATGGTTCCATCCACCCATCATGTGCAATGCCGGTAAGCGTGGGCGGTCACGTGTTGCCATCTCACTCGATCACCAGAGTCGTGGATCAGCTCCGTGTGTCTGTCTCGACCATGCCACGAGGCCAAGCCATCAGGTACTTGCTTCTAGGCCTTCCCCTTGGTCTGTTACCTTCGATCTTACCAGTTGTCGCCAAGGTCTCCAATTCATTTCTTCTCATAACATGCCCAAACAATTTTGACTGTCTACGTCTAATGTTCTAATAAGTTTACGATCTTTATTTGTTTCTTGAAGGGCTTGTTCATTGGTCTTTCTGGCTATCAATGGTATTCTTTGCATTTTCCTCAGAAACCACATTTCTACAGCCATCAGATGTTTTTTCAGCCTGATTGCTCATTGTCCAAGCTTCACATTCATATACAAGTACAGGTTCTATGTAGCATCTCAACACTCTTTTTCTCGTTTCAATTGACATCTTTTTATTGGTCAGTACGTTTTTCATCTTGCTAAAGGCTACTTTTGCCATGGCGATTCTTATTCTAATCTCTTCAAGGCATCTCCCAACAGATGTTATTACTGTTCAGAGATAGTGGTACATATTCACTTGTTGAAGAATATTTCCATTTACTTGTATATTACATTGTGGTATTTCGTTCTTCCTAGTGACGACCATAATCTGTGTCTTCTTACAATTTAACTCTAACCCTAGTTGTTCACTGTGTGTAACAACCGCATCTACTAAATGTTGCATGTCCTGTTTATTGTCTGCAATCAAGACTGTATCATCCGCATATCTAATGTTATTGATGCATCGTCCCCCAATGTTTATTCCTTTCTTATCTTCAATATTTCTGAAAATACTTTCACTGCACAGGGAAAACAGATCTAGAGACATTACAAATCCCTTTTTCACACCTCTCTTAATAGGCTGATATCGGCCTACTTCATTATCAACTCTTTTGGCAGCTTGTTGTTTTCAATATATGTTTTTTACACGTCTAAGGTCTTTTCCATCAGTATTTACTGTACCCTTGCCTTCTACAAACCGACATTGTTCTTCTCCTATTTCAGGCTGTATTTTCCTCCTGACTCTTTGTATGATAATTCTTAGCAAAATCTTCGTGATGTGACTCATTATAGTAATTATTCGATTTTGAGCACGTTCCATGGCTCCTGATTTCTTTGGGATTGCATAAATACAGAATTACATAATTCATGAGGTATATTTCTAGTACCATATATTGTATTAAGCAGACTGGTAACTTTATCTATTCCATATTCTTCTAAAGTATTAATCATTTCTGTTGTGACGCTGTCTGAACCGAGGGTCTTGCCATATTTCATATGGTTAAGAGCTCTGAACCTCCATCTTCAAAAATGCTGGTCCTTTATTATTATTTTGAACATCATACTGTTCGTCTCTGTTATCGTCATAAAGGTTGTTCACGTAATCTGGCCATACATGTAAGATCTGATCATTTTCTATTATGACTCTTCCATCTTTTGTCTTTATGCAACCTGCTGATGTACGTGTTCTTTGATTAGTAAGGTCCTGAATTCTTTTGTGCATTAGTTGTGCATCACATTTTTACTGTTGTTTTGTTTTTCAATTGCTCTGCAATTTTTGTCAAGTCATCTTTCTTATGCCTCCTTACATAATGGTTCTGACGTTTCTGTGAGTTTCTTCATATTTGGCAGTATTATTTGTATTCTGTTTTCTTGTTTCCATTAGTTGTAAAATTTCGTCAGTCATCCATGTCTTAAGGCCCACTTTCTTTAATTTTGGAATAGTTTTTTTCCTGCTGTACAACTGATTGAATTCTTCAGCATTTCCCATTGATCATCTACATCTTGAAATAGGATCTCTAGATCAGACAATAAATCAAATTTGCTCTATACTTCTATGTTAAAATTATCTTTATGCTTCCGATCCAACCACTCGTGTGGTGTTCTCTAATGGCCCTAGGTTAATTTTCCGCTGAAACAAGAGCCTCAGGGACCACCTTGTGCATAGTCGCCTGCCCACAGATACTTCATCTGTGAGCACTTTTAAATGTCACCGTAAGAATTCTCTGATAAGCCCATACGTTTTTCAGACACCGGCGATTAAATTCACCTTAGGCTCATTCTCCTTGAAATATTCTTTTACCATACACATCCCGCAATCTTATATATGTTATCATCTGCAAACGATGTGACATGAAATATATTGGTCAAAATGGCAGACGTCTTGCCGACCGGTTTAGGGAACACCTCAGAGATATTAACCAGGACGCTGACAAATCTGTCCCCAACCATTTTAATTCTCCTAATAATAATGGAGTCGACGATGCATGTGTCACTGCATTGAAACCTTGCTTCTCTAACAGCTTCATAAGGCTCAAAATTGAATGAAAGCCAATTAATACACTCTCTGGGATACTTCCATCCAGCAGGTGTCAATACTGTTGTGGACGCTACTGTATAACTATGCCATCTTCTCTATATATATTCATATCTACCTGTTCACACGCCTCTATTTATTCATATCGAACTATTTACACTGTTCATAACCATGCTGTCCTCCCTCTATATATTCATACCTAACTGTCTACACACCTCTATATATTCATATCGGACTGTTCACATATCTTTGGCAACACAAACCATATCTGGCCCTCTGGCAGCCTAACTATACGTAAACTTTGTAGCCAAAAGGTTCAAACCACCATTTCTGCTCCCTCATAGGAACCAAGTAGTTGTGTCAATTTATTTTTTAAATTTAAAAAAATAAATCTATTTGTTTTGTCTTGTCCTTGATAAAGATTCTTAGAACCGAAACGTCGGCCGTCGTTTGTGTCATATTGTACTTATTTTTTTGTTTTATTTTATTATCTCATGTTATATACTTATTGATTGCTTCTTTATTTTGGATAAGTCAAACTTGTTTTTTTTTTCCACCTGTGTATGATGATTTTCGTATAAGCTATGTGCATTGTGTCTGTGTTTAGTATGTCTCTTCATTTCGCAGGAGCTAAATATATCTAATTGTTTGCAATTCATATTGTTATATCCTGCTGCAGCCGGTGCTTTTTCTTTTGTTCCACACATTTTTACTGACAGTCGTTTGGATTCGAGACCCCACACCCATCTAGTGACGCCTCTGACCCACCCTATGATTATCTGTGTAATATCACTTCATGGTATGTCACCTGTTGAATATGGATCACATCCTTGCGTAATATAACATAATGAGGCCGTGGTTGGATAATTATGAATACCATCACGTAAGCCTTGAAATAGTTTACAGTCGACATGGGCCTATAGTCGGTTCATGCAAGCCATAAACACTGTTCGCCCGGTCTATTTATATATCAAATGTAACATTTAAAACTTGCCAAGACATCAACAGCAGCTGAACAATGCTTGTGTTTACTGCAATGTCCTGTAAAGGATATGGGGGAAAAACGATAAAACATTGAACATGCCCACCCCGGTTGCGCGGTGGCTAGCACGCTTATCGACTGGCCCGATGGTCACGTGTTCGAATCCCTTTCAAGGCAGGAGTGGGTTTATAATTTATATATTTTCATTTACCCGGACTCCTTGAGATGTCTACGTGGTCGATAGGATATGAGCGCTCGCTCTTAAACTTCCGGTGCCCTGATAGCGGGGTAAGGTCTGCCCTACATCGGCAATTGGACTTAAAAATTGGCTTCTCGTTCATGAAAGCAGTGGCAAACTACCGAACGTAAAACTGTATAGAACATCAACCTGGGGTTTATGGCAACGTCCTGCACAGGATACGGTATATAAACTAATGAAGACTGCTAGATTCACCCAGCCTAATATAGGTACCTGGACAGTCGGTGGGTAGTACAGGCAGTCGACGTAATGCTGACCAAATCGTCTATCCAATGTAGATCTGTCTGTCTCACTTTCACACACATAAACTCACTCACTAACTCTCTCTCTCTCTCTCTCTCTCTTCTCTCTCTCTCTCTCTCTCTCTCTCTCTCTCTCTCTCTCTACTCTCTCTCTCTCTCTCTCTCTCTCTCTCTCTCTCGCTCGCTCTCCCTCATACAGACAGAAGGACGGACGGTAGGGTGGGCGGGCGGACGGACGGGACGGATAGACGGAGTGAGTGAATCAGTCAGTGAGTTTAGTTAGTTAGTTAGTTTAGTTAGTTAGTTAGTTTAGTTAGTGAGTGTTGATAGTGAGTTACATTAGTTAGTGAGTTACTTTAGTTAGTTTAGTTGCTTTAGTTAGATTAGTTAGTTTAATTAATTTAGTTAGTGTAGCTAGTTTAGTTAGTTTAGTTACTTTAGTTGTTTTAGTTAGTTTAGTTACTTTAGTTAGCTTAGTTAGTTTAGTTACTTTTGTTAGTTTAGTTAGTTTAGTTACTTTAGTTAATTTAGTTACTTTAGTTACTTTAGTTAGTTTAGTTAGTTTAGTTACTTTAGTTAGTTTAGTTACTTCAGTTACTTAAGTTAATTTAGTTACTTTAGTCAGTTTAGTTACTTTAGTTAGTTTAGTTGCTTTCGTTTCTTTTTTTAGCTTAGTTACTTTAGTTAGTTTAGTTTGTGAGTGAGTTTTGTTAGTGAGTTACTTAGTTAGTTTAGTTATTTTAGTTAGTTTGGTTGCTTTAGTTGTTTTAGTTACTGTTGTTAGTTTAGTTACTTTAGTTAGTTTAGTCACTTTCGTTAGTTATTTAAGTTAGTTTAGTTACTTTAGTTAGTTTGGTTGCTTTAGTTGCTTTAGTTACTGTTGTTAGTTTAGTTATTTTAGTAAGTTTAGTCACTTTAGTTAGTTTAGTTACTTTAATTAGTTTAGTCACTTTAGTTAGTTTAGTTACTTCAGTTAGTTTAGTTACTTTAGGTAGTTTGATTGCTTTAGTTACTGTTATTAGTTTAGTTACTTTAGTTAGTTTAGTCACTTTAGTTAGTGTAGTTACTTTAGTCACTTTAGTTAGTTTAATTACTTTAGTTATTTTATTCACTTTAGTTAGTTTAAGTACTTAGTTAGTTTAGTCACTTTAGTTAGTTTAGTTATTTTAGTTACCTTAGTTACTTTAGTTACTATATTTACTTTAGTTAATTTAATTTAGTTACTTTAGTTACTTTGGCTAATTTAGCTACTGTAGTTCACTTTAGTTACTTTAGTTATTTTAGTTAGTTTAGTTACTTTAGTTAGTTTAGTTACTTCTATTTACTTTAGATAGTTTAGTTAATTTGCTTCTCGTGGCTCATTCAGAATATCAACCTGCTCCATGGCCCGACCGCCTTCCACAATAGCCTTACCTGCATGCCTGTCAGCACGCTCATTTCCTTGTACACCCGCATATCCCTGCACGAAAATGAAACTAATCTTTGCCAGCCGAGACCGCTCCAGAGAAAGCACCTTATTCTTTCCAGACTCACCCCATCTCTATCTTCCTAAGCATACTCATTGAGTAACTAAGGAAACACACACGAGTGAATGTCTGTGTCTCGAGCCATGTTATTGCTTTACTTACTGCCATGACTTCCATAGTCAGGCTACATGTGGTCAAAGCAAAAGCAAAAGCACCAGAATCTTCCTTCACAAATCTCCCTCAGAACTGAGCCGTAAAGGCCATGAACTTCTCACTTGTCGAAGGACCGACCCATCTGCGTAAATGACAGAATTTCCCTCTAAAGAAGTGAGGATCAATGCCTGTATTTCTGCCTCCACAGCAGCCGGATTTTCTTGTCTGCATTTTTTGTCTGGTTGGATGCAAACTGAAAAGGACGTACATAAAGCTGTTGGCACTTGTACCCACTCCTCGCCAGGTTCTACGTTCTCGAGTGAACACACCTGTTGAAGAATGTCTTCGGCTTGACCCATCCATGACTTTCCTATTTTTAACCTTCTACCCTTTACCTTCTTATTTACGCTTGCAGTGGATGTTGTGTTTTTGCGTTGACTCTGAGGTAGGCACGTGCACTGCAAATTTGTATGCTGCTCCTCATGGATTGGAAAATCAAGAAGGTAGCTCATCGCCCTACATGATGTATCTCTTGTACACCCAAGAATAATACGCATAGCTTCGTTCTGTATCATTTCCATTCTGTCCATCTGCTTATGGCTGAGAGTCAGGATCGCCATTGCATACTCCAAAACAGAAAGGACCAGCCCCTGTACAGAAGACATAGATGGCTCTGCTCACAGTTTGCTGCCGCCATCACACCCATCGCAGCCAAGCCGCGTTTGGCCTTTGTTATCACCTGGTCTGCGTGCTCAGTATAAGCGAGACTTCGAACAAATCGTATCCCTAGGTATTTCATTGCCTTCGTTCTTTCCAGTCTCTGAACCCAGATTTGCAGTTGGCGTTGGAGTGTTGACAATATGGTTATTCAAAGAGAACCATATCACGGTTGCCTTTGATGGGTTGACAATCGTCCCTGCTTCAACACACCAAGTGCTTATGCATTTGCGTTATGTTTGTAGTTCCACAGCAACCCGATCTCTATCCTTACCCTGACGATACACTATAACATCGTCTACATACGACAATGTCTTCCCCTGTACTATTTTCTCGCATATGATTTTCACAGTGTAGGCATTGAACAGAACTGGAGATAATGGTGATCCCTGTGGCAGGACCAGGATATATTTTTGTTGGTTCAGAAGTCCAAATGCCACATCTAAAAACTACTTTCCGTTGGAAGAGGGTTGCAGCGATCCAACTAAGGAGGAAAGGACTTATCTTGAGTTCAAGAAGCTGCAGCAAATTTTTCAATGCCTGAGTGGAACCCTTCATAGACATCATGGGCAAAAACTGCTACATTGGTCCAGGTTTCTCTGTTTGGACAGTATCCTTCTAGGGTAGATGGGAAAAGATTTTACATCTCTAGCTGGCTTGATATTTTTCTGTCAGTTAACTTCTCCAGCAGCTTGCCTGTTGTATTCTGCATGGTTATTACCCGATATCCCTGAATTTGTATGTGGTCTTTGCCAGGCTTTGACAAGGGAATCAGATAGCCACTACTCCTTGATGTTATCACTACCTATACTGTTGTTGTACATGTTTGCTAGTTCCGTTAACTCGTTGTCGATACACACACACTAATGTCATCACACCTTATGTCATCTTCCCCTGGAGCGCTGTTTCTTGATCGTTGAAGCTCAGCATTGATCTCTTTCACTGTCACTGTGTCTTCATCTGAAATGTTCTGGGCCCTGCACCCGTCTGAGGTAACTTCCTTGGCAAGATTTCGGCCGCTCGTGTCTGTCTGGTTGCTCTGCCCTAGATAGCATTCGAAGAGGGTTTTGCCATTATGTTCGTCAGTCCTCTGCCAGATGAGGTTAGCAACTTGGAAGTCAGGAATACTCTTGTTCTTGACTACCGCATTCATACTTTTATGCAGTAGTCAGAACAATTTCAGTGACTTATCTGTGCTTATTCTTTACCACAACTCTGCCTAATTTTCACTTCTAATCATTATAACAAGTTTTTTTTTTGTTGTGGAAATTACTAACTCTTGTGTCCATCTCTCTTTCCAAGTGCGAGATAAGGCTATGATGGGCAACTCTGTTCTTCTTGGCGTTGCGCCATTTCCTTACAGCACCACGCCTATACATCCAGGCTCCCAGCTGTTTTACCTGCTATGATGATTTCTGCGTGTCGCACATTATTCTACTCATCATATCTTGTCCTGTACTGTCATACTTGAAAATCTTGGCCATTGACCTATGCTGTCTGGGCCTGCCTTTCTCCACCAATATGCTGCAAGGATGGTGGTCGCTGCCATTGTACCCTAGGACACACCATCTACACCAGGGGTGGCTAACACGAGGCCCGCGGGCAGCATGCTGCCCGCTGGTAGTGGTCGAAGCTGTAGCACACTTGCTTGTTTACTTTAATTTAACACACACAAAAATTAGGTGCATGGCGTGGCAGTAAATATTTCTGAAATTTGGCCCGCCTGCTGAAAAGGTTGGCCACCCCTGATCTACACACTGTAGATACATGCATACATACATTTATGTCTGCACTCAAATTAGTGCACATTCGCTTATACACAAGCACCTGTTCTCCGATTAACTTCCCTGTTATAGTTAAGTATCAGACATCAACCAGTAACACACTTCCTGATTCATATTACCCCGTCCAATCCTAGCTGATAACTGTAAACACATATTAATGACGTAAACAGGCATAATTGTCAACTAAACAGGATACGGACTGTTTCTATGACAGTTGGCCTTTGTTATCACCTGGTCTACGTGCTCAGTATAAGCGAGACTTCAGTCTTTAGATGTTTTTATTTGTTTTAAACTTCTTGTTGTTTGGACCTTTCAGCATTAATAAGACTAATATTAAACGTGTTGTATTTCGTCCCTCAGCGTGACGTGGCCGTGAAAGTAGAACCAAAGCACTGTGTAAGTTTGCTTCCATGTACGTTAAATACCCACGACTTCTGCCTATGGGCAGTGGGCGGGAGTTGGCCGACTTCGAGGGGAAATAACAGCCCAAGCCCACATTCAGCCAGATAGTTTGCGCAGTGCTGACCGTTGGTTTCCGAGCTTAAAGAGTTGAGTGACAACAATGCAACAAAGGGCGCCTGCTGATGATACTTGTGCACCAGGCCTGGGGAAGACTACACATCTGCCTCACTACGACAAATTAAAGGTCTTTTGAGGGCTCATTCAAACATCTTGAGCGCTAGTGCATTGAGATTCATGATTGAAACAATCTTCCATATGAATCCAAACCTGATCAATCCTGACTTCTGTTATATTTTGTTTTGTTTTGTTTTGTGTTTCTTAGCTCGCTTTGAACTCGAGCGTATTCCATTCACGTGTTACTGCTTGTAGTGCATTGGACTGATTTCTGCGTGTGGATTACCATTACTAGCGACCCTATCCATCAGGCGAACCCACTCCGACTTCTGAGGTACTTGTAGTTTATGTCTTCAAGTCGAGTACGAGAAGTCAACATTTTAGTCCAACTGATTGGTGTAGGGGTTGAACCCGCTACTTCGGCGTCAGCACACGGGATATTTAAGAGCTAGCTCTCTTATCCATTGGACCACGCTGGCCTTCAAACTGACTATCTATTAGTGAAATAAACCCACTATCACACTTTGCAGAATATCACTCTTACCACCCGCTCTCCTCCCCTCACGTTTCCCGAGAAGTATCTCGATCCCTTGTCAGTAATCCCGCCTCATGCCCAAGAGACCTATATTACGTATGTATGTATGTATGTATTACTGCATCTTGCACACAAACATATACTGAATTTGTCCAGACAGTGACACGCGGAGAAGCACTGACTGAAATCATGTTGAACTCAGGGACAGAACTTACACAGAATAATCCACGGCAAGGAAGACGAGGCCATGCGTTTGGAGACTCTCTGCCCTTTGGGTGTACGAACCCATAGTCAGATATGCCTGAAGGAGGCAACTATTACTTCATATCTCCCCCGATGTGTCTCCACCTTGCCGTGGTGGGGGAGCTTGAGTGTCCCGTTGACCCCATGTGCTTGCCGATGGGTGAAAACTACATATCGGACAGCGTATGGGATAGGGACCAGACTAAGAGAGACACAACCTGCTGCTCTGCAGGAGACTGAGGATAGTAGTCAAAAGTTTAAATCAGGCGCATGAAGGCAGTTCTTGTTTCGGACAATACTCTAAGGCTCTCTGTCGAGGGTTTAGGCTGAACGCCTCTAAGCCACAGACCCTCGGATCTGAGAGTCGGGCCGATATCCACCTACCGAAAAATTGGAATCGAGATACTGAGCAAGCTACGTGCCCAGTTCTGACACTTGTTTGAAGGCTCTCAGCTGAGGGATATGTTGGATTCCCGGAGGAGATGGCCTGGCCGTTTCTCACTGACTGCTGCACGAAGGTAAGGTGCTGAGCCGGCAGCACATGTAGCCTACCTCGTGAGCGAGTACAAAAAGTCAGTAAAATGCCCTAGTCGAAGGAAATGGTTACGAAAACTGTCTGTATCTAACTCATAGAGAGTGTAGATAAAAGTGGAGAAACGTCTCAATAACGCGAAATGGAACGCACGGCGAGCGAACCTATTGCGTGGTCCAAAGTCAAAAGCAAAAGCTTACCGAGTGGATGTCGCCCGCAGTCTGACCGCCCCTGGAGCTCACTTGAGCGACCAGTGGCAAGCGAGATGCCCAATACATGGAAGTGAGGAACTAAAGCAGCCATGAGCAGGACGTGGCAACTCCTCGGGTGAGCCCAGTCTCGGAGCAATATGTGCCGGCTCTGCAATTATGGAAGCCTCCTTGGATAGCGAGGGACTGCCCATTGTCTGCCCCTGCCTTCCCTTGAGGGCCGACCGCGATGTCGTTGGTCGTTTTATCTTGACCAGCTGAGATGTGGGTGACATCACAACAGTCTAACGTGCCTCGAAATCAGAGGAAGGTTAACCTCATTAAAAAATGCCCGCCGGAAGTCGGAAGTGTCGTCCTACGGGTGGCAAACTAAAAATTGACACTACGCAATTACGTCCGAGTGAAATGTCTCGTCCGAATGTCTCTCGTGCTAGGAACAGCTCTGACTACCTAGTTTCCGAATGCCGCTCTTGTTCGGAACAGCTCTGACTAGGTAGTTTTCCGAATGTCCGCCGTGCCTGGAACAGCTCTGATGGGTACAGGGACAAACACATGTCCGAAAACTCGCTTAGTGGAAACCAACCGCAGAGCTGACTGGTTTGTGCAGGAACGGCCCAGGGCGAGCGAAATGCCCAATATATTGAAGTGAGGAATATAAAACAGCCATGAGCAGGACGTGACGATTCCCTCGGTAAACCCAGCACCAGAGCGTTATGTGCCGGCTCTGCAATTATGGAAGCCACCCAGGATGGCGGAAAATGCTATGGACTGTCCCTGCCTTCACTTGAGGGATGACCGTGTAGTCTTCGACTGTTCCAACTTGACCAGCTGAGATGTGGACGGTACCACAAAAGTGAGAGTCTCCCAGGATTGCTAACCTGGTCAAAAATGCACGCTAAAAGTCGGATGTGTTGGCCTGAGGGTTTCGACCCGAGGGTGCCTAACCAGACACACCGCAATCACATCTGAAAAAATCACTCCGGATGAACGCAAAGAAGAAGAAGACTTCATCTAATGTGACGTTTCTATCGTCCATTCTATCTCCTTTCATGCAATCATTTACACACTTGGGTTCTCCCCCTGGACATTGTGTTGGAGTCTGTTTGACAATGAAATTCCAAAATAGCCGCGGAAGAAACATTAACAGCCCAGTTCAAGCCCTAAACGTTCTGTTGTCTTGTGTCGAATCATGACCTATTTACTTTCCACTATGTCTCTTCAAGTCCTTCAAGAAACAAATGAAGACCGTAAACTGATTAGAGACATTAGACGTGGACAGTCACAATTTTGTGGGCATGTTATGAGAAGAAATGATTTGGAGAACTTGGTGACAACTGGCAAGATTGAAGGGAAGAGTCCAAGGGGAAGACCTAGAAGTAAATACCTGGATGGCTTGGCCACGTGGCATGGTCGAGACAGGAACACGGAGCTGATCAACGACTCTGGTGATCGAGTGAGATGGCAAAACATGACCACCCACACTTATTGGCATGGCACATGATGGATGGATGGATATCTATTCGCAGATGTGACTTGTCAGTACCAATTTTACATATCCAACTGATTTGCTAGTTTGAAGAAGGAAAAGATATGTCTGTAGCATAGTCCTCGTCAGACATGTCGTTACACTAAGTTCACTTTCAGGTTTCAAACGACCCGAAAGGCCAATTCAGGGTTTCAATTCTTCTAGAGGATTGACACCTAACCCAAGGCCTCAATCTTCTCAGGGACAAACACTACAGCTCTGTAAATAACTGTTGTTCCGCATTGGTCAGTGCTCACAGTTCATCATTATCATCAACCTTATCATCATCATTATTATCATCATCATCATCTTCTTCAAAGTGTTCCTCATTGTAACCAAACGAAAGCGTGTCTCGGTAAGGTCATCCTACTCCCCATATTTACTACCCTTTTTGTGGTGATGTACCACAGGGATCATGCTATGTGCGGGAATCTATTCTGTTCATCGATGACCTAAGACGAACTTTAAGACTACAGTTTCCTTTTCTTTAGGAACACATTTTCTCTAAGTAAACCTCGCTGGTTCCCGTGAATCTGAAGAATTAGTTAGGAATGTATCGGATCCTTCCATAGTTCAAATCCGCACATTCCGTAATTCAGAATTACCTCGTGGGTTTTCCTTGACATGGATTTTCATTCATATATGCCATCTGGGCACGACTAGAGCCATCATTCATTCCATGCGCTCTCACTGAGAAGACAAGGTTGGTTCTGACCAGGGGGTATTCTATATTTCGGCTCTGCAGACGTCGATCTACCACGAATTCCTATCATTATCCATTGCCTTACCGGCTGTCGTGGGAGACCATGCCTCTCCACAAATTGCGATCTCTGACGTCATTTATCAATTCGTGTGTTGACTCCCTCCAGAGCCATGACACAAGACTGTCAAGAATCTTCTCATGCTGTCTTCCTCTATCTCTCTTTCCACAAATCTTTCCAGTTGTCACAACATGTTCCAGTATTTGTCTTCTTATAACGTCGTCCGACTCCCTGGCGAAGGGGTTAACGACTTTCTCCGTAATCCCGTATATTCACGTGAGGAACACAATTAGGCCAGATTCAGCAGCGGATCGAGTCACGTTGGTTACTTACGGGGTATGTGAGCCGTTCGCTCAGAAAGCAATGGCAAACTACTGAGCGCAATCTTGCCAAGAACATCAACAGCAGCTGAAAATGCTGGTGTTGATTGCAACGTCCTGTAAGGGATATGCAACTTTAAAAAAAAAAACGTAGCCAAAAATAGATAACTGCCTCTCTCTCTGATGTTTGTAGATAAGTTGTCTTTGCGACTCAGCTTCCCTTAAAACATCCTGATTGCTAATTTTGGCTGTCCAATTAATTTTCAGCATTCTTTTATAAAACCACATCTTGAGGGCTTCCAGGGATTTTTTCGCCTCTTTACTAATTGTCCAGGATTATCAGCAATATGTTAAAGCTGTTTCAATGTAATATGCAAGCACTCTTTTACTAACTTTAAAGGACAATGACTTATTGCACAAAATGTTCTTCATTTGATATAATACAGTTGTTGTTTTTTTTTGGTCCTATTCTGTTCGTTATCTCAGTGATGCAACTTCCATCTGATGTTATCTATGTGCCAAATATCTGAATTTCTGCACGTGCTACAAAATCACTTCTTGTACTTTAATTGCACATTTATGCACAACCCGTTTCTTTGATATCACCATGACTTCGGTCTTTCTAGTATTCAAACTAAAGCCCATGTTTTGTTTTACTTCCTACAACCACTGTATCTACCATTTCCTGTAGTTCCTTCTGACTTGTTGCTATCATCAGCATAACGTAAATTATTTATATTATGTCCACCAAACAGGATCCCTGACATATTTTCTGTAGATCTCATTATATGTTCACTGTACAACGAGAACAAATTAGAAGACAATACACAACATTGTCTGACGCTTTTCTTTCTTGTATTCCTGTAGGCTTTTCATTCATATAAGTAAAGCTAAGAAACGCTTTCACAATTGTGTCGGGTCGAAAAACTGCAGGTTGTATTTTGGTCAAGAAAATGAGCTGGTTCGCCCGATGGTTCGCACAGATAGGTGGTGAAGGCCTTACACACACACACACCCTCTCTGTCTCTTTTTATATCTCTGTATCCCTTTGCTATCATTGGGAATACTTACCAAAGCTACTTTTACACACTTTCTGAATTATACGCCTCGGCTCTTTTCTATATAGATGACTGTACGTTGAGGTTGTCATAAATATGCCGCATTAACCTTGGAACTGTACCGGGGGGAATTGGGCTTTGCCTTCTGTTTATGTCACGATCTTCATTCTATAAACTGAGACTGAATCCCAACACGGATGGGAATGAGGGGTTATGGAACTCTATACCCACGTATGTAAAGTCTATTAGAGGAGATGTTCTTTTGGACAGGCCTAAAATATTGGTCTGTTCTGAACAAAAGTGAGTGACCTACGAAATAATTAAAAGGAAAGTTATGCAGGTAGAATATTCATGGTCTGTGTGGATGGTAAACTAGAGTTCTTCTTGTTCCAGAATCCCCCTTTATCCCTTTATACATAGTAGGTGACGAGAAGAACCATACCGATAGTAAATCAGAGAGCTAAACTTGATTACCAATTCAGAACTGGTACCAATAGGTCTACACTGGAAAAGCAGACTCACAAAGTTGGACGTACAACCCCGGCCCAATACAAGGCATTATTCACCAAACTCCAGTCTAGTGCCTCGGGGAGGACGACAACATCCTCCCCGACCCCTCATCTCACAACACTACCAGACAATGGCAAAAATCTTTTCTTCGTGTAGATTATGAAGTGTCTTTCTGACTGACTTGGCATCTTGCAGTGCTTGGATATTGCTCGTCTTAGTCATCTATGAGATTCTTAGCACTCAGCGCAGTAACATTATGTATGTAGTATGTGTTTGTGTTTCTACTTAAACAAACATTACGTCAGTCTCAGAGGCATATGTTTACATCTATCCACGGTCGTTTGTGATACGAACTGCGTTTTCAGAAAAATAGCGGCCGACCGGTTGCTGAACTGGCTGGTTTTACCTTATGCAGTAATGTGTGTGCAACTGCTAGTTTTCTAGTTACTGCCGCTTCCATCGACGATGAAGTGTAATTTGGTGGCGGACTGTTGTGTTGACATTTTGGCAGCGGTTTTACACATACATGCCTTTGCGTGCTGTTGATTTATCGCGGCTGCTGTCTGCTCCACTTTTCACATAAGACAGTGAGGACATGTTTGTGTTATATTCGCTAGCACAGGAAAAAGGCATTATGAGGTGACCCTTTCCCATGGAACTACGACCAACTAACTAACTAACTAACTAACTAACTAACTAACTGGCTGGCTGGCTGCCTGACTGACTGACTGACTGACTGACTGACTAACTACTAATAATAGCCAGGGCAGTATAAAGCATCCTGAACCCGGTGTTCTAACTGCCTGGACATGGACAAGGTCCACATAATTCTCTTTATGAGATGGATCAGTGGTGTCTTCGCAAACACAGTGTTTAAAGATCACCCCCTACCCCTTATCCCCAGTAGTGACAGGGTTTTATCCCACCACAGCCACCGTGTTCATGATTGGTTGGGGTTTGTGGCTACAGTGTCTCTACTGAATGGGGAATCCATCACCCACGCCCTACCCGCCTTCGTGGCCTCTTCGTCTGTATGGCAGGTTACAGTGTGATGTCAATCTGTGCTTCCCCTACTTCCCCCAAGATCCCGGTAAGACACGGGCGGTAGGGCAGAGTCACCAACGTGGAGCTCATGGAGAGAACTAGACAAATACCAGTGAACTAGCTGGCGCTAGACAGGACATACAGTGGGAAATCTTGAGAGTAGTAGTATAACTATAAGGTCTTTTTATGGAATCCACAGAGCAGGAGACATAGAGGAAGACCTAAAACCACTCGAAGAAGAGAAGCAGAGTCAGATAATAATATGGGGTGGACATGGACGAAGCAGCACGAGAAACCTAAAGCTAGGAGCACACATTCATACTTGTTCAGACACTGGAAATATAAGAGGAATGTACGAGGGCATCAAGCAAAAAGTTGGTCCATCAAAAAATAAATTAAAAAATAAGATAGCCGCTTTACGATTAACAGAGGGGATAATCATAAAAGATCGAGCGAAAAAATGGATAGCTGGGTAGAACACTACTTAGAGCCATACTCAGTGGAGAACACTGTCGGGGAACAAGCTGTAGAAGCCATTGATTAACAGTCCACCATGCATGCCTTGGATAACGAACCGTGCCTCACAGAAATCAGCGAAGTACTAGGCACTCTCAAATCCGACAAGGCACCAGGAAAAGATGGTATTCCACCTGAAATTTTAAAATGTGGCAAAGAAACAATCATCCCAGAACTGTATGCAAATACTTCAGCTCTGCTGGAAAACAAAATCAGTACAACAAGAGATGAGAGACGCTAAGATTGTTACTATTTATAAAAACAAAGGCGACAGTAGCGTCTGCAACAACTACCGCGGCATTTCCCTACTCAGCATTACAGGCAAGAATTTTGCTCGAGTAATCCTTAAAAGGTTATACATTCTTGCTGAAAGAATCTACCCAGAATCACAGTGCGGATTTAGACCCAATAGATCCACCATCGTTATGATTTTCTCACTCAGGCAGCTCCCAGAGAAGTCCAGAGAACAGAATAAGCCATTATATATTGCCTTCATCGACCTCACTTAGGCATTTGACTTCCTGAGCAGAGACGGCCATTTTAATATCTTTGAGAAGATAGGATGTCCACCCACTCTTCTAAGTCTCGTGCAGGGTGCCATATTATTCGATGGCTCAACATATCAGTCATTCAGCATCAGCAGTTGAGTAAAGCAGGGCTGCGTGCTTGCTCCTACATTTTTTGGTATCTTCTTCGTCCTTCTCTTAAGACAGGTATTTGGGACTGCCACTGAAGGCATATATATCCATACAAGATCTGATGGCAAAACATTTTAACCCATCAAGAATTAAGGCAAAGACCAAAATAAAATCAAGATGCATAAAAGAACTACTTTTTGCAGGCGATGCAGCACTGACTACTCAAGTAGCAGAAGATTTGCAACGGTTCATAGATCGTTTTGCAACCGACTGTAGAGACTTTGGGCTCACTATAAGCCTAAATAAAACATAGGTGATGGAACAAGATACTGGTGTACCTCCATCAATCAACATTTCTAATTACAAACGGAAGGTTGTCCATGATTTTGCGTATTTGGGGTCGATAATATCAGATAATCTTTCCTTAGATACAGAATTCGAACGTCACATTGGAAAGGCAGCCACAACACTTTCCATACTAAGAGAGGTTTGGAGAACAATATACTAACAGAGCGTACAGAAGTTCCAGTATATAAAGTCTGTGTTGTTAGCACACTACTCTATGGGTCTGAATCCCGGACCTTGTACTCACGACAGGAGATAAAGTTAAACTCCTTCCACATGAGATGTATGAGACGTATCCTGGGCATAATGTGGAAAGACCATATAACAAACAAACGCAAGCTTGAAAGAGCGAATATTACCTACAGTGCACTTTCTCCTCAAGCAGAGACGCCACCAGACACGTGGGAATGAGTTGCAACAGATAGATGTTCCTGGAGAAGAGATGAGCTAAACGAACTGGTGCTCTTTGAGCGCAATCTGATTGCAATAAACTGAGGATAGGCGGCACAGGCATAAAATGCAGTCCACTTACTTCGGGACCTGCCTCGTCTTACAGATGCGGAAACTGTGACAGAGATTGTATCTCTCGCCAGGACTATACAGTCACCAACGGCGTCATCAGCTGCCTTCCCAGCGGCACAACTCTGTAATCCTACAGGACTGAAAACGACCTACTACTATGCCCCAATGCGGGTGTGGGTAAAGAGTGAAAGAAGAAGAGTAGGGAAGTTACATCGAGCAAGCTTCCTCATAATGACAACTACATTAGTCCAAGAAGGTTCTGGTCATTGTGTGGAGAGGAAAGGCAGCAGAGAGGAAGGGAGTAAGGTCATTGTGTGGAGAGGAAAGGCAGCAGAGAGGAAGGGAGTAAGGTCATTGTGTGGAGAGGAAAGGCAGCAGAGAGGAAGGAAGTAATCTCACTTGATTATGTCAATAGTATGTGACTGCCTAAGACTTTACGCAAATATTTTAAATTAGCATCATCATCTGCCATACAGACAAGATTGGACTGTCATGGTTCGCCATTTCACCCAATCATCAGAGTCGTTGAACTTGGTTACTGTAATGTCTACCTTTAATTTCAAATAATGCATGTGATGCATATGTGCGGAGCAATAGGTTGCAAGATCACTGTGTCCGCCTATAATTCGTTAAGACAATTATCTTCAACCAGCCCTAAAATCACATTTGAACTGAAGTGTAATGTATCAAGAACTTTCTCGTGTTAAGGACGACACAACAGAACCCATGCTTACTTTGCATACGTTACTATCAATAAATCCTTCGACATGCACAATCGTATAGTATAGACCACTGTATGGACACAAGTTATACTCCTTCCACAGATAAGACCGGGTAAAGTAGATTATTGCATGCACACACAATAAGTACTAGATATTTAATTGCATTCCGTTTGTTTTCATGTCTATCTGTTTCACGTGATTTCATATTTTGGTTGTATGTAGTTACAATAGTGTCATTTCCGTTCTATGTGTGCTGTGTTGTGTTGGGATGTAATTGTTTGTTTGTTGTGAAGTTACTATTGCAGACCCGGGTAGATGTTAAGGGGATGGAGGTGAAGAGGTTAAAAATTGTGCGTTCCATACGTTGTTTAAACGATCATCAACAACTGGACCGGAACCAGGTATTTCTAGAGCTAGAGTGGATGTCATACCACTAAAACCCTACACCCTTATAATTGTTTATGATGATGACTATGTAAGATTGGCATGGGTTAGTGCACATATAAATCAGTCAAAGTGTTGTGTGACTTTCATTCATACAGGATCAAGTACAAGCCATGAGTAAATATACTTACGCATTTTGTATTCCTCAACGCACTGACACCCATGTTTCTTTAACTGTTGAGCTATCTTTTTCAGATGTTCATGGCAACGCGGTTCTCCGCACAGTGGGATATGCACAGTCTTGGCCTGAGCACTGCAGGGATTCATTGTGCCCTTCTTCTTACAGCAGAACTATTTATTTAAAGTATCACCACAGCGAAATAAAACAGAATTCACAACTACTGGCATGGCAATGTATCTCTAGCGGACGCTTAACTGCACACGTGACATGTTAGGCTAAGTTGTTTTACCAGCTGGGTCATGTTGAAGATAAATCTGAAAAAACTATATCCTGTTTACGCCATCTCTTAATATAGCTCAAGGGATTTTCAAAGACGTCAAGCAGATTTGAAAAGAAATCACATTCTTGACCTAACTAAAAGACGATATATATTTATATTCGCATGCAACAATAACCTCTGACGTTCTTCATGGCCACACTAGAAGGTATAATATATAAATATACATAGCTGTCGCAAATGAGGACGGAGCACTTATGATAATGTCCCGAGTGATGTAATGTCATTTCATGACTCAGTTTTACGCAACTTCTTCATATCAACACGTGATATGTTTTGTGTACGCACATTTCCGTAGTATATATATTCGTCCATAATCCGTCCGAAAACAATCGACGAAACCCGCACCGACGAAAACCCAGTAATTAGTTCCATATGAATCATTGTAAATCCAATTAATTCGTTCTAGACACTCCAAAATACGTACCAAACAAATGAGTTTTATAGAGAATAAATATAGTGTTTAATACAATGCCAGTGCGATTTGAATTTTTCAAACCATAATCTGTTGGCTTTAAATCACTAAGTACACTAGCATTCGTCCCAATCATTTTCTTATTGAGATCGGCATACAACAGACTGACCTTTTCACTTATAGATTGCCTTCGAAACAGAATCAGCACCTAACTGTTTTTTATTTTTTTTTTATTTATAAAAAAGTAAAAAACAACTGTTGGCCATTTTCGATTGTTTGCGATCTCTGTTTCGTTAGCACATTCATTTCTTTTGCTACATTAGTCTCGTTTATTTCTTCATTTTTCGCCACAATGACACTTATCGTGGATGACGACTTCCCGCACATGCGACCGATTTCAGCAATCTTAATGCCGCCCTCGTATTTTATTATTAGCAAGTAATTCTCACACAACGAAAAACAACGCCACACTGAGCAGAAGAACATGTGGGTCGCTTTTTCCCCCATAAAATTAGCAGCGAGACAATCGACGAAAACCGAGACAAATTGTTCGCGAAAAAAAATCGACGAAAACCGAAGGCAACTAAAACCGAGGTTTGACTATATTGATTATTTGGTTGTTTCGGGATTTGAAATTTAAATATTGAGCACAACCCACTACTGGCAACGCCGATCGCATTCCGGCACGAACCTAAGGCCTATCCACGTCATGGAAGCACTATACTCGAGTTTCGCCCTCGTTTGAGCTCGTCAGTAGTGCATATCCCTGACCGGATCCGGAAACAAGCCCCGGATCACGCGTGTGAAGCGGGTGTGTAACCACGCAGCACACACTGGACACGCCAAATTATCACACCGGAATACCACAACGCTACCCATCGTAGGCTATGCTCAAGATTGACTATATATATATATATATATATATATATATATATATATATATATATATATATATATATATATATATATATATATATATATATATATGTGTGTGTGTGTGTGTGTGTATTTGTGTGTGTGTGTGTGTGTGTGTGTGTGTGTGTGTGTGTGTGTGTGTAACCGCATAAGGAGAGAGATGATAATAGAGGGCACAACGCTGCCTACTTATAGGCCATAGGAGAAGAGAAGAATACAAAGAAGACAAAGAGAAGCTCATCTTATCTCCACGGTTAACAAAAAAGAAAAGGTTTAAGACAGAAGAACTTAAGGACTCTAGCGGGAAACTTTGCCTTAATGCATATTCCAGACAATAGATCACTGAGATGGGCTGGACCAACATTAATGAATGGAAGAAACAATGACTAAACTCACTAGAACAACAAAACTAAACATACCACATCATTAACAACAAGGACTACATAAACAAGGTAAGAATAACATGCATGAGTCTTTATTTTATTCAGTCCTGTAGCACGTATTCTAAACTGTGCAGATACAAAAGTAAGGTTTCTTATGAACAAGACAGTCAACACTTCATATCACTTGCAACAAAATAGGCAGTCTGCCGCATATAGCAAGACCTCTGCCCGTTGTGGCCGAGTCCACAAGGTGCTCCTGAAACCCTGCTACGTTACCTATAGAACCGGATAACCAGGACTGGACACAGAGAGACTATCACTTGGGAAATAAAAACAGAACACGACTCTAACCATACAGACCTAAACTAGTGTATGGAAAACTCGACTACTGGGTCAATTGAGAGAGGAGGGGAAAATGGGAGGTAAGAGAAAATGGGAGATGTGAGAAAATGTGGTTAAGAAGGAAAAAAACAGGAATGTTCTCTCATAACGATTATTGAAGAGTCACAATCCTGCAACAAAAACAAACAACACTAAACTATTTAATTTTATAAAATAAATGCATATGAATTAATAATGTACATATACATTCCCCTGCGGTTCATTCAGACACAGTCTACCACATTATTCACATTGATAAGGTTAAGCCCTGCGCCAGCCATAAACATGTGGACAAGTGACATCACATCTCAGCATTCGTTAGATTCATGGATCTTAAGCAACGCATCTCTGTAATGACAACCATCAAGTGACAGGACAACATCATGATGCACGTGACAGCCATTATACAACAGCCAAAACCCATCAAATAACACCATCAGTAACATACTGAATACACTGCACCAACAGTACATAATTGTTTGAATCTACACACATAATTTTACATATATCATGACATGTCAATAGGATAACATCAAATCATAAAATGGTCAGAATAACTAACACCATATGATTTCTCATGGTGGCCAAACCCAGCATTCAATATATCTGCACTATGCGCCGACTTGGGCTCAATGAGGAAAGACTAACTAACTAACTAACTTATGATGGGGATACTTCACCAGCCACCAATTATTAAGCTACATAACCTCATATCTGCCCACATTAAGAGGCTATTTGCACACCCTATGAGCCTCTTGTAACACTTCAAAAACACACCCAAGCTTTGTTTACATTCTCTTTTTAGTCGACCGCCAATGCTAATAGTACAAAACCAACAGGCAATCTATTAATAGAATTGAGCTGTTCGCTGGTTCAGGGAAGTTTCCTTCTCAAATCTACCTGCCGCTTAACATTATTCTACTATTTATTCCTTCACTTCCGCAACTATTCAATCATTCTATTAATGAATTATAAGCTATTGATAAATATCTGACTAGCCATAACTCAGATCTCCTTATATTGCCTAGTAAATAGAAGCGAATAAATCGATTTGTCAACATACCTCAAGCATCTCACAGGGGTATTTCTGCAGAAATGGCCCCGCCAGGCATACTTTGGATGGTTCGCTTGACCATTCCTCATTTTTGCAGGTTTAAACACCTGACAGATGGATACCTGTGACACAGCCTGGTCGACGTCTGTCACTCATATAGTTCTTGAGTGGAGATGGTGTGAGGGGACGGTTTCATTTCCCCCTCCTGGCTTCGGGCTGATGCGACCGCCTTCATCGATGGATCCAACTCAACGGCACTTGAGGCCAATAGTGCGCCAATTTTGGCCGGGTCTTTTATCCATGATGCTCCAGGTAAGGGGGAGGGGTTCTGACCATTGCGTTAACCGGATTGTTGTAGAGCCGTGTCGCGCTGCTTCATATATATATATATATATATATATATATATATATATATATATATATATATATATATATATATATATATATATCCATCCATCATGTGCTTAGCCGGTAAGCGTGGGCGGTCATGACTAGCTATTTCGCTCGATCACAAGAGTCGTGGATCAGCTCAGTGTTCTTCTCATGTCACATGGTTAAGCCATTTATGTATTTACTTCTATGTCTTCCCTGTGTTCTCTTCCCCTCGATCTTGCCAGTTGTCACCATGTTCTCCAATTTATTTCTTCTCATGACACGTCCAAACAATATAGACTGTCTACGTCTAATTTATCTAATCAGTTTACGATTTCATTTTTTTTACTTGTAGTTCTTGGTTATTGGTTTTTCTGTCTATCCATGGTATTCTTTGCATTCTCCTCAAAAGCCACATTTCCACAGCCATCAGCTTGACTGCTCATTATCCAAGCTTCATATCCATACAAAAGAACAGGCTCTGTGTAGCATCACAACACTCTTTTTCTCGTTTCATTTGACATCTCTGCATTGGTCAATATGTTTTTCATCTTGCTAAAGGCTACTTTTGCCATGGCAATCCTTGCTCTATTATCTTCACGGCATCTCCTATCAGATGTTAGTACTGTTCTGAGATAATTGTACCTATTCACTTGCTTAAGAACATTCCCGTTTACCTGTATATTACATTGTGGTATTTCGTTCTTCCTATTGACGACTATAAAATATAAAATGCTCGGTCAGTTTCCAAAGCTATCTCCTAACAAGGCTAACAAAGGCGTTCACATCATCCCCAAACCTATCGGATGGCAGGGTGTTAGGTATCCTCTATCGGATGGCAGGGTGTTAGGTATCCTCTATCGGATGGCAGGGTGATAGGTATCCTCTATCGGGTGGCAGGGTGATAGGTATCCTCTATCGGATGGCAGGGTGATAGGTATCCTCTATCGGGTGGCAGGGTGATAGGTATCCTCTATCGGATGGCAGGGTGATAGGTATCCTCTATCGGATGGCAGGATGATAGGTATCCTCTATCGGATGGCAGGGTGTTAGGTATCCTCTATCGGATGGCAGGGTGATAGGTATCCTCTATCGGATGGCAGGGTGATAGGTATCCTCTATCGGATGGCAGGGTGATAGGTATCCTCTATCGGGTGGCAGGGTGATAGGTATCCTCTATCGGATGGCAGGGTGATAGGTATCCTCTATCGGATGGCAGGGTGATAGGTATCCTCTATCGGATGGCAGGGTGATAGGTATCCTCTATCGGATGGCAGGGTGATAGGTATCCTCTATCGGATGGCAGGGTGATAGGTATCCTCTATCGGGTGGCAGGGTGATAGGTATCCTCTATCAAAGGAAAAGTAAGGCGCCTCCTTCCCTCCACTTGCCTACGAGACACCCTTTGGCAACGTGGAGTACCCGTTTAGCTGTTTGGTCACTGCTAAGAAGGAAAGCAGTGGCAAACTACCTTATTTACAGATGCCAAGAAAGTCGTGTTTTATAGTTTGATAGATAATGAGAGAATCGGCGTAAATGGGTGCTCGATAATAGCAACCTGGCCCGGTAGGGGTAGTCATGTGCACCAGGAGACTCCAGACCGTCAGGTAGCTATTGAGTGCAAATAAGTAAGAAAAGTTAAAATGGGAACTCGCAACGTTAGAACTATGAGTGGGGATGGCAAGTGGGCCAGTATCAAGCAATAAATGAAAAAAACAAATGAATATTAACATGCTAGGTATATGTGAGACCAAATGGAACGAAGTTGGCATGATCACATTCGAGGAATATAAATTAATCTATTTGGCGGAGAGAAAAAACAGAGAGTGGCAGCATTTTAAAATATCGGGAGACATCAAACTCGGACTATCGGACTTATCAGACAGAATATTACTGGTCAAGTTAAGTGGCACACCTTTTAATCTAGATATCATTCAAGTGTATGCACCAACAACAGACAGCAATGATGACCACATCGATGAATTTTATAATGATTTGGAGAATGCCTTCAAGAAGTGTAAGTATTCAAAATTAAATACCATAATGGGTGAATTTAGTGCTAAAGTTGGAAACAACAAGACGTATGCATGGTAGGCAAGTATGGACTAGGGACACTGAATGAAAGAGGTTACAGACTTATACAGTAGGCAAAAAAGCATGGTATGATTATTGAAAACACACCTGGTATCAACAACATCTAAGTTGATTATGGACATGGAGGAGTCCTGATCATAAGATCAGAAACCAGATTGGTTACATCCTCATCAACAGAAGATTTTGAAATGCATTAAAAGTCGCAAAAACTATAACAAATGCAGACTATTGTAGCGATAACAGACTAGTTGTAAGCAATATACATATAAAAGTAAAGAGGGTCAAATATACACCACGAAGCACACAATTTGATATATGTGCACTGAATAGTGGTGAGGTAAAAGACACGTTCAATGCAGGTAAAGCATATATTGGATGCATAACTGATCTGGAAATTCTATGTCAAGATGTCAGTGACCAGTGGAACTGTAATATAATGTAATCAATCCCATCAGTTCGCGGCATATACACGGAATCGGATAATTACATTACCACTTTGCACCATTTCTCACCATGCGATATGCAGTCGTCATACCAATTATTGGACATGTCTACTCAGAATGAAATCAAGGCAAAGTCCCTAGTTTAATAGACGATTGATTAAGTAAGAGACTGATAGCGTCTCACAGTGCATTGTGGGATAGCCCAGCCTAGGCCTACCGCGCAATTGGTGAACAATATTTCCGAGGACAAGACGTATGTCTGTCCAATGTGGATTTACTGTGCTCTCCTCTATAATCTCTGGTAAGAATCTTCTTCTGGGATTTATTTGGTAATTCGAAAGGGAATGGTCAAAGTAACCCATGTTGGCGTAGTTTTTGTGTGATGTGTAATGCCCCTATACCAAGAACTACTCTCTCCAATTTTGGGAGACAGCCTACGGACTCTGCTTCAACCCTGTCGACATTTTACAATGCCTCGTTCCATTTCTACTGAATTATTAATTCAGCCTATGATTCTAAAGCCATTCAGAAATGCATTTCATGCACTGCATCTATTTGCTATAAGAAGTAATTTTGTCTAGGCACTTCAAGCATTTTTCTATATGCAAACTGCTAGCCCTCTTCTTCTGCAAGAGAACTATTTTAGAAAGACAATCATTGCCTTTCTTGTGCGCTTACAAATACCTTGCTTCTGATATACAGTAATCCATATAACACACAAGGAGTGAGAGAGTGAAAGGATGATTATTTCTTCTCATCTGTTCTTACATGTAAGTGGTGATGAGAGAGATTAAATTTATGTTGCATGCCTGGCGGATCTTGCACCCAGATCCAGCTTGAATTATCTCGCTGTTGGTTTATATTTACGTTCAGTGTCTGCACTGCTGTCTGATCAGAGACCATTTGCATCGGTGACGATCCTGGTGTCGAGTGTAACTGTCCAGAATATGGATGTAAACCCTTGCTCCCAACCTAAGGTTGATTGGTAACTAAAGGAGGGATAATCAATGCATTCAGGTTAAGAAGAAGAAGACGGACTTTAGTGTGAGAAAGAAGACTCTGTGCTCTGTCGTTCTCATATCTATATTTATGTTTGTTGTCCATGAATGAGAATCAGTATGATTTCATTTTTTTGGTGAATGCTTCACCTGAAGTCTTAATGTATCTTAATTCATGAACGTGATCTTATCTATCTCAGATGTAGGATAGTCATTTATATGCTTTTTAACTCATTGAAACTTCTAAAAATTATGGAGAAAATTCGTTCAGATTATAACACCCCAGTTAAGAAGGGTTGGTGAGCAAATGATGATTGAGAAAGGAGTATCACGAACGTTTTTATCACGAAGAATGCACGTGTGGGTACTGACCTTTTCCACCCAAACTTCCACAGGAACATATCAAAGTACTCAGTCAGGCATCTGCAGAAATAACTATCCAAAATAAAGTGATAGGACGCAAGAAATGAACGACGGAAGACAGCTTAAACTAACAAACATAAAAATAAATAACAAAAACAACCATGAACAATATCATGAGATTCACAGGAAGATTATGAGTTTGTACAGAGAGGCAAAAGAAATAAACTAAAGACCTTGGTGCCGTATATATATATATATATATATATATATATATATATATATATATATATATATATATATATATATATATATATATATATATATATATATATATATATATAATTCTTGCAATTTGTAAACCATTAGGTGATCATTTTCGAGTTCGTGTGTTATGTTTTAGTAATTGTTTTTAGTTCTTCACAATTTGGCCCAGTTTTTTATTTCCTTCACAAAGTGAAGATACTGTGGCTAGCTGATATGTATATAAATTCCCACGGATTTGGTAATTTGAATTAAATACCTATGTAGCTATCTTTCGAGGATATTGTTATTGTGAATGCCGGTTCTGTACTCATTATCCAGGTCTTGAAGATCTGCGTCTAATAACCTGCCATTCTCCTCGTAGTTGTTGCTATCAGAAACCGTTGCATATTTATTGAAGTTTTAATTGTGCCTTGACGTAATCGGTGGTAATCATCAGGTCACTAGGTTATTTCCATCCCAGCACAAAGTTCGATAAGCTCATTTGTTGTAGCTTCCAGTTTATCGCAGCTCTTTGTGCAAGTGTCTTAAATGTATCTTCCGGTGATTACCGTTCCTTTCTCTTCGTCTTTCGTGTTCTAGGTCGGGTCTTCACTCTGAGTGCCTAGCACACCCACTTCTGGGTGCGCGTCTCGTGGATCTGTGTAGGAACCAGCTCTTATTGAGCGTTCTTACTTTGCACGCATCTTGACATAATTTGTCAAGGATACAGCTGTGTCAGGTCTTAGTCATAAATGACTCAGCTACCGTGTGACGGTACCACCTTCTGTCTGTTTATCCCCGAATGTTGGTCGTTGCTGCTCATCAAACCCAACACCTCATATTGTACCAATGGCTTAGGGCGAAGGAGTGCAATTGGGAGGATACACGCTCTACCCTAGTGCAAGGAAATGCAAACTAAATACTTAATGCCATGGCAGACCAAGCTCTAAGGCTTAGTCGGTAACTGGTCTTGGATGGAAGCTCCAAAAAGCGGACAGTTAGAGTATTGTACAGTGAAAGTATTTTCGGAAATGTTGACGATATGAAAGGAATCATCATTGGGGGACATAACATCAGTAACATTAGATATGCGGATGAAACAGTATTGATTGCAGACAATGAGCGGGATCTGCAACATTTAGTAGATACGAATGTTGAACAAAAGTGGTTAAGAACATGAGACTTAATAGAAGGTAGATAAAGAAATTCAAGAACAATACAGAGTGACTGTGAAAAATAGGTACAATGAAATAGTTAACATACAGAGTATAAAAGAACTATGGGAAATGTTAAGGGACTCCATTTCATCAAACTAGTAAAGTAATATTACCAGAGATAAACCAAAAAGCTAAGGAAAAATGGATGACTGAAGAAATCTTTAAGTCGATGGCCAAAATAAAACAGTAAAAATGTCAAACAATAATATGATAATATAAATAAAGAAATAAGAGATAATTGTGTGAAGGCAAAAACAAAGTTGGTTAAAAGAGCACTGCAAGAAAATTGAATTAAATTATATTAAACATACAAACAATATGCACAGACAAATCAGTGAGTCACGGGAAGACAAACAAGAATAAAAACAGGGTGTTTAAAATCAAAACCAAGAAAAATATTATTGGAGCCGGATGCTATAGTGAAGAGAATATAAGAGACTTATATTATGGAGAAAGAGAAGAATTAACAGAAGAAAGTAATTTAGAATTTCCACCCATTCTAAAAGAAGTCGCTGACGCTGTCTAACATGTGAAGAAAGTAAAAACAGCTGGGCCAGATAGAATCACAATAAAAGAAAATTAAGTACTGGGAGAATATGGAGAAGACATATTAACCAAAATATTGAATAATATTTACAGCAGTGGATATTTACCGAGCGATATCCCGAAATATGTTTTTATCTTATCTCATCTCATCATGTTCCTCTTGTACCTTGCGGTGTCGAGGTGAAGTATAAACATCGTGAGAGTGCCCGATTATGGGCTTCATGTATCGATATTCCCATGGACTCTGCTATTCCCTCCGTCCAACGTTTACGTGGTCGGCCTCTTCCTCTGCTTCCCTCTGGTCTGTACATCATTGCTTGTTGTGGTATGCTGTTGACTGGTAACCTACTTGCATGGCCAAACCATTTGACTTGCTGCTTTCTAATAAAATATAGTGCTGCTATAACCCCCACTTTAGTCCTGATTTGTTTTTATAGCCATGCCAAAAAGACCAGGAGCAATTGAACGCGAAGATTTTCGTACGATTAATCTCATAAATCATGCCACTAAGCTTCTACTCAGAATTATAATGAGAAGAACAGGAAAGATAATATAAATGAAAATTGGCGAAGAACAGTATGAACTAGTGAAAATACAGGGTACAAACAAAGCAATATATACATGTTCTCCTCCCCCCCCCCCCCCCCCCCCCGCATATCCTATTTACAGGACATCGCTGTCAACACCAGCATTTTACTGCTGTTGTTGATGTTTGGCAAGATTACGCTCAGTAGTTTGCCATTGCTTTATGAGCGACCGGTTCACATACCCCTGTAAAGTAACCAACGCGACGCGATCCGCTACCGAATCTCGCACAGCTACGTCCCCAACGTGGATATACAGGATTGCGGAGATAGTCGCAATACCTTCGCCAGGCAATATATACATTCATCATCATCATCATCATCATCATCATCATCATCATCATCATCATCATCATCAACATCATCACCGCTTTCTGAGCGGCCGGCTCATTATCCCGCAAGTCACGAGCGCGGGTCGAACCGCTTCCAGTTCTTCCTTCGCTGCGAGACCCTGCGTGGATAAACGGGATTACGGAGAAAGTGGTATAACCCCTCAGCCAGAGAGACCGGCTGGACACTAATAGAGAGATCAATAGAGACACATAAAGACATTTGATAAAGTGAATGACAGTGAGGATGTGAATGAGATACATGAACCGATAACAGCAGAGACAGAACCTGAACCCACATTAGATGAAATTTCATGGGCAATAAAGAACCTGAAGAATGGTAAATCACGTGGATGTGCTGAGATACAAACTGAACTAATTAAAGCGGGAGAAGAAGAAAGCATACAAATCTATCACGTATTATGTAACAAGATATGGAAATATGGTATATGACCCAAAGATTGGAAGAGAAATATCTTCATTCCAATACTTGTCATGTTTTGTGGATTATTCAAAAGCAAATGACTGTGTACAACATAGAAACTTTGGGAAATCATGAGAAATACCGGCTTTCTATCTCATGTAATATTCTTCTTCTTCTTCTTCAGCTTTCCGAGCCATTGAGGTTCTTTGCTGCAAATACAATCCGTCTCTATTCGTCTCTCTGGTGGACCTTCTCTTGCCAGTCGTTGATTCTAAGTGCTTGTAGGTCTGTACATGTATTATCTCTCCATCGTCTTCTTGGTTTACCTCGGGGTCTACGGTCATTTATTTCCTGAGTGTAATATAACTCATAAAAATGCTCTATCTAGACCAACAAGCAGCGGTTAGAATAGATGGGGAGACATAACATTGATTTGACATCAAGCAAGGAGTCCGTCGGGGCTGTGTGCTGTCCCCTTATTTGTTTAACCTGTATGCCGAAAATATAATGAGAAATGTCAGAGATGATATAAACAGGGAGCTATATATGTTGCCCTAAATGTCGGTGGTCATGACATACCAGAGATTCGGTATGCTGATGATACAGTATTGCTATCCATAACACAGAATGGTATAGAAAACTAATAACCTCAACCCAAATGCTACATACGCCTCTGAGACCTGGACACTTACCAAACAAGCTGAACAGCGCATAAATGCCTTTGAATAAGAACAAATGCAACCATACTTCAAGTGCTGAATACTGAAGAAGGTTGGCTATTAAAGACGATAAAACAAAGAAATTTAAGATATTTTGGTCACTTGAAACGTCACGAAAGTTTGGAGAGAACAATAATGGAGGGGTATATGCCTGGGAAGAGAGGAAGAAGAAGGCCAAAGAGAAGATGGGGGAGGGATGTGGCGGATGATCTCCAGATTGGTGTATCGGACGCGGGACATCTTGCTTATGATAGAGAGGTTTTTCGGAAGGTTGTTTTGGGAGCGAGGTTCTGCAAAGGACACGCTACTGAATGAATGAATGAATTTGATAAAGTAAAACATGATGAACTGATTAAAATATTCGAAGTTATTAACATTGATGGGAAAGATTTCAGAATAATAAACAATATTTACTGGAACCAAGTTGCAGCAATTAAAATGGGAAATACAGAGGACAGTTACGAGCAGATAAAGCTAGGAGTACGACAGGGGTATGTCTTGTCACCGAAACCCTTCTCCCTAATGAGATAATGAGAAAGAGAGAGCAAAGAGAAAAAAAAATCGTCGAATGTTATAATACGAGGGGAAGTCAATAAGTAAGTCACAAATGGCTGTAGAAAAATAACTAAATATGATAACAACTTGAAACCAGTTTATTTTTATACATACATTGTCCCTTTGTTTCTCAACATAATTTCCACCAACATTGATGCAGATATCCCATGTTCCAGAACTTTCCCGCCTTAGTTGATTAATTTTCTCCTGACTTAATCGAGCCGTATGTGGTCTGGCATTGTCATGAAGAAGCAACACTCCTCTAGTCAGCAGTCCTGGACGTTTTCTTTGAATTACATCATGAAGCATCGATAGCACTTCACAGTACGATTCAGAATTCACATTGTCACCTTTCTTCTTGAAATTGGTTAGAAGCATTCCTTGACAATCCCAGAACACTGTCAGCATAATCTTCCCTGCTGATGGCGTAACCTTGAATTTTTGGACACGAAGCGTAGGAGGATGTTTCCATTGCATTGAAGCACGCTTTGATTGGGGCTGGTAGTGATGCACCCATAATTCGTCCCCAGTAACAATCCTGTTCAGCATGTCTTTTCCTTCATCTTCGTATCGACAGAGATGATGCAAGGGACAGGCCAAATTGTGTTCCTCCTTCAATTGTCTGGGTACCCACCTTGAGCACACTTTCTTATATTTCAATCGATCATGCATTATACTGTATGCTGAACCGTGTGAGAACCCTATTGCAGATGCTACAGAGTTTATCGTTACTCGCCTGTCACATCTAATCATCTCCTCCACCCGCTGCACTGATGCTTCTGTTGCAATCTCATCAGGACACCCAGATCGGATTTCATCAACAGTTTTAGAGCGTCCTTGAGAAAAATTTTTATACACCTAATGACACCTGTAGAAAACACCAACTACATTTACCTGCCATCCCACAGAACTGTGTGACTTATTTATTGACTCGTCATCGTATAAACAATATACGCTATGCCGATGACACAGTATTGGTGGTAGATAATGCAAAAGATCGACAGCAATTGATGGACATTGTAGTAACCGAGAGAGCAAAAAAGGACTCTCTCTCTCTCTGAATATCAATAAAACAGTAACAATGGTGATATCAATGTAAAACATGACACCAAAATGTGAAATATAAATAGTAGGGAAATTTCTTAACAAAGTGGATAGTTTTAAATACCTAGGAGTATTTATAACATCAGATGGAAGATGAACAACAGAGATTAAGAACCGAATAGGGCAAGCAAAAGCTGCATTTCAGAAGATGAAGAATATCTTAAGCAATAAGTCACTATCATTGAATGTAAGACAGAGAGTGCTCAATTGCTAAGTAAAATCTGTTTTGCTGTATGGCCGTGAATTTTGGAATGTAAATGAACAAATTAGGAAAACAACAGAGATGTGTTTCCTGCGACGAATATTGTAAATTTCCTAAATTGCCAGAGTAACTAAAAAGAGGCTACGGAAACTAGAATATTATATACAACAATAAGAAAGAGACAAATAGCTTTCTTTGGTCGAGAGAACGGCATTGGAGAACATCGTGACAACTGGAAAGATCAAGGGAATGATAGGCAGAGGCAGACCAAGAGAAATGATGCTGGATGAACTGAGAAGTTGGCATGGAGGTATATCAGCAACAGAGTTGATCCAGAACACCAAAGACCTAGATATGTGGAGAGACATGAACGCCTACGCTAGCTGGCAGAGCACTTGATGATTATGTTTTTATTTCTGCCATAATCTATTGTCACATGTTCATGATAGGAGAAACTTGTTACTTGTTCTAGTATCTCCACGTTTACTGTGATGTTCATTGATTGTCTCTCCTTTCCACTGCTATTAATTATAATAGTTTTCTTTTGTTTTTTTTTAAATATTAATATCTTAGCCGCATTCTGCACTATGCCTGTTTACCTATTCCACCAGAACTTGTAACTCTTGCACGCTGTTTGCTATTAAACACTGTATCGCCAATATACCTAAGATTGTTTATGATTCTTCCACTAATGTTAAGTCCAAGCAGTTCGACTTGTTTAAACATTTGTTTTGTGTATGAGGTGGAGATTCCTAATAATCATTGCCGTATTTAATCATCGTCACTTGTTCCCAGTACAAGTTACAAATAAGTCTGATATCTTTTCCGTCTACTACTAAATCTTGAAGGCATGTAATTAATCCTTCAGATTGTACTCTGTCAAAAACGTATTTTAGTCTATAAAACATACATATATAATTTTCTGAACTTCTATATATTTTTCAGTCAATATCCTCAAGCAGATTACGGCTTCTCTGGTGAGGCCATTTTTGCGGAACTCATTTGTTCTTCAGTTATGTCTTCATCTATTTTATTATATCTAGCTGCATTAATGTCATCGCACTATATTCTTTTTTTAATTTCTTATCAAAACCAAACTGGTTGTTGTAGATATTAACGATTCGGCGGTATTTACTTTCTTTTGTGTCGAAAAGACTTCACTGAACCAAGTAGAAAAAGGTTCTAATAGATTCTTTATTTTCTTTTCCCTTCTTTGCTGTGGTGTGCAGGCTGCTTTCTACTTCATCAGGATCTTGGAAGTCTGTGGCCATCTGCTAAGGCGAAACACGCCCCCTCAAAATCTTGTGCGATTCATAAGGTGTCACGTAAGCATGTCTAGAAGTTATTTAAATATTCAGTTAAATATTTCACTTTAGCTTGTTTTAAAACTTTCAAAAAATAACTAACAGTGGAAGTTAAGACTATCATACCTGAGCAAACCGTCCCGGGATGTGTTCAGATGCTATTCCTTCAAGGTCACTGTTAGATTCTGTATGGCTGCAGCATTGCACTTTCCGTGAGTCAGCAGCGCTAATCTGCAACATGACACGGATGTCTGTCCCCCATACTATTGTGAGTGCTCATCAATACCCGATGTAATGTGACAACCTGACACTTTACAGTAATCTTGCTGCAGTGTTTACAGTAATCAGATCCCCATCGCCACCATCTTCATTCTCTCATAAGGCATGATCATAATCATCATCATCATCATCATCAACACTATGATCATAATCAGTGTCGTAACGTAAAATATGTATCATGACCATAATTTATCACCATCATCATCATCATCATCATCATCATCATCATCATCATCATCATCATCATCATCATCATCATCATCATCATGTGCCATGTCGGTAAGCGTGGGCAGTAATCTTTTGCCATCTCATTCGATCACTAGAGTCGTGGATCAGCTCAGTGTTCTTGCCTCGACCATACAATGTGGCCAAGCCATCCAGGTATTTACTTCTCTGCCCTCCCCTTGTTCTCTTCCCCTCGATCTTACCAGTTCTCACCAAGTTCTCCAATTCATTTCTTCTCATAACGTGCACAAAGTATTGTGACTGTCTACATCTAATTTCTCTAATCAGTTTACGGTTTTCATTTGTTTCTTGTGAGATTTTGTCATTGTTTCTTTCTGTCTGCCCATGATATTCTGTGCATTTCCCTCAGAAACCACATGTCAACAGCCACGAGATGTTTTTCAGCTTGTCTGCTCATTGCTCACGCTTCACATCCATAAAAAAGCGCATTTCTATGTAGCACTTCAACACACTTTTTCTCGTTGCAAATGACTTCATTTTAATGGTCAGTATATTTTTCATCTTGCAAAAAACTGCCTTCGCTACGGCGATTCTTGTTCCAATCTTTTCAAGGCATCTCCCATCAAATGTTATGACTGTTCCGAGATAACTGTACCGATTCACTTGTTTGAGAATATTCCCATTCACGTGTATATTACATTGTGGTAATCCCTTTTTCTTAGTGACGACCATAATCTGTGTCGTCTTACAATTTAATTCTAACCCAAGTTGTTCACTGTGTGCAACAATTACATCTAATAAATGTTGCAGATCCTGCTCATTGGCTGCAATCAATACTGTATCCTCCGCTTATCTTATGTTCTTGAGTTATGTTTCCCAATTATGATTCCTTTCATATCGTCAACATTTCTGAAAATATTTTCACTATTTGTTTTTTTAAAATTCGCATATCCTTTACAGGACATCGCTGTCAATAGCAGCATCTTTCAGCTGTCTGTTGATTTCTTGGCAAGATTACGCTCAGTAGTTTGCCATTGCTTTCTGAGCGGCCGGCTCATTTATCCCGCAAGTCACCAGCGATGGTAGAACCGCTCCCAGTTCTCGCCCGCTACGAGACTCTGCGTGATAAATGGGATTACGGAGAAAGTATTGTAACCCCTCGGCCAGAGAGACCGACATTTTCACTATACAGGGGGGAAAAAAAAGATTTGGACACATTACACATCCCTGTCTCACACCTCTTATTTAATTATCAGTCTTCATGACCATAATTATCATCACCGCATTCATGGCCATAATTATCATCATTTCAATCATGACTATAATAATCATCAATACCATGGTCATAATTGATATAATCATCATCATGTTCATAATTGTTATAATCATCATCAATAATACCATAATTGTAATAATCAACATAATCAAGGCCTTAATTGTTATAATCAAAATCTTCATGACCATAATTGTTATAATCATCATTATCATGAATATAATTATTATTATGAAGAGCATAATTATCATCATTATAATCACGACAGGCATCATTATAGTCATAATCATCATCGGCAACAGTAACAGCAGCACCATGACTGTCAAAGACTGCTACATAAGGGCCGGAGGTCTGCCCCAAGATGATACACCACCGGGAAGGGTGGTCAACCTCAAATAGTTACAGTGATAGAGTGCCCCGATATAAGGGCGGGGTAGGGGTTAGAATGGGGGACTATTAACTAGTTCTCTCAAGAGACACGGAGACGTTGAACAGATAGCTAGCACTCTGGTCACGACAGAATCACGCATACGGGATCGCCAAGAATGCTACTCAACCAAAAGCAGCTAATGCCAGCGTGCCAAGCATCACGGCACGCAGAAAGCTGAAGGACACGTCAAGGTCCTTACGCGTGGTGTGTAACCATGCGAGCCAAACTGGTCAGACGGGGGACTGACAGTGTAGAGAGCAGATCGTTAGATATTGATAGGAGTTTTGTGTAACCAAATAGATAGCGATTAGCAATAGGGTTTAGGAAACTAGTGATAGGCAATTCTGTGGCTTTGTGTGTGGTTTGATAGCGACTGTTATGTACTTGTAAAGAGCCAACGGCAATAAAATGTACCATTCAATTCCTTTCACACGACTTGCAAGTTTCTTGTGTGGTGTGGAAGAAGTAATCCGATGATGCCTGACACATGAGTTGTTGACAGGCAAGGATTAATGTGGTGTCAGAAGTGTGGCTTGGACGAAAGTTCAAGCTAATACACTCACCCACGGCTCTAGACTAAGGTTACAAATAGTGAAGTAGTAAATTTAATTTGTGTCAGTGACGATGACGTGTGCAGACTAGGTCAAGTTGCTGACGAAACGGTGCCTATCGTGACGAAATATTGTTTATTTGTGTTTACTAAAATATTATATACTTAGGTCATGTGTTCTTCAAGGTTGTAAGTATTGATATTATTATTTTCTTTATTTGTTCATGTGATTATTCATGTGATTATGTATTTATTTATGAATGACCGTCAACTGTGATTTTTGGCGGAGCGATGCACAGCCAGCGACATTATCGATTTTTGGAAGCTAAAAATAGCGCTGCGCCTCTGACGTGTTACGATTGACCAGCGGTTGTTCCACGCCATTGGCATTCAGCATCTGAATGTTTACAACTCGGTGAGCTGCTGCCCGCCTGGGTCGTTGTTTATATTACCTGTTGTTTGTTTGTTTGAGTTAGTGATTGAATGTATTTGTTTATTTAAACAATGTTGGTGTGTTTTTATTTATTTCAAGGCAGTTAATGAATTTTTTTTCGTACTTTTTCTTGTGTTTACCGTCAGGAGGGCACTACTTTCGGTCATGCAAATTAAACTTGGTCTGCACAACACTTGCATAGATTAAATTAGGTTAGTGACGAAAGGCATAAATAAGTTAGAGCGAGGACAGGACAGTGACAATTTAATATTGAGTTAACTATATTCTTTTTTTTGTGTGGGTATGTCATTGTCATTGTTCTAAGTTGTCAAGAATATTACTTGTCGTTTGCTGTTTGTTGGTTGTTGCTGCTCTGTAAACCAGGGTGAACAACAGCGGATTAGGGGATTGGTGTGTGTGCCGAAGTCCCAGGCGGGTGACCTGTTTGGAGAACTTGTGTCTGTGCTGGAGTGGCAGACAGGGTGACCTGTGTTGCCGGATTGTTGTTCCCTGGTTCTCGGGAACATTAAGTTGAGTGCACTCAGTATTTTTTGGCATGCGGTGTGATTGGTGGTGCATCTCTTTTTCAGCTTGTGATGCATTGGCATACTGTTGTGCTCTGTTTTTTTTTTTCAGGTCTAGATTTTTCGGGTTATGAACAAGGAGTGCGGTTTGCAGTGCTCAGATATTAACAAACATAACATATCAAAGAGATATAAGTGAATAAAGAGGTCAGTGTAGGTCAACGCTAGCTATTTGCCTAACGGCATGGCAACTTTATCTGACTTCATAAAAGCCGGTAAAGATTTACAATACACAAGTAAAGAGCTAGAAGAATATGCTGATAAGAAATTTAAAGAAGCAAAAGATGCTGAGAGAGACGAACGTGCACGAGAAAGACAACATCAAAAGGAGATTGCAGAACTAGCTGAGATAACAAAACAAAAACAATTAGATCAGGATAAGGAAATTAAGCTAAAACAGTTAGAACAAGATAGGGAAATTAAACAAACGGAAATAGATCTAAAGCAAAAAGAGAAAGATGAAACGGCAAGAGTTAAGGAAAAACAAATTCAGGTAGAATCAGAGACACAGTTAAAGATGAAAGGCATGGATGTAGACTTACACGCAGAGATCTCTGCCACTAAACTAAAAAGTCAACAAGAAGAAAATAAGTTCAATAAATACAAAAACATTATCAAACCATATTGTAAAGATGATTCCATATCAGCCTGGACAGAAAACGTCGAGTATCAGTTTAAATATCACAAAGTTCCAATAGAGATGTGGGCTATGATTTATATGAAGAACCTGAGTGGTGAGCCCCTTAAAGTGATAGAATCTATACCTACGGATCTTAGATCTAACTATCAATACATCCATGATAGGATAATGCAACACTTTTTACTTGATGCCCCTGGGTATCAGGTTCAGTTCTCAAATTTAAAACCTAAACCTAGTGAGACTTTTATTGATTACGTCTCAAATGTTCAGAGTGTACTAGATAGATGGCTTAAAGCAGCTAACATAGGAAAAGACTTTGACAGTCTCAAAAATTTAATAGCCATGGATAAAGTTATATCCACTATACCATCTCCTTTTGCTAAATTTTTGCAGCAGTCAGACACTGAGAACATAGAACAGTTCGAAAAGAAAGGCTCTGCTTATTTTTCTTCTAACAGAGATATTTTCAAGACCTCAGATGACTCTGAGATGGTTTCTTTTGTGAACGACCAACCTGGGAAATATCGGAGTAATAGACGGCCTTTTCAGAGGGTCGACCAGAGAGATGGGAGAGTGTCGGGGTGTATTTGCTGTCAACTTTTGCATGACACTGGTTCTATGTGTGGCAGGTCGCCAGGTTATCCGGCGCGTCTTGAGGGTGTTATTGGGAAGCAACGAGACAGGGGATCTGCATGCAGGCGTGCAGTCAAGTGCTTCTTTTGTTCCAGCTGTGGCCATTATTCAGATGGGTGCCTTGGCCGCCGGCGTATGAAGGCTAGCAATGCTATTTTGATTGGTGCGTCTTCTGATGGTGGTGGTGGGACTGAGTGTGAGATTGAAAGTGATTTACCGTTTGAACAATCTGAGGGTGTGTGTTGTGTAGACGATGTGTTGGGCTTTGACGGTTGTGGGCGGTGTCGCCAATTTCATGCAGACGCAGGGTTGGAATGTGGACATGCAGTCACATGCTCGGCTGGGGATGTAGATGCAGCATTGGCCTCCGGGGGCGGTTTGGTGTTCCGCGGTGCAATGGTCAATGATGCACCGTGCCGGTGTTTGCTGGGCGGCGGCAGCACCCTTATTGGTCTTAGAAAGGATCTGGTGACTCCACGTGATTATACAGGCGACTCTGTCGGATGCTGAACTTTTTCGGGTGGCATTGAGATTTGCCCTTTGGCCAGGGCCCGTGTTAACACTCCTTTCCTTTCTGGTGCCTTTGCTTGTGCAGTGCTTGACAACCCTTGTGCTGAGTTGGTTTTGGGTTGTTTGCCCCAGCTGGGACGCTGTGCTAGCGATGAGGTGGCTGCATGGGAGGGGTTAGATGTAGCTGACGTAGCGGCTAGAGCAGACGCTGTGGGGCATCGAGACGCACTGCGGGATGGGAGACAACTGTTGCTTTCTCCAAATGGCACGGGTGATACAACCAGACAGGGCTTCATAGAGCGGCGGAGGGCTGATCCTAGTGTGTCTCCTTATTTAAAATTGTTGAAAGAGGGATCCAGGGTGACCAAAGATGCTTCGTGGTTCTTTGGACCTAACAATGGCTTTCTTGCTGGGTATTGTACACCTGATGACCATGAGACGGCACATGTGTCGCCGTTCGTTGATCACCTTGCAGAAGACAGAGCCGGGGCCAAAGTTCAGGCTCATTTTTGTGGGCCAGGTTTTTCCAATAATATAAAATTATGTTGTCGTTTTTGTAATGTATGTCAACAATTGGTGCGTGGGGGTAGACATCCTACGGCTGGGGTGCAGCCTTCTATACTGGCTTCTAGGCCTGTGAGAGGGAGGGTCAAATCTACCACCAATACACAAACAGGGGTTCGAGAGCAGTTGGTCTTGGACCAGATCAGGACATACCTCTGTTGCTTCCAGACAGACGAAATGGCAGGGGCCATTCGGGGTGGTGCGTGGGATTTCAAATGTTGACTGTGAGATATCGATAAACGGACACTTAGAGATGTTCCATGTCAACATGTTGAAACTTTACTGCTCACGACAAGAGACAGGAGTAAAGACAGACGAACACAGTGCACCCACACCTAATGATAAGACGACAGACGTACATAGCGCAACTACACTAGTTAGCGAGACTGGCAAATCCGACGAGATGCATACATTTAGTGAGCTTACAGAATACACATGAATATATCAGAATACTGATGACTGGACAACACACTTACTGAAACTGAGACATGTCTTTGACAGAGTGCGACTCTTCGGTCTCACTGTCAAACCGAGCAAAGTTGAATTAGGCCTAAAAGAAATTCACTGTTTGGGTCATGTCATTTCAAAAGATCTACTTAAGACTGACAATAGAATCATTACAAAAAGTATGAACCTGACCATGCCTACCAGAAAGAAGCAGGTCAGAAACCTTTTGGGATTAGTAAATTACTATAGCAAATTTATACCAAATTTAGCGGAAATTACGAGTGTATTTTCCAATGTTTTAAAAGCGTCTGTGAAATTTGATGTCAAAGATGCATTATTAATTTCTGCATTGTCAAAATTGAAAATCCTTTTTAGCAATGTAACAATCCTCCGCTTGCCTAATCCTAGGCTCGTTTATTATCCTAGGATAGATGCCAGCAGAATCTCCATCGCTGCAGTACTAGGCTAATTTTATGATGGCATCTTCCATCCGAGTTGCTACGTGAGCCGTAAGATCACACCTGCTGAGTCCAGATATTCCATATCAGAGCTGAAAAGCCCTAAGCGTCATCTATGCAGTGAGAAAGCTCCATCGATTTCTGGCGAATGTTCACTGCATTGTCCCGACTGACAACTCCCCAATCACGGTCATACAATGTGGTGTGCATCGGAATGACCGTATATACAGAGATTCCACATAAGTGTGTAGAGTAATAATTGTTAAAATTAGTACAGTATAGTATTCTATGTAAAATATTGTATGAATACATAGACATTTTGAGCTAAACTATGTACTAAGAGCAGTGATCTACCATGTGTCCGTAGACATCAAAAGAAGGACTGTACTCCGAAAAACAAAGATATCACCGTGTGAACTGGAACAGTACATTAATGCAGACACGACAATACTGGTCTACGACACAAGCGAACTCTACAGGTGCCATACCCATAGGACACAAGTATGACTGTATATTGTATCTAATATACCCAGGACAAGTGTAATTATATAGTATGCCAATGAAAGCAATTTCTGAACAGTGGGGCAACAACCAACCTGGGGTATTTGAATACTATGTATATAAAGACTTATTGTGATATGTATTATAATATTTTAAGATTGTGATAAATTGTAGGTAGAATAGTTAACTGTAATTTACACTTAGAGTTAGGAAATTAAATAGTTTTCATTATTTTTAGTAGTTTAAATAAATCATTATTTGACCCACCTACTTACCCTAAAAGTAGAATAGATAGTAGTTTAGATAGGGATAGTACCATTTAGTTTATTACATTCCACTCTGTTTCATTTCAGTTGAGTTCATTCCATCTTAATGAACCATTCCATTTAGCAAAGGTTATTATTTAGTATTATGATTAGTTTACACCATAATAAGATAAGAAGATTATATAAGGTAACATACTTCATTTACACCATTTAGATTAAGAATATCAGTCATATATTTTTTTTTCCATTTAAAATCATTTATAATGTGGCTATATTTCAAATTACCCATTTTAGAAAGGGACATAATTCATTACATTTCACATTACCCATTTCAGAAAGTTACATAACTCATCTCACATCAATTTCATTTTAAATAATTAGATTACATCCCTTAAATTAGATAAATATTAGGATTAATGTAAGCATATCTTAGGATTAAGGTGGCAAAATAGAGTAAAATAGTTAACACATTAAATACACATGTATAGAAGTAGTATTAGTATATCAGTAGTTAGAGAATTATTACAGTAAAATATAGTAGGTCATAACACCAAGGGTACAAACCATCAACCCTTTTCTCTTACATGTAAATATGTTGTATATACATGACTCGTGCAGCGATTTACGCACAGTCAATGGGCTCAACGTTCTCAAACTGAGCCAAACTTGTACAGTGTCACTCCAAGGTTTTTAAATAATTGGGAGGGTAAAAGATGTGTGACAGAAGTGAGTGTAAATGATGTGTGACAGAAGTAAGGGTGAAAGATGTGTGATAGAAGTGTGAAAGGGAGAGAGAATGGAAAATATACAGGAGAGAATGGGGACAGTCAGCGGATTTTTTTTGCCGCTCAACGCGACTTTTTATTTATTGTCTGCGTCAAATGTTGGCTTTCAATGTTGAAAATGTGCGGTGATGAATGTGTTGTGTGTAGCTTAGTTTAGATCTTAGATAAAGTATTTGAAGTCTCATAAGACGGAAACGTAGTCACGAATTAGGGTTATACACTTGTTTGTGGCCGCATTTAACCGAATTATGGCACTTGAAAACTAACTTACATACACATGATAGATAGATACACATGTTAGAAGTTAGATTATAGTAGTAATTACATCCAAACACGCAAACAACCAGAAAAACAAACATATAAATTGCATACAGATTTTATAGATCAAAGGGAGATAACCTCGGATCAGGGGACATAATAGACAACGAAACACTAACTTAACATTGAAAGATAACTTTACACGCGGAAGCGAAGTAGGTAAAGCCTGTCGCACACAGCTTGGGTAATGGTTGTTTAATATTATATGGGGGACATGAAGCAATTCATGTGTTGACCCTAAGAAAGTCAACTTTGTATGGGTAGTAAGTTAATTTACTATGTGAGGGCAGGTCTTATTAGACAACGGTCCGGTTCAGACATACCTCTAATAAATATAATATTGCGATTGAGAAGAGGGCTCACGCCAACCAGACAAGAAGTGGCGATTGCCAGTAGCCAAGTAAAGTGATACTACATTGTGACATTAGTCAGTAGAAGTCTATGGAGTTACCCAAAGCCAGGTTATCTACAGTCTTTGACAAAAATTAGATACACTAATTTTTAGAAACCTCTTGCGTCACAACCAACGACTCAAAGTTGATGACGCAACACAGGAGGGGAGGGTGTGTGTCAAAGACTGCTACATAAGGGCCGGAGGTCTGCCCCAAGATGATACACCACCGGGAAGGGTGGTCAACCTCAAATAGTTACAGTGATAGAGTGCCCCGATATAAGGGCGGGGTAGGGGTTAGAATGGGGGACTATTAACTAGTTCTCTCAAGAGACACGGAGACGTTGAACAGATAGCTAGCACTCTGGTCACGACAGAATCACGCATACGGGATCGCCAAGAATGCTACTCAACCAAAAGCAGCTAATGCCAGCGTGCCAAGCATCACGGCACGCAGAAAGCTGAAGGACACGTCAAGGTCCTTACGCGTGGTGTGTAACCATGCGAGCCAAACTGGTCAGACGGGGGACTGACAGTGTAGAGAGCAGATCGTTAGATATTGATAGGAGTTTTGTGTAACCAAATAGATAGCGATTAGCAATAGGGTTTAGGAAACTAGTGATAGGCAATTCTGTGGCTTTGTGTGTGGTTTGATAGCGACTGTTATGTACTTGTAAAGAGCCAACGGCAATAAAATGTACCATTCAATTCCTTTCACACGACTTGCAAGTTTCTTGTGTGGTGTGGAAGAAGTAATCCGATGATGCCTGACACATGAGTTGTTGACAATGACTATAGCCACTGTCATAACAGAATCATCTTTACCACAGTCATCATCGTCATTTCCATAATAATCATCACCATTACCACGACAACAATAATATCACCATTGCCATGGCCTAATTGTCACCTTTATAACCATCATCATCATCATCATTATCATATTTATGACCATAATCAAACATGCCTTGTCAGAAACTGTTCGAACTCTCTACATTAGAAGAAATAACAGATTCATTCATTCATTCATTCATTCATTCATTTATTCTTTCATTCATTTATTCTTTCATTCATTCATTCATTCAGTAGCTTGTCCTTTGCAGAAACTTCTCGATCACAAGCAAAATGTCCCGAATCCGATACACCCATTTGGAGATCTTCCGCCACAGCCTGCACCCATTTTTTCTTTGGCCTTCCTGTTCCTCTCTTCCCAGGCATATACCCCTCCATTATTCTTCTCTCCAAACTCTCAATATGTTGCAAGTGACCAAAATATATCAAGTTTCTTTGTTTTATCGTCTTTGATAGCCAACACTCTTCAATATTAGCTACTAAAGTATGGATGTGTATGTTCTTTTCTTTACCCAGGATATTCTTAGACCTTGTTTATAACATTTATATTCAAACGGATAACAGATTCACTCACAATAAATGAACTTTTATTTACAGATGCGCAATGCCAGTTTTACAGATGAAGGCAGGCTGAAAAATCATATTAATAAACTGGGTTCAACATTCATAAGATGCAGTATGAATATAAATACAACGCAAGTAGAAGAAATGCAGGTTAAAAGATCTCATGGTCCACTAAATGCACAAATAAATAGTTTACATCTCAAACAAGCTAATCAATTTAAATATCTAGGTTGTTTAATCAAAGAGGATGACATAATAGACTGAGAGACCGGCATTATATGCCAAACAGCAAGTGTGTTTGTATATCAACTGTATCAGTTGATATACAAACACATTGCTTTTTGGCATTAGTATCTAATACTGAAAAATCTATGCATACCTATGTCCACAAAATGACAGTTCATAAATAGCATATTCATTGTAAGCTGTCAATGTCAAACAAATACATAAAATTTACACATACGCAAAGTCTACACCTGTGAGATGATATACGTAAAAATAAAGCAACCAACTGAACTGTCTGAGGCCGAGTAAGAAATTGTGTTAGCAGACTATGGGATTAACGCTTTGTGTCACATATTCAAAGACAACACACAATATGGTTGAGTCACCTCATTAGAATGCAATACTATCTGTTACCAGTATTGGCGCGACACTAGTGATAATCTGACATAATAGCAAGAGAACGCTCGAGAAGAAACCGGATAGACAACATCCACAATCACAGGGACTTACACCTGTGGCCACCCACGTCTGGGAGACTCGGTAGTGTAGTGGCTAGACCCGCTTCTGGGAGAGTCGGTAGTGTAGTGGCTAGACCCGCATCTGGGAGACTCGGTAGTGTAGTGGCTAGACCCGCATCTGGGAGACTCGGTAGTGTAGTGGCTAGACCCGCATCTGGGAGACTCGGTAGTGTAGTGGCTAGACCAACATCTGGGAGACTCGGTAGTGTAGTGGCTAGACCCGCATCTGGGAGACTCGGTAGTGTAGTGGCTAGACCCGCATCTGGGAGACTCGGTAGTGTAGTGGCTAGACCCGCATCTGGGAGACTCGGTAGTGTAGTGGCTAGACCCGCATCTGGGAGACTCGGTAGTGTAGTGGCTAGACCCGCTTCTGGGAGACCCGGTGGTGTAGTGGCTAGACCCGCTTCTGGGAGACCCGATGGTGTAGTGGCTAGACCCGCTTCTGGGAGACTCGGTGGTGTAGTGGCTAGACACGCTTCTGCTGACCAAAAGATCATGAGTTCGATCTGACGCTGGGCGAATTAGGATTGTTCCAAATGGATCTCTACTCCAAGGTCTACGTACCCTAAAAATTGGTAACAAGAATATCTTTAAAAGTAAAAGCGGCTAGAATGATACTGATCTCGACTGGTCTGGAAAAATATGGGTCTAGCACCGTGTGATTGATGCTCTTACTGTGTGAAAAGGGTCCCTTACCTTCACACCCATCGGGTATTGGAACATCAGCTATTCCTCCCCACGACGCTTGACAAGTGGAAGATAATGATGTAGACCATAGTCATGAAGATCGTCACGACCATCATCACAATGAAGATCATCATGAACATCACCACAATGAAGATCATCGTGAACATCACCACAATGAAGATCATCGTGAACATCACCACAATGAAGATCATAATAACCATCACTACAATGAAGATCATCGTGAACATCACCACAATGAAGATCATAATAACCATCACCACAATGAAGATCATAATAACCATCACTACAATGAAGATCATCGTGAACATCACCACAATGAAGATCATAATAACCATCACCACAATGAAGATCATAATAACCATCACTACAATGAAGATCATAATAACCATCACTACAATGAAGATCATAATAACCATCACTACAATGAAGATCATCGTGAACATCACTACAATGAAGATCATAATAACCATCACCACAATGAAGATCATAATAACCATCACTACAATGAAGATCATAATAACCATCACTACAATGAAGATCATCGTGAACATCACCACAATGAAGATCATAATAACCATCACTACAATGAAGATCATCGTGAACATCACCACAATGAAGATCATAATAACCATCACTAC
>JACEFZ010017118.1:5000-27500 GCA_014155875.1 Cepaea nemoralis | reverse complement strand
CCTTAGGTTCATACCAGAATACGATCAGCGTTGCCAGTAGTGGATTGTGCTCAATATTTAAATCTCAAATCCCGAAACAACCAAATAAATCAACTTGATTATTGCTCGCTGGACTTTAGGCGGCCTGGTGTGCCTTGCCAGAGAGAAGACCTGATCGTTCGGTCCACATCGCTTTACGGACGTCAGTCGCGGCGATCGGGCAAATCTTGAGCTACACTACAGCCTACGATGGGTGACGTTGTAATATTATGTTGTGATAATTTGGCCGTGTCCAGCGTGTGCCGAGTGGTCTAGTGTTTACACACTTGCTTCATACGCCAGTGATCCGGGGTTTGTTTCCGGGTCCGGTCAAGGATATGCACTACTGAAGAGCGAAACTCGAGTCTAGTGCTTTCACATTGACGTGGATAGGCCTTAGATTCATGCCAGAATACGATCAGCGTTGCCAGTAGTGGATTGTGCTCAATATTTAAATCTCATTCTTTCCACTTACATGTTCTCGATCTGTCCCCCCGCTTTCTCCACCTTGTCCCACAGGCGCACGACCACCTCTCCTTTGTCTATAGGTAATCCACCACCAAAAGGTGCATTCCCTGCCAGCCTATCAGCCTGTTCATTCCCTAGCACCCCCGCATGGCTAGTGCAAAATATCCACACAATTCTCACAATATGTAACTTCTGAAGCAAGGATAACTATTCCACGCCAAACTTTCCGTTCTCCACCTTACTAAGCATACTCCTTGAATCCGTAATGAATACAATGTGTGTTACAGTGGTCTCCTCTAACCAACGGAATGCCGCTGTTACTGCTTCCACTTTCATTCCCATGCTGAAGGTCGTAGTCTCATATACAAGACTATTATTTGTCAAGACTCGTCCATTAGCCTTCGCTATGAAATCTCAATCAGATTGATTGATTGATTGATCTAGGAACCGACATCACAGCATTCTGGGCATTCCCGTAGGCGCTCCGTCCCCATCCTCAGCAGCCAGTGAAGAGTTCCAACACCAATAATACCAGTAGCAATTTGATTATGTGTCCGTATCTCATCCAGTCGATACAGAACTTTGTAGTAATGATCTAACATTTGTCAAATATGCCCAAATTACTGGGATGTTGAAAGACATATTTACTTACAAAATGTCAGCATCTGAACACTTCCCTAGACACATTCACTGGGTTCTCACAAATAACAGAACACCACAAAGTCCCATTAAATCAAGTTGGCAAATAACTGAATAACTAACATGGAAATGGTTTTTGGTCGTATTTCCATTCAACGTAGAGCATTCGATGTTTCCAGTCTGAACCTGAGCGACTGAGTGATTTTTCAAATCACTTTCACTCTTCAGCCGAACTTCAGATCGCTCGTATATCACAACTCGCACGAGATGATTTTTGAACTGTGCCGACCGAGACTCTGTAACCTTAGATAAAGGGAATCTAACTCTTACTGGTGTTTCCCCGGTTTATCTCCCTTACTTCTGCCACCCGTCACGGTGTGTCCCCTGCATTAAGGTATAAAACTCCTGCTAGACTAACTTATCCTGGATTCCTTCCCTTACACTACTTGCTCTCTAGTTCCTATACTAATTTGACTTATGGCAACGTTGCAGTCAAAGTAACACTTTTGGTAAGCTTTCGTTCAGTAGTTTGCCATTGCTTTCTGAACGAATGACACCCATATCAATTTATGAAATAACCAGGGCAAAGCGGTCTCCTCCCACATCACCGGCAGCTGTGTTTCGACCGCGGGTATACGGGATTACGAACTGGTCCGCAACTCCTTAGCTACAGTGCCGGCATAAGTAATTGACCAAAGGATATCAAATTGTTAAAAACAATTCAACATGTACATAATTGTTTTTATAGTGATTCTGAGAACGACACGAGGACTGACTGTGATACACTCCATCATTACCCCATTCTGTATTTTCCTAGAGCCTATAGCATGGAAGCATTTTATGGGCGGTAAATACAGATTGATTTGTACTCATGATGCTCACAGACGGAATCATGACGTCCTGCAAACAGTTGCTTAGCCTCATTGCCAATTATTGATCTCCCGTTCATCAAGGGTTACGGCATCAGGGACCAATGGGGTATGGTTCTAGTCTTGGAGCTCTGATGACCTCCAGGCCATGAGCGTTTCAGTCGAGCGAGACGCATACATATGTGACCACACAATATACCGGGGAATCTTGTATATCGGTGTTGGTACATGCAGGTCCCTGATGTCAAAGTCCTGACACTGGCACTACAGCTAGGTTATCTCTTGCATCGCCGACAGTACGTTGAGTCAGTTTTTTTTTTAAATATGCATTTGAAACGATAGATCGTTTAGTAGACTTCCCTGTCCTGAACGTTTGAAACGATAGATCATTTAGTAGAATTCTCATTCCTGCACATTTGAAACGATAAATCGTTTAGTATAGTTCTCAATCCTGCACTTTTGAAACGATAGATCATTTAGTAGAGTTCTCAGTCTTGCACATTTTAAACTAACTGTGATTAAAAAGAATGTATCCCCTTAGTGAATTTAAACAGTAACCACAAACAGTATGTTGCACAATTTATTACCTGGCATATTTCACTATATCTTGGTAGGTTCACACAGTACAATTATACCATGTTAAGTGAATAAATGAATAATGCTTTGGTTGAAATACTTAAAACACATATACACAGGTATTTTTCGAATGTGGAGCATTTTTTATCCCTCTGGTAATCTCAGATTTAAAAATTGACTGGACCAGCTAATTGCTAAGTCTACACTATATTTGAGGAATTCTTTATTGTTCTTCAAATACAGTAAGTGAAATGCTTTTTCTTTGTTAATTTATGACCGTAGTTTTTAAGAGGTTGAGAAATCGCAGAGGTCTACTCTGTATAGCCTGTCAGCTGCATAGGGATTCCTGAACACTGAATAAATCTTTCCCACCCACACTGATATATGTTCAGTTACTCGATGTATTGTCTTTCCGTTCAACCTATGTAATAGTTCATTCGCAGATATAGTAGGTATAGGGGTGGTATTATATCTGCTGTTTGGTTAGACATACCAACATGTGGGACAACGCATGAGGGGGGGGGGGGGGGGAGGGTTCCTCCCTATCCTAAGGGAAGAGATCAGGCGCCTGCCTGACGCCATGAAGATGTGGGTTCGATTCCGGACACCGCCATTGGGTTCGTGGTTGCATTTTTTTTCAGACTTCTGGAGGTCATCCATGGAACTATGGAGTTTGTGCTGAGGGCAGCACGTTCGGCAAGTCACTCTAAGGAACAAAGACCAAGCGATATGGTCTAGCACTAGGTGCAGTGAAGCCAATCCCCTTGCCTTTAACTCCTCCCCACCCACCCTCCACTCAACCTGTAACTCCACCTTTTTCCCCCATTTAACATTTAACTTCTCCCTTCATTTAACCTTTAACTCCCCGATTCACCCATTTAACCTTTAACGCCTCCATCCACCCATTTAACCTTTAATTCCCCGATTCACCCATTTAACCTTTAACTCCTCCATCCACCCATTTAACCTTTAATTCCCCACTCCATTTAACCTTTAACTCCTCCATCCACCCATTTAACCTATAATTTCCCACTCCATTTAACCTTTAACTCCTCCAACCACCCATTTAACCTATAATTCCCCACTCCAATTAATCTTTAACTCCTCCAACCACCCATTTAACCTTTAATTCCCCACTCCTTTTAACCTAAACATCCCTTTCATTTAACCTTTAACTCCCCCCTTCCTCCATTTAACCTTTAACTCCGCCCTCCACCAATTTAACCTATAACTCTGCCCTACATTTAGCTTTTTAACTCCACCATTCCCTCTCCATTTAACCTTTAACTCCGCCCTGTCCCCTCCATTTATTCTTTAACTCTGTCCTCACACTTCCGTTTAATCTTAATTCCGCCTTCTCCATTTAACCTTCAACTCCGCCTTCTCCATTTAACCTTCAACTCCGCCCTCCCATCCACTTAACCTTTAATTGCCCCTCCCCCATTTAACCTTTAACTCCCCCCCCCCTCCCATTAAACCTGTAACTCCGCCCTCCATTGTTTAACCTTTAACTCCGCCCTACTGCTCAAATTAACCTTTATCTCCCCACCCCCACCTCCCCCTTCCTCCATGTAACTTTTACCTTCGCCTTCCCCTCTCTATTAAACCTTTGACAAGTGAAGAGATCAGAAACGCAAACCTGAAGGACTCTGGTCATGTTGATGGAAACCTTGACCCAAGTGTAGAGTGGCAATGGTTCAACACTGTGTGTGGTGTACACTGTTGTGCTCAGCCCTTCAGTGTCCTGCCTCTCTTTGGCGAACTTTATGATCCGCTTCCTGTAAGAAAACATCAACATAATCCCTACGACTGTCCAATCTCAAATCATTTCATTTGTACAAGGAATCAGGTCAGTATTAATGTCATTATTTCCAACAGTTCATTGCCCGGGAGTCAACCTGCTTGGATTATAATTACAATAGTTGGGTGCCGCCGTGGCTAGCACACATACCTGCTGGCCTGGTGCTCATGTGTTCAAATCTCTATCAAATCAGATTTTTACAACTGATGTGTGCTCTCCTGTCATCCCAGCCTAGCATGGCTAACATGGGTACCAGGAGTCATGGGGTGTTCAGGCGACAGACGTGACAGAGACCCCGGGTACATCGGGTGACATATAACAATATGAGGCTAGCACAGTATACCCAATACACATAGAAGCACGTACAGGATCATTTACTGTAATGTCTTCTTTTGACTTGTATCCTCCACTGGGACATTGGCCCTTAACTAACTCACGCCCCGCCCTCCTATCTGTCGCTATCTCTGCAGCTCTAGCCATGCTCTCCCCATATTATTCACCTCTGACTTTATTTCTCTTCTCCGTGTGTTATTCGATCCCCCACTATTTCCCTCGACATGTATATTTCAGGCAAGAGGATGTCTAGCTATCACTATCGTCAGGGTTACTCAATGTGTTTGTCTATCCAGCTGCGGCGTCTTCTCCTCACATATTTATGCACTGGAATTTGAATAACAAGGATACAAACATAAGATTGCACGATTTATTGCCTGGCATATTTCGTTGCATCTCGTCAGGTACATACTGCAGAATTCACACAACATAAAGTAAAATAACTAGATAAATCCTTCAATCTGAAATATACACATGTTCGTACAGTTATGTAAATTGTCTACCACGGTAGTTTCAAAATGACTATCATGTCTTTATATTTGCTCAAAATTGGCATATGTAGATTAATCATTATGGCTTTTGCAAACTTTAACAAGCGACTATTATGTGTATTAAACAACTTGCGACAGGCACTGTCTCCAACACGTGCCGTGCAATCAACGAAGAGGGAAGTTTGTGGTGTGTCAGACTCCCTAGCCTCCCATTGCCTGTGTGTAGTATCTTGCCAACCCAATTAGGTATGTGTTTAACCACTCTGTCGTTCAACTGCCGCTCTGTTCTGCCGATGTAGGCAGACAGGCACCTGCATGTGAATTGGTTAATGCAACTAGATTTGATGTACAGAGGGGCAGATTCTTTAACTGCTGGGTGGTGATATGTGTGGTTTTGTACCTAATAACTGGAGTTGCAGCACAGAATGTTCGACCGACTGCTGTAATGAGCCGATCCTGTAGTCGTTGCATTACAGCATGCCCTCGAAAGGTTAGCTGGATAAATCCTTTGAGTTTATGCACTGTTCCGATTCCAATTCAGCTAAGACGATTGGCCCCGTTCAACCATCGACTATATCGATTTCGTTGTATTTGGGGCCCTTATGTTAAGTGAATAACATATCGTTCTTCTTTCGTACATGGAGTTCCTTATATCTGCTTCCTCGAGAAAGTTTGAAAGGCTGCAACTGTGTTGGTTTCATCCTTGTGGTTTTACATGTCTGGACAGAGTCGCACACTTGTTAAGGCCTGGCGTAATTGTGTACCCGCCACGTCATATGGTTTTGTTTCCTTCAGGGATGATTACCAGTCGTTCTCCAGCCTGCTGCTATGTCTTCTGTTTTCGTATCTTCTCCCTCTTCTTTGATTTCGCGTGTCGTGGGCGGTTCTATAGTTCGATATTTGTGGGGAGTGATACAGATTCATTACCTCCCTACACACTTAGTCTTTGTCTGGGTAGCTATCGTCTTCTTCCTCCTCAACTATTTCTTCTTCTATCTGGGACTGTGTGCTTTCAGGTACATATATTTCGTTATTTGACTTGAGAAGTTCTATTTGTTTTCTTTTTTCTCGGATCTGTTAAAGAATTTCTTCTGTCTTTTTTTCTCTCTCTCTCTCTCTCTCTCTCTCTCTCTCTCTCTCTCTCTCTCTCTCTCTCTCTCTCTCTCTCTCTCTCTCTCTCTCTCTCTCTCTCTCTCTCTCTCTCTCTCTCTCTCTCTCATCTTGTATTTTTGATAGCGTTTCGTCTGTCTCGGCTTTTATAGCAGCCATTCGAGCGACATCCTGCTCAATCTTCTGCTGAATTAGCTTCAATTCGTCCAGGATGCGCTGAACGGCTGTTGTCTGTGTTTCTTTCGTATTTTATCTTTCTTCCTCCATGCTGTTGAATGTTGATTTCATGTCCTTCGGTTGGCCTTCCAGTTGCGCTTTGTCACTTTTTGTAAGTCGATTGGTCTCCTCGTACTGCCTCCTAGCCTCTTTATATGCAGATTAGTTTAGATGATAATTTGCAATGCTTCTTTGCTGTCTTTTTGTAGTTGATTCATTCATTGTCTTGGTGACAGGGGCAGCCGAGGTACCCGATGCCGTGGTTGCCTAGGCAATTGGCGCACTTTCTGTCAAGGTTAGGCCTCCTGAAGTCCTTGTCGATCTTGGCTTGCTGGCATTGACTATATGAATGGGGTCCAGAGCAGTAACTGCATACCTCCACCTCACGTTTGCATGTGGCACGGGTGTGCCAAAACTTTTGGCACTTAGAGCACTGCAACACTCTCGGTATATAGTGCTCAGGAGCTTGATCTTTCTTGTTCCATCTGCCCTCATCCGCTATCTATCGTTTTAATTACGGTGGAGGTGATGTTACTCTTGCCGATGATCCTCTCAGCACTGGTGATATTGAGTTTCTTGTTCTCTCTCTTCAGTATCTCCCTGATCTGGTCGTTGGTGAGATGGGTCTTGAATCGTTTGATGACTAATCGTTTCATTATGCTGTGTCTTCCCAGCTCGTTTTCCAACAGACTCTGTATCTTGTTTCTTGGTAGCGCCGACCGTTTGGCCTCCCCAACGCTTGCTTGCTTCAGCAGGATTTTGCCGGCGAAGTCCTCTGTTGTGGTTTCCTCCAATGTTGAGGTCTTTGGTGAACTGGTTGGCTGCTTCTCGTTAGTGTTGTGGACTTCTCCGCTGTTGCTGGCTTCAGTTGTGGTTGTAATCTCTGGCGTCGGTTCAGCGACGGGAGCGGCTTCAACTGGTGTAGGAGAGGTAGCTTCCTTTAAGGTTGCTTGAGTTTCTGGCGTTTTGCTGCAGCTGGCAGGCATGTGCTCTTTCTGCATCTTCTTGATGGTCTTAGCGGCTTCTACGCTGCTCATCTTGAATGTCGGGTGTCTTCTAGTGTTATCTTGCAACGTGCCATTTTCTCCTCCGCATCAGGTTTCTTTAACAGTTTAGGTGGATTGTTCTCGATAGCGCGTCGATTCGACTGTGATTGTGTAGGTACTGTATGTTCGTTTGGTTTTGTTTTCGGCTGTTGGCAGTGGCGCTTTATAAATCCTGTGGAGCACCCATTCAGGTTTAAGACATTCTTCAGAGTTTCAAATTCCTCTGTCAGTGTGTCCTGTGTGCATATCTTCCTAGCACGGTAAAACGGGGTCCGTACTAAGCCCCGTTTGTACTGGACGGGGGCGAAGCTCTGAAAAGTTAAGTATTGGCCATTCCATGTTTCTTTGCGGTACACCGATCTTTGTTTTGTGCCGTCTTCTCTATGTCTCATTAGACTAGCTATGAACGGCAACGCTTCGTTTTGTTCGTGTTCCATAGATAGATGTGATTATCTACACAGATGGATAGGTGTTGAGAGGTAGTAGAAGTGCCTGGGGTTTCTTGGCAAAGGCTAATGGTCGACGTTTGGTGCAGGAGAGCCTGGCATATGATACCACAACATCTAGCTTAAGAATGGAGGTGGAGGCGGTCAGTGCAGCTTTCCGCTGGATGGAGAATACGATACACACACATCGTGATTGTAACTGACTCACAAAGCATGCTGAGTAGGGTTAGGACAGGCAAGCTTCGTGCAGAGTGGCTTGCTTCGCTTCGGAAGTCACGGGTGGCGAGCGTCGTCTGGATATTTTCTCCGGGTCATGCTGGTGTGCTGGGGAATGTACAGGCAGACAGATTGGCTGGCTCTGCACAACTTGGTGGAGTTTTGATGCATGATAAGGCTGACGTGGTTGCGGCCTTGTGGGATCACGTGTACACCTCGGATGAGCAAATGGATCACCATGGTCTGGCAAGAATGCGACAGCGTGCAGTGACGAGGGGTTCTGGCCAATGCTCGACGCTTAGAGGAAAGGCGAGACGCATACATAATCAGATTGCTACTGGTACTATTGGGGTTGGAACTCTTGGCTGGCTTCTGAGGATGGGGACGGAGCGCTTATGGGAATGCCCAGAATGCTGTCATGTCGGTTCCTAAATCAATCAATCAATCAATCAAAACCCATAGATAGAAAGATGTTTTAATGCGTCTTGTTTATTATGGCCTGGAACGATGTTGCTCGTAGCTAGTCTGTAGTGATAATTAATATATCGTCCACATAACGACAGTAGAAGACCACGTTGTTAATGTCTGAGGATCTCTTTTCTTCTAAATGTGCCATGAAGATGTTCATACGGGAAAACGTCGCTTTGATTCTTTGGAATTTGGTTAGTTCTCTCCTACAGCTCCATATTCATGATTCTGCCAATACCCAGTCTGCTCCAGTTAATGAATATTTAGATTATGAATAACTCTTTTAGTCGAACACCATGTGTATGGTCCATATAGTAGTTTTGATTTAACATTGGAGTTAAATACAAGGGGGCTTCAAATGAAAACCTTATATTGTTTTATTGTGGGTAAATATATTCTGAAAAAGTACAGACTAAATGTATCATTTTTCGATGCTAGTCACCACTGCGTTCACTCACAGTCAATCTGCGATTTTCCTGAACGAGGCCTTCCACGGCTGCAATCCTACTCCACTCATACATTTGCTGGACCTTCCTACTCCACTCATACACTTGCTGGACGTTCCTACTCCACTCATACACTTGCTGGACTGACAGACACGCATCACCATATTGGACCTTCATTCACCGATGAATGTCAAAAGGTTTCACTCCTTCACGAATAAAACAAAAACGGATAATAGAACGCTGCTCCCCTTTGGTGCATGTCAAAGGTGTGGCTGTCCATAGTATTCTTTTTAATTTATAAAGGTAGTTATTGTTGTCTTCATAATTCAGTCTATTATCAGTAAGAATAATAAGGGTGACAAAGGGCATCACTGTCACACTCATGTTTTTATTTTAAATGTATCTGTTAGTTTTATCTCATGAAAAACTCTATAGCTCATATTTTGTAAATGTCCTTATAAAGTTAATGTACCGATCTACCGCTGAATTTCACAGTGCCTCTTCAATCGCCAAAGGGAGTCCCAATAAATACTGCCAAAGGTCTTTTCATAATCCACAATTTCAAAAAACAAAAAACAAAATTAAGTTGCATGTCCTTCACAGGACGTAGCAGTCAGCCCCAGAATTTTCGCTGTTCGTGATTCCTGGGCAAATTTTACGTTCAGTAGTTTGCCATTGTTTCTGAACGACCGGCTCCTATACCTTGTGCGGAAAAACCAGCACTGCTGTGGTTCGAACCCGGTTATACGGACTCACAAACCGCGTTCGCAAGCCCTTATCCACAGAGACCGATTTCAAGAGACACAGAGACAATTACAAGACAATGGCTGAATTCAGTTCAAAGCTGTGTTTTATGACTATCAATCAATCAATCATGTGCCATGCCGGAAAGCGTGGGCGGTCATGATTCGCCATTTCACTCGATCACCAGAGTCGTGGATCAGCTCAGTGTTCCTGTCTCGTCCATGCCATGTGGCCAAGCCATCCAGGTATTTTCCTCTCGGTCTTCCTCTTGGTCTGTTCCCTTCGATCTTGCCAGCTGTCACTAAGTTCTCCAGTCCATTTCTTCTCATAACATGTCCAAAAAATTTTGACTGTCTACGTCTAATTTCTCTAATCAATCTACGATTTTCATTTGTCTCTTGTAGTACTTGGTCATTGGTTTTTCTATCTGTCCATGGTATTCTTTGCATTTTCCTCAGAAACCACATTTCTGCAGCCATCAGATGTTTTTCAGCTTGACTGCACATTGTCCAAGTTTCACATCCATACAAAAGAACAGGCTCTATGTATCCCCTCAACGCTCTTTTTCTCGTTTCAATTGACATCATTTTATTGGTCAGAATGTTTTTCATCTTGCTAAAGGCTACTTTCGCAATGGCGATTCTTGTTCTAATCTCTTCAAGGCATCTGCCATCAGATGTTATGACTGTTCCGAGATAATTGAACCGATTCACTTGTTGAAGAATATTCCCATTTACTTGTATATTACATTGTGGTACTTCGTTCTTCCTAGTGACGACCATAACCTGTGTCTTCCTACAATTTAATTCCAACCCCAGCTGCTCACTGTGTACAACCACAGCGTCTACTAATTGTTGCAGATCCTGTGCATTGTCTGCAATCAATACTGTATCATCTGCATATCTAATGTTATTTATGTTTCGTCCTCCAATGCTGATTCCATTTAGGTCTTCTACATTTCTGAAAATATTTTCACTGTATAGGGAAAAAAGATCTGGAGACATTACACATCCCTGCCTAACACCTCTCTTAATAGGTTGGTATTGTCCTACTTCATTATCAATTCTTATGGCAGCTTGTTGTTTCCAATATATGTTTTTTATAAGTCTAATGTCTTTCCCATCAATTTGTAGATCTGCAAGCATATCCACAATGTTGACATGTCTAACTCTATCAAAAGCCTTTGTGTAGTCAATAAAGCAAAGATGTATATCCTTGTTTACTTCTAAAGCACGTTCAATAACTGTTCGCAGCATATACACAGCATTTACTGTACCCTTTCCTTCTACAAAACCACATTGTTCTTCCCCTATTTCAGGTTGTATTTTCTTCCTCACTCTTTGCATGATAATTCGTAACAAAATCTTTGTGATGTGACTCATTATACTAATTGTTCTATGTTGATCACATTCTAAGGTTCCTGATTTCTTTGGGATTGCAATAAATACAGAATTACATAATTCAGAAGGTATATCTCCAGTATCATATAATGTGTTCAGCAGTCTAGTGACTTGCTCTAGACCAAATTCTTCTAAAGCTTTAATCATTTCTGTTGTGATGTTATCTGCACCGGGGGCCTTGCCAGCTTTCATATGCTTAAGAACATTTTGAACCTCCATCTTTAAAATTGCTGGTCCTTCATTATTAAATCTAATAGCATACTGTTCCTCTCTGTTATCATTATACAGGTCTTTCACATAATCTGTCCATACATGTAGAATCTGATCTTTTTCTATTATGATTTTGCCATCTTTAGTTTTTAGACAGCCTGTTGATGTACTTGTTCTTTTATTAGTAAGTTCCTGAATTCTTTTGTGTACTAATTTGGTATTTTGACTGTTGTGTTGTTTTTCAATTTCTAAGCACTTTTCCTCAAGCCATGATTCTTTTGCCTTCCTACATAATATTCTGACTTGTCTGTGAATTTCTTCATATTTGGCAGGATTATTTTTGTTGAGTCTTCTTGTTTCCATTAAGTGTAAAATTTCCTCAGTCATCCATTTCTTACGACCCACCTTCTTTAATTTTGGAATAGTTGTTTCTGCAGCCACATTGATTGAATTCTTTAACATTTCCCATTGATCATCCACATCCTGGAATAGGATCTCTAGATCAGACAATATTTCAAATCTGTTCTGTACTTCTATGTTGAATTTGTTTTGTATTTCCTTGTCATTACTCAATGTACACAAATCATATTTAGTGTTCCCTGTTGTATACTTGACTTTCTTCAACTTTATCCTCAATGTTCCTGTGAGTAATCTGTGGTCACTATAACAATCAGCACTGGGAACTGTTTTTGCTACTGTTAGGGCGTTTCTAAATCTTCTGCTAATGAGAATGTAGTCAATCTGGTTTCTAATCCTGCTATCAGGACTCCTCCATGTCCATAATCTTCTAGGGTGTTGTTTGAACCAGGTGTTTCCTACAATCATTTCCTGTTCTTTTGCCCACTCTACTAGTCTGTATCCTCTTTCATTTCTCTCTCCTAAACCATAGTTTCCTACTGTGTATCTATCCCCTTGATTTCCTACTTTTGCATTGAAGTCCCCTATTATGATGTTTATTTCTGAATTTTTACATTTCTTTAAGGCAGACTCTATGTCATTATAAAATTCCTCTACACTATCTTCACTAGACTCTCCTGTTGGGGCATATACTTGAATAACATTTATGTTAAAAGGTCTGCCACTCAATTTAACTAGTAATACTCTGTCCGACACGGCCCAATATCCCTGAACAGACGTTGATGTTTTCAGGTCCAAAATTATTGCCACTCCCCTATGTCGATCCTCACCTCCAGAATAAATAATCTTAAAATCTTTATGTATCTTGATGCCTGCTCCTGTCCATCTCGTTTCGCACATACCTAATATATTAATTTTTTCTCTTTGAATTTCTTGTGTTATGTTCTCTAATTTTCCGTCGTTGTTTAACGTCCTAACGTTCCATGTTCCTAATTTTAATGTCTCTGTCCTTGTCTTGCGATGATCAGTCTTTAAGCGAATCATAATAAACTAGGCAATTTCAAAGAGGTAGTTTGCCGTTGCTTTCCTCTATGGCAGTGACCATACTGGCCGGGTGACCGCAATCAGTGACTATGACTATACGTAATGTAATTAATTATCTAGTCAGTCCAGTATTTGTTTGGTCGGGAGCCTGCTTAGTCATCCCTTAGTTGGTTGCCAATGGCATCTCTCGGGAAATGACAATACAAATATTTGTTTATAGTGTTTGAACCTGCAGGTTCCTTTCTTTAGTGGCTACCAAAATATGTTGATATCCAACTCTACTTCTGAGGGTTGATATCTAGAAGGTCTGCTGGCGCTGGTCTATTCAGAAATACCTCAAAGTATTGAGCCAGTTTGTTTCTGTGATATGTAATGGTGTTGAGAACCTCCCTGTTACTAATTGTGACAAGTGCGCGTGGTTGATTATGCTTTTCTCCTAGTTTATTTGTGATGTTCTACAAATGTCTGAGATAACCTTTTGCTGCTGCTGATTCTTCCAGTCCTGCTAGGCTATCACATCTTTTATCTGCACTCATTCGCTGTCTATCTTTTTTATTACGGTAATTCTTTTAGACCGGCTTCCTGGCCTAGACGTTAGCAACTTTTCTCCTTAATCTCGTATACTCTCGTAAGTATCGTGACGACGGTGAGAATCAGCAGTGGTTCGAATCGCGTCGGTAACTTACGGGGTATGTGAGCCGGCCGCTCAGAAAGCAATGGCAAATTACTGAGCGTAATCTTGCCAAGAAATCAATAATCAGCTGAAAGATGCTGATGTTGACAGCGATGTCCTGTAAAGGATATGCAAAACATTTTTTTTCTTCAATTCTTTTAGAGGAGTTGATTGCCGAGTTGTATGCCTGGTGATGTCATGTAAATACTGGAGAGGTTGAGAAGTTTTGTTGTAGTCTTCGTTTGATGAGGGAAAATTTCCAACTACAGGTCCTGGGTGTTTGAGGACGGGTCTGCTCAATTCATGGCGCTCGGTGTCCAGCGAAGTGGACAACTCTGTACCTGAGAGAGTGGACAACTTTGTACCTGAGAGAGTAGGCACCTTTATACCTGAGAGAGTGGACAACTTTGTACCTGAGAGAGTGGACAACTTTGTACCTGAGAGAGTGGGCAACTTTGTACCTGAGAGAGTGGACAACTTTGTATCTGAGAGAGTGGACAACTTTGTACCTGAGAGAGTGGACAACTTTGTACCTGAGAGAGTGGGCAACTTTGTACCTGAGAGAGTGGACAACTCTCTACCTGAGAGAGTGGACAACTTTGTACCTGAGAGAGTGGACAATTTTGTACCTGAGAGAGTGGACAACTCTCTACCTGAGAGAGTGGACAACTCTCTACCTGAGAGAGTGGACAACTTTGTACCTGAGAGAGTGGACAACTTTGTACCTGAGAGAGTGGACAACTCTCTACCTGAGAGAGTGGGCAACTTTGTACCTGAGAGAGTGGACAACTTTGTACCTGAGAGAGTGGGCAACTTTGTACCTGATAGAGTGGACAACTCTCTACCTGAGAGAGTGGACAACTCTGTACCTGAGAGAGTGGATAACTCTCTACCTGAGAGAGTGGACAACTTTGTACCTGAGAGAGTGGACAACTCTCTACCTGAGAGAGTGGACAACTCTCTACCTGAGAGAGTGGACAACTTTGTACCTGAGAGAGTGGGCAACTTTGTACCTGAGAGAGTGGACAACTTTGTACCTGAGAGAGTGGGCAACTTTGTACCTGAGAGAGTGGACAACTCTCTACCTGAGAGAGTGGACAACTTTGTACCTGAGAGAGTGGGCAACTTTGTACCTGAGAGAGTGGACAACTCTCTACCTGAGAGAATGGACAACTCTCTACCTGAAATAGTGGACAACTTTGTACCTGAGAGAGTGGATAACTCTCTACCTGAGAGAGTGGGCAACTTTGTACCTGAGAGAGTGGGCAACTTTGTACCTGAGAGAGTGGACAACTTTGTACCTGAGAGAGTGGACAACTCTCTACCTGAGAGAGTGGGCAACTTTGTACCTGAGAGAGTGGACAACTTTGTACCTGAGAGAGTGAACAACTTTGTACCTGAGCAGAGTGGACAACTTTGTACCTGAGAGAGTGGACAACTTTGTACCTGAGAGAGTGAACAACTTTGTACCTGAGAGAGTGGACAACTTTGTACCTGAGAGAGTGGACAACTCTGTACCTGAGAGAGTTGACAACGCTGTACCTGAGCAGAGTGGACAAGTCTGTACCTGAGCAGAGTGGACAAGTCTGTACCTGAGCAGAGTGGACAAGTCTGTACTTTCAGCACGAGTTTCTCTCAAATGCAGACATCACCAGCCAGTAATGTGAATGGAGGAGAATGTGTGGACAATGTGCTGTGTACGAGTGCTAATATTCTCCAATCCTTCTGTCTTCATCATTGTCATGATCATACCACGCAAGACTGCCTTCTGCTGTGGAAAGCATAGGTCTAACACTATATACATTCGATGACGTTATCAGAGCAGTTTCCTATCAACTGTGCTAGGTCACCTGTCCTCACCACCATAGTTAATTAACTAACATTCATATACAGGACACCACGACTGAGAACAGAAGCAACTGACCTGAAAGGGTTCACTTTGTTGGTTTCATCTCTGGAGTGTTTAATCATATCATAGAGGCCAATGCTGGCGTACTTCCGTATGACAGTGTAGCCTTTGTGTGTGACTCTGGCAGGGAACTGTATGACATTATAACAAGCATAGACAACAACAATGAATATCTATAATCACAACTACCGCGTTTACCCGAAAATAAGACCTTCCCTTATAATAAGCCCTAGCACGATTTTTCAGGATGATTTATCCCTAAAACGTTAACCAAAATGTTGAATGATACTTACATCAGTGGATATCGACCCAGCGATATGCTGAAATCTGTATTTATGACCCTACCAGAAAGGCCAGGAGCAATTGAATGCGAACATTTTTGTACGATTAACCTCATAAACCACGTGACTAAGTTTCTTCGCAGAAGAACAAGAAAGAAAAAAAAAATGTATGGATTTGTGGAAGGAAAGAGTACAAACACTGCAACATACGGACACTATTAGAAAGTTACGGGCACTATTAGAATGATAAATAGAGACACAGAAAGACATATATTTGTGCTTCATAGATTGTACCAAAGCATTTGATAAAGTAAAACATGATGAACTGATTAAAATGTTGCAAGATACTAGCATTGATGGGAAAGATCTCATAATAATAACGAATATTTACTGGAACCAAGTAGCAGCAATTGAAATGCGAAATAAGAGGGCAATTATGAACAAATAAGTCCCAGGTGTGCTCTGTGTCCCAGGTGTGCTATGTGTCCCAGGTCGGCACTGTATCCAAGGCCCAATGTGTGCACTGTGTCCAAGGTGTGCACTGTGTCCCAGGTGTACACTGTGTCCAAGGTATGCACTGTGTCCAAGGTGTGCACTGTGTCCCAGGTGTGTGCTGTGTCCCAGGTGTGCACTGTGTCCAAGGTGTGCACTGTGTCCAAGTTGTGCACTGTGTCCAAGGTGTGCACTGTGTCCATGGTGTACGCTGTGTCCAAGGTGTGCACTGTGTCCCAGGTGTGCGCTGTGTCCCAGGTCTGCACTGTATCCAAGGCCCAAGGTGTACACTGTGTCCAAGGTGTGCACTGTGTCTCAGGTGTGAACTGTGTCCAAGGTGTGCGCTGTGTCCCAGGTGTGCGCTGTGTCCCAGGTGTGCGCTGTGTCCCAGGTGTGCGCTGTATTCCAGGTTTGCAGATTTGCGTTGTGTCCCAGGTGTGCGCTGTATTCCAGGTTTGCAGGTTTGCGTTGTGTCCCAGGTGTGCGCTGTATTCCAGGTTTGCAGGTTTGCGTTGTGTCCCAGGTTTGTGCTATGTCCCAGGTTTGCGCTCTGTCCCAGGTGTGCGATGTGTCCAAGGTTTGCACTTTGTCCCAGGGTTGCGATGTGTCTAACGATTGTGATGTGCCCAATGTTTGAATTGTATTCTAGGTTTGCGCTTTGTCCGACCTTTGAACTGTGATCCAGGTTTGTGCTGTGTCCTAGGTTTGCGCTGTGTCCAACAAGCAAAAGCTTCAGAAAATTAAGAATATCTTATGCAATAAATCACTATCATTGAATGTAAGAAATAAAGTGCTGAAATGCTATATAGAACTGTATGGCCGTGAATCTTGGAACATAAATGTAAAAGATTAGGAAGAGCTTGGAAGCAACAGGGATTTGGTTCCTGAGGTGAATGTCGCGAATTCCTTGGACTGCCAAAGTAACTAACAATCACTGCCCGAAAGAGATTAATGAAACTAGAACATTATATACAACAATAAGAAAGAGACAAACAGCTTTCTTTTGTCATGTGGTGAGAAGAGAGGCATTGGAGAACATCGTGACAAATGGAAAGCTCGAGAGGAAGCGAGGCAGGCCAAGAGAAATGATGCTGTATCTGACTTGGCAAGCAGCTACTCAAGCTAACAAGCTTCAGCGGCCCCAGCTGGCTGTCTGGAGAGCTTGTTCTCTGTATACGTGCTTGTGTTTTCTTGTAGTCGTTTGCTTGGCTCAAGGTCTTAGTGTGCCACTGCCGGGTAGGGGCCGCTGACATGTGACTGGTTTTCTTCGTTTATATCATAGGCATGGTCTTCGTGGTAGCTGCGTCTATATATGCGGGACTTAACTTTGGCTGTGTATCAAAGGTTTTCACTTTGTCCCATGTTTGCTCTGCTTCAGGGGTTTGTGGTGTATCATAGGTTTGCGCTGTATCACAGGCTTGCGCTGTTCAGGGATTTGTGCTGTATCACAGGTTTGCGCTGTGTCAAAGGTTTGAACTGTATTCCAGGTTTGTGCTGTTTCCAAGTCTGCACTATGTCCACAGTGTGCACTGTGTCCAAGGTCTGCACTGTGTCAAAGATGTGCGCTGTGTCCCACGTGTGGCTGTGTCACAGGTGTGCATTGTCTCCTGGGTGTGCACTGTGTCCCAGGTATGCGTTGTGTCCCAAGTGTGCACCATGTCCCAAGTCTGCGTTGTGTCCAACATGTGCGCTGTGTCCCAGGTGTGCACCGTGTCCCAAGTCTGCGCTGTGTCCAACATGTGCGCTGTGTCCCAGGTGTGCACCGTGTCCCAAGTCTGCGCTGTGTCCAACATGTGCGCTGTGTCCCAGGTGTGCACCGTGTCCCAAGTCTGCGCTGTGTCCAACATGTGCGCTGTGTCCCAGGTGTGCACCGTGTCCCAAGTCTGCGCTGTGTCCAACATGTGCGCTGTGTCCCAGGTGTGCACCGTGTCCCAAGTCTGCGCTGTGTCCAACATGTGCGCTGTGTCCCAGGTGTGCACCGTGTCCCAAGTCTGCGCTGTGTCCAACATGTGCGCTGTGTCCCAGGTGTGCACCGTGTCCCAAGTCTGCTCTGTGTCCAACGTGTGCGCTGCCGCAGAACAGTAGATGGTATGCTAATAAGCAAACAAGCATGCGCGCGCACACATATAAACACACAAACACACATAAAGTATTTACAGATTTACAAAATGCACGTACAAAAATCAAAACATCCTGAATGTATTTAGTTGATGACAACATCTGATCATAAATAAATTGAATATATATACATCTGATGACATAGTTGAAAACAAACATTGAATATCTGCAACTAATGATAACAGCAACACACACACATATATTGTATACCTGATCTGTAAATCATCGTCCTCTCCACCCCATCCAAAGTAAAGATTGGAAGCACCATTTATCTTTTTGAATTGCTCCAGTGTGAAGGCCACAACACCACCAAACATATTCTCGTACATGAGTCTGTCAATTGTAACAGAGCGGTGTATGAACTCAGTGAAACTATCAGCTGTCAATTGTAACAGAGCGGTGTATGAACTCAGTGAAACTATCAGCTGTCAATTGTCACAGAGCGGTGTATGAACTCAGTGAAACTATCACAGCTTAATGTCGACAACACGTATGTGCGTGATGAGTATAGAACTGATTGACTACCTGTGTGTGTGTGTGTGTGTGGGGGGGGGGGGGATGTGGCGACTATACAAGTATTATCTACTGTGTGTGTGTGCGTGTGTGTATGTGATTATTATAAACTAAAATCGACCACACATGAGTGTGCGGATTATCAAACTGTTACCTCCTGCATGTATGTCTGTGGTGACTTTGCAACTATTTATGTACTACATATGTCAGTATGTGGTTGATATAAATTAAGATTGTATGACAACTATAAAACTATTATCAACTGCACATGTGTTCGACAACTATAAAGATATATGAATAACGAAGACACAAACAATAGATCGTACGATTTATTGCCTGGCATATTTCGCTGCATCTCGTCAGGTACACACTGCAGAAATCACACAACTTACGTGAATTAACTAGATAAATTCTTCAAGTTGAAATATACACATATTCGCACAGTAATGTCACTTATCTACCACGGTAATTTTAAGCTGACTAACATGTCTTTCTGTTTGCACAATTCTGGCTTGCGTTGATAGATCATAATTGCTTCTGCAAATTTTAACAAGCGAGTATTTTGTGTGTTAAACAACACGCGAAATGCAGTGTCTCTGTCCACCATATGGCCACTGTCGACAATGTGCCTACCGATTGAAGACGCCGGGAGCTTCCGGTGTGTCGGCCCCACGAGGCTAGCATCTCCTGTGTGTTGTATCTTGTTGACCCATTGAGGTGTGTGTTCTGACACCCGTTTGTTAAGTTGTCTCTCTGTTCTACCAATGTAAACGGCCTGGAAACTATAAAGATATTATCAACTACACATGTGTGCAACTATAAAACTATTATCAACTACACATGTGTACAATTGTAAACATTATTTACTATAACTATGTGTGTGTGAACAACTGCTAGACTATTATTGAACACACATATGTGTGTATATGATTATAAAACTATTATCTACTATATATGCGAGTGAGACGACTATGCACTTATTATCTGCAACATATCTGTAGTATGTGGCTGATGGAGATGGCCCCATATGATCATGGCACAGTCAGCACTGGAGGGGTGATGTGGTCAGTTTAACAGTGGCCACCTTAACCACACCAGGCATTTCCTGGGTCCCGTGTCACGATTATTCTTCCTAGGAGAACAAGTCAGTTCTAATGTTTGTTACATATGTTTGCGACTACTATAAATCTAATTTTGGTTACATAAGTTTGTGACTACTATGAATCTAATTGTGTGTTCACAGGTTTTATAAATCTAATTTTCGTTACATGTGTTTGTGACGACAAAATCTTATTTTAGTTACATATGTTTGTGACTAATATAAATCTATTGTTATTTACATGGCTTTGTGACTACTATTACACAAATATTGATGACGCATGTCTGGGACTACTGTATAAGTCATATTGAATACATATGTTTGTGACAACTATAAAACTAAATGTCCACTACATGTTTTTGAGACTCATCATCATCCACTGGATTATCCATTGCAGAATTGTGCACCCATAACAGTCTTTCAAACTGTCTACTATAAGCCAGATCTTCTGTCTTTGTTGTTGCCAAGTGTTAATTCTTGAATCCATTTACACAGTGATCTTCGTCTTCTCCACTTCGTCTTCTCCACTTCCCAAATTGTAAATTATTGTTGCAGCTACTTAAGCAATTATATATGATTGTGACTACTATTCAAATAATATCGACCGATATTTACATACAAGTAGGCTCTTAACACATTGCACACAATCATCAGCACATACAATGCTAACACATTTAAATTTTCTTGTATTTAAACTTATTTACTCCACACGATGCTGACTTATGGAAAACTTACTTGTATTTAAACTTATTGACTCCAGACAGAAAATGTGTCGGCTGATTGTTGCAGTGATAAAAGTTATACTCGTTTATTGGTATAATGTCGACATCATGAAAGATGAAGCAGTCAAAGTTGTCCCGCTTCTGTGCCTCCAGGAAGCCCACGTTAAACAACATGCCTCTGTTGAAGACTCCTGGCAGCTCCTGATTGGAGAATCAATGCGTATGTTCTTACAGAAGGCATCGACAGAGAGCCCAATATGCAATGTATCAGACAGGTTTACCCTTACAGCGTTTGACTTCGTGGCTCTTATAATGATTACTTGCGGTGTGTATATTTTGGCCCATATGTAAAGAAAGGTTGCATGCAAATCAGCATATTTAGGTTCATATAAACGAAAGACAATATGCAAGTGCATGCATATTTATTCTCGCCAGCGTGGGGGACATATTTGTACTAGTGAACTAGTCTCCCCAGTTGACACAGCCTTCAGTGGGTGCCAGGACATGTCTAGAGAAGTAAAGTCGAGGGCATCAGCCACCAAGTCTCGACTGGTCTTTAAATATCAGTCTAGTCATGTACGTTCTGTGTGGCTAATGTGTACTGGGGTTCTGGGCATGGTTGTCTACAACAGAGAGCAATGGAGCAAGATTGTGCTTATAGATTGTAACCTTGCTGGTTAACTAGATATAAAAACATAGAATCTGTGAATACTATGTGTACGCATTCTAAAACGATGCTTGTTGCTGTACTTCAATGAGAAATGTGTGATAATTTTAGGATACTGCAATACTAGTGAATGTACTTCTATGAGTACACAAAAATACTTGTGAATGTACTTATATGAGTACACATAAATACTTGTGAATGTACTTATGTGAGTACACATAAATACTTGTGAATGTACTTATGTGAGTACACAACAATACTTGTGAATGTACTTCTATGAGTACACAACAATACTTGTGAATGTATTTATATGACTACACATAAATACTTGTGAGTGTACTTATATGAGTACACATAAATACTTGTGAATGTACTTATATGACTTTTTTTTGTGTGCATATCCTTGACAGGACATCGCTGTCAACAGCAGCATCTTTCAGCTGTCTGTTGATTTCTTGGCAAGATTACGCTCAGTAGTTTGCCATTGCTTTCTGAGAGACCGGCTCAGTATCCCGCAAGTCACCAGCGGGGGTCGAACCGCTCCCAGTTCTCTCCCGCTACGAGACTGCGTGATAAACGGGATTACGGAGAAAGTGTTGTAACCCCTCAGCCAGAGAGACCGGCGTACTTATATGAGTACACATAAATACTTGTGAATGTACATCTCATGATATCTCGATCTCAGGACGTCTTCCAGTAACTGGCTAAACCTCAGCCACATTGATCATCTAACCACCAGTCAGATGTGAGCAAGGACCACTATTTTACTATTTACTTGCATTCCCATAAAGCATCCTGTGTCGTGGCATTTATCATAGACCATTTGTTTCCTTGTGTGCTGATACATTTTTACCGGTGGGCGTGAACACGATAGCACACTGCGCTGGTAATATGAGCACAGTTGGAAGTGGGTCGGTGCCGGAGCTCATCGCCTGCCAAAGTGAAGGAAACACTGGCTGCCTATCCTCCTCCTCTCAGGCCTACAGTATATGATGGCGCTATCACATCAGAGGTCCATAGCAGGAATTTGCTTTGGGCCGAGTTGAGTTGAGCTAAGAACCGACATCACTGCACTCAGGACATTCCCATACGTGCGCCATCCCCTTGTTCAACACCCATCAAAGGGTC
>JACEFZ010017117.1:40000-77464 GCA_014155875.1 Cepaea nemoralis | reverse complement strand
TGATTTAAAAAACCCGTTTGCCGTGATGTTGATCCGTCGACTAAACTAAACTAAACTAAACATATCAGGTATATCTCCACATAGATCTGTGCATATAGGGAAGAAGCGACATTCATAGCAAGTATATCTCCACATAGATCAGTGCATTCTTCTGAAGTATCATGTAAATGTTAGTTTCATGCAGAATTACAGGACTATGCAAATAATCCCAGCATTTACTGTGATTTACTAAGCAATGTAACGTTCAATAGTGTATTTCACTTTCTAAACACCTGACGCTCATATCATACTAATCAACGCAAAGCAATATACTCCAAAATCACCGGCGGATAATTTCGGGGAATTTGTCGGGGAATTATGAAACTGTTTTCCCTAACCTCTAAGCCGCAGACGGCAACTAAGATTGTCTTAATGTTGATTATATTAATGCTCTGGAGTTTTTAGTAATTAATGTTGAGTTGAGTTGAGCTTAGAACCGACATGACTGCGCTCAGGGCATTCTCACACGCGCTCGTTCCCCTCGTTCAACAGTCAGTGAAAAGTCATACTGCTAACCGTTCCAATTGCCATCTGATTGAAAGTTCTCCTGGTCTTCCCTCAGTTTTGAGATTCGTCAAGAACCTCTGCTGATCTCCCGTCATAGCGTGCTCTCTACATACGGGTTCTCATTCTGTGGGTGGGGGGGTGTGTGGCTGAGAGATGTGTACTTGCCTAGGTGGTTGGGGATGTATAGGGTGGTGGTGGAGGATATGTGGGTGGGTGAGTATGTGTGGGTTATGGGATGGGTGGGGAGATGAGTGTACGTGGGGAAATGTGTGTAGGTTGGGGGATGTGTGGGTGGGAGGGGGATGTATGGGTGGGTGGGGGATGTCTCTGATAGCATGGTAATATGCATTATTTATGTTTACAACATTCATTTGACAATGTTTTTTTTCCTACGTCAATGTATCATGCAATATTGATGACACTATTGATGAACGAAAGCTGAGTGATTGGAAGGGCCTGCGTGCCCAATTCGTTACGTTTTGAAAATGAAGTTCGTTCCTTCGTTCTGTTCCACCGCTTTGTGCACCTGGTCCCACGGGCGCCCGACCACCTCTCCCTTGTCGGTAGGTAATCTACCACCGAGAAGCATACCCCTTGAGTCAATGAATACAATGTGTGTTGCAGGGTCTCCTCCAACCATCGGAAGGCTGCTGTTACTGCTTCCACCTCCATTCTCATGCTGGAGGTCGTAGTTTCATATGCCAGACTCTCCTTTTTCAAGCATGGTCTTCGCAATAATACCCCAGCCATCACATCTGTTCCTCACCACTGACCCACACAAATAGATCACTATGTCACTTTGATGTGTGTTATCCTGGTCTTGCACCTCAACTCTGTGCAGCCTGCTGCCCATTCTTTGCACTCACGCCCAAGTGTTACTATTACCTTGTGCCAGTCCGACATGTCTTCCGGTACTAAGTAATTAATATAGTAATGAACATATTATTGTAAACAGTATCATCTGTTATTAGTATTATCTTCGTTGTAATGTCATTTTTGGTTTGTGGATGACAAAAGAGATGCCACGCCACTCAGGACTTGCCCATGAGCTCTGTCTCCTGCAACAAATATCCAAGTGGATTGATGCTGACTTCCTACACCTCAGTTTATGTGCACATTGCACAGTTCAACGCAATCGATGTGTAGCAGTAGGTCCTGTTGACGTGTAGCAGTAGGTCCTGTTGTCGTGTAGCAGAGGTCCTGTTGACGTGTAGCAGAGGTCCTGTTGGTATTTTATATACCTTTAAAATGCGCATCGACTCTGTGGCAAAAGGGTTATGAATGCTATTCGTAATCCTGCAGAGTACATTCAAAACACACCTGCGGCCGATTTGGAAGAAGACCACCTTGCGTTGGTTTCCATACAATGGCATGAATGCCGCTCGTTCAGAAAGCAATGGCAAACTACTGAGCATGGACCTGCCAAGGAATCACAAAAAGCCCAAAAAATGCTGGAGTTGAATGCAGCGTCATGTAAAGGATATGCAACTATTTTTTTTTATATTCACAACCGGCACTGGGGGTTAAGGGATAGTCACACTGCATCTCCCAAAGCCTCATACCGACTTGAGTGTTCGAAATCAATCGAGGACGATTTGGAAGCGTTTGGCGTTGACAAGCTACTAAAAATGTCTAGTCAATCAGAGAGTTAGTTATCTCTCTCTCTCTCTCTCTCTCTCTCTCTCTCTCTCTCTCTCTCTCTCTCTCTCTCTCTCTCTCTCTCTCTCTCTCTCTCTCACTCGGTCGGTCTATCCATCTAGCCAACCAGCCAGCCATCTCTCTCTCTCTCTCTCTGTATATCTATATCTCTCTGTCTCTCTCTCAGCCTCTCTCTGTCTCGGTCGAACCACTCATTCGTCCCACACCACTCCGTCCGTCCATCCACCTGTCCGACTCACTGTCTGCCTCTCCTATCTGTCTGCCTCACTATCCGTCCTATTACGCAGACAGTTGACTTTAGCTTGCAACCCCACCTACCCCCGCTTAATTACCTATTTCATTGTTCATTGCGGTAGTCTATTTCTCACTATATTGTTTGGCTTTACTATCAACATTTTCAGTATAGCTGATAGAGACTTAGCTTCCCTGAGGTTTGTTGTAACAAGAAAAATCGCTGTTCTTTTCGCCGTCAGTAAACCTATGTTGCCTTAACGATTGCCACTATGAAGACCACATAAGTGAAAACAAAACAAAACAGAATAGAATACGAAAGTACTTCCGTTAAAAGGATATTTTATTAAATTGACAGAACAATTACAGCTTTATAATGGTGACATTTGCACGAAATACCTCCAGGGAACACCTATTATTCAGGTGTATAGTTTGCGTATAGTAACTAACGTAAAATATCTATATGTTGCATAGATCTACACAAGTGCTTGTGTTTTTTAATTCTGCGTCATCACTCTCCGCTGTGTATCTGTGCTTTTCGCCGTTTCTATTTGATTTTAAATGTCATCTTCGCTGGGAGAGTAATTCGACATCGTCCGATGCAAAGATGGCTTTCATTTCGTTCATGAAAATCTTAACAGTGTGCTAGAAATTACATTAACCATACCATTGTCTTGTAACCTGTCAATATTTTTGTTAAGGATATCAAGTGTTAGCATGTGTCATCACGGTGCAGACGAACACGGTGACGTCATAAGGGCAGTTTAAAGACAGCCACCCCACTTTTGACGTGCACTAAAGAGGAGCAGATGTATGTTATCCGGTTGTTGGTCAGTGAAGGGGTGAAACCTCTATGATGATAGGTTCCCGGACTAGCGCTCGCTCGGTCACTTGGTATGCTGAGATGTGGGATTTTAAGGTGTTGATGACTCCGTCCATCCATATTTTTTGTGGTCTACCCCTGCCTCTTGATGTTTCCATTTTCATGTTGTATGCTTTTGCTGCTGGGCGACTATTGGGTTCATTCTCACTAGGTGGCCGAACCAGTTAAGTCTTTGTCTATCAATGTTGTACTATTAGCACCTCCATACACAAAGGTGGAACGTGTCTTGATGATTGAGTTGTTGCTTGGCTGTGTAACTGGTTGATGGGTTTATTTGTTTGTTGGTTGATTGGTTGATTCATTCCTCGGTTGGCTAGTTGACTGGTTGGTTTGTTGGCTGACTAGTTAGTTGGTTGGTAAATTAGTTGATTGGTTGGTTGTTTGACATGTTGATTGGTTCATTTCCTGTGTGTTTGTCTATCAGTTAAATTGACTGGTTACATGATTGGTTTATTGGTCGATTTTTTTGGTTGAATGCTTGCTTCCTTGCATGCATGCTACATTTTCTGGGTTGCTGACTTGCTTGATTGTTTGGCCTCATTATACTCCATTTTCTTAGTTGACTGATTGATTGAGATCGTGAGTCATCTTCATGATGTTTTGAAACAATCGATTAGTGCTCAGATCTCCTTCCACTGACCACACAAGCATAGAACTTCTGATTGCACAAGTTAGAACTTCCGATCACAGAATGTAGAACTTCTGACCATACAATCTAGAACTTCCAAACACAAGCTATAACGTCAGATCACACAATGTAGAACTTCTGACCATACAATCTAGACCTTCTAAAGACAAGCTGTAACGTCAGATCACTCAATATAACACTTTTGACCATACAAGCTAGAACTTCTAAACATAAGCTGCAACGTCAGATCACTCACTGTAGAACTGACACCACACAATAGAACTTCTAATCACACAAGATAAAGAAATTGATTACACGTAGAGGTTCTCAGCTCATGACGCAAGCGAAGACCCCCAACGCATGAACACCAAAACCTGAAATACAACATATATTCTTTTAGTAAAAGAGACTGCGCACAATACAGAATTATTTCCCTTTTGAGTCATACTGGAAAAATATTTTGCAAAATTCTTGAGAAATGATTACGAACTACAATAGAACGCCAGTTAAGCGAAACATAACTTGAATTTAGGGAAATCAAAGGATGCGCAGAGTCCATCTTTGCTCTTAGACAACTTATAGAAAAATCAATCGAATTTAATAAAACACTCTGCTTAGCTTGTATCAACCAAGAAAAGGCATTTCATAGAGTAGACAGAAACAAGCTGCAGGAAATTCTTAAACGATATGGAGTGAGTACATATCTAACAAACTTGTGTAGAATCTTATACAACAACAGTGAATGCACAGTGAGAACAAATGGAGGATACTCAGAACCCTTCACCAGAGGATCGGGAGTACGATAAGGTTATGTCCTATGCCCCCTCTTGTTCGTAACCTATGTAGACACCATATGTAAAGAAACCAGCCATACAGAGACCGCAAGAACACCGCATGACGAACAGAACACAGAAGAAGAACCAATGGCACATTGCACCATTAAAGATCTCCTATTGAGGAGCCGTTTGACTCGGACTCCGAAGGTTGTGGGTTCGATTCCGGGCCATGTCCTTCGGTTCACGAGTAAAATTTTTCGGAGACTCCTGTGGGTCGTCGCTAGAGCTACGGAGTTCGTGCTTTGTGCGACGCTTTCCGCGCTGCGGAAACAGACCTGAGCCATATGGGATAAAACCCGGTGCAATGAAGTCGACCCTATCGACTTTTAAGCGACTTTTTTTTAAGCGACTAATAGCAAAATCAGAAGCAGAATTACAATACCACATGAATAGTCTAAGGAACATGCCATGAAAATTAGCACCAGTAAAATGGTAATGACTATAACCAAAGAAGAAAACACAACAAAGAAAAACTTTGGGAAGTGTTTCTTATTATTGAGCCCTTTATCATGTCAAAGTGGAAACCATTTTATGAAACTAACCGGAAATATAATGATCAATGGGAAAAGACATTTGTGTGGCTCAAGAAATCCACTGATGGTTCTGCATAGGCATATTGCAAATTGTGCCGGCGTAATATTGTTCCAAGACTTAAATCTCGCAAATCATGAAACAACAGAAAAACACACGCGGAGCGCGCCATCTTCTTCACAAAGAAAATACGCACTATCGAACACTTAGGTGAAATAATGGTAGCCCATGAATGTGGCAGCACTCTTGGTCAAATAAAAGTGCACCGAACGAAGTGCATATCATTAATAAGAAATGTTATTTCACCATCTTTAAATTCTGTTCTAATTCTAGATCTGCAAAACAAGACATTTTATATTCTAAGGAATCCTGTACTGAATTTCTCAACAATGAAGAGGAATACTTATTTGAAGAAGAGGTTTTCATGTGATGTAAATATATTTTTAATATATATTTTTATTGGGTAATGTTTGGCTTATTTTTTATTTCATGACTTGGCTTTTTTATCACAGTGATCTGGCAACCCTGCCACAGTAACCAGTTTTTTTTTGGTTTTTTTTGTATTTTGTAATAGCTTGCTTTTGTGTGCATCTCTCTTTCTAAGTGCATGCAGGGACTAGGATGGGCAACTCTGTTCTTCTTAGCGTTTTGCCATTTCCTTACAGCACTACGCTTATCCACTTTTCCACCTCAAAATTCCACCAAGGTGGCTGATCCCAGCTTTTTTTCCTGCCCTGAAGCTTTCTGCGCTTGTCACGCCTAATTTTACTCACCACATCTTGCCCTGTACTGTCATACTGGAAAGTCTTGACCGTTGACTTGTGCTGCTTGTTCTGCCTTTCTCCACCAATATGCTGCAAGGGTTGTGGTAGCTGCCGCTGTACCCTATGACACCCCATCTACACACTGTAGTGAGTGAAGGAGAAACCAGCGCCAAATCATCATCACCTGGACGACATGCTGTCCTGGTGACACAGCTACTGTTGATATGTACTCGGCTCGCGATGATGGTGGAATTCTGCAAGAGGGCGTCTGATTGGTCTGGAACTCTGGGGGTCCGAACAACCCCAGTATATAAGGCCCCGCACAGGTAGAACTGGCCTTTTTCCGTAGTCCACCACACTGAGTGACGAGGCGCCAATGCCTATTTCTATTGTGTGTTTAGTAGTTAGACCCTGAAGTTTTGCAGTGGAAAAGCCAGAATTCTAGTTTTAGATTTTAGATTTTCCTGGGTTTTTGGTGGACTAGAAGTTTTTGGTAAATTAGTTGTTGGTGAATTAGTGTTTGGTGGATTAGTGTTTGGTAGACTTGGAGTTTTTACTGGATTAGAAGTCTTTGCTACACTTAGGAATTTTATTTGTTGGATTAGTGTTTTTGCTGTTTGATTTTTGTTGTATCCTAACTTCCTTGTTGATGCTACATGTCTATATATTATTGTGAAGTTCAGAAGTTTAATAAACAAATGATGCTTGTGTTACTCTTACTTTGTCGTTTAGTTGATAGACTCTCGTTATAGTCATTGGTGTTAGAACAGCCCTTGGAGTAATTCTTTGTCTGGAATTGGAGAATATTGTTCCAATTCCCTGTCGGCCCACCCTGGACCTTCTTAAAGCTTAATTCTTTTCTATTCTTGTTAACCGAGGACGGTAAGAGGTTCTTCCTCTTTATTAATTTTCTTCTTTCGCCCTACGCAGTCAGGGTTGCGCTCTTCTCCTCACATCACCGTAGCAGAAGTAAGTGGTCCTTGCTTCCTGTTTTTACCTCTGTTTCAAGTGGCGAGCCTGTGCCAGGTTAGTGACAGTCTTAGAATTATTCTGGTAGGATTGTTTTGGTACCAAGTGATTGTTTTAGTTGAGGTCTTTAGTTAGTTTCTTTGTCGGTTCATTTTTGGTATAGTTTGTAACAGTCCTCTAGAGATAGCAAAACCCAGGTTAGCTAGTTAGGCTCCATTGCAGAACCACCCGTAGCATAGTATCTTGTCCTTAAGATGGAGACCAGAAGTACTCGTGCAGCAGTGAGAGTTGAACAAGACGAGTCGCCGACAGTTTCTACGATGGGAACCGAAGATTCCCGCCAAGTGGACGCTCCACCACGCGAGCTCACTGAGGCTTTGAGGTACGTTGTAGTACCAACCAGAAAGCCTGTTCGGTGTTTTGGGGAGAAAGGTGGGCCATCGGTAGAAGAGTACGTCAGGGAGGTGAGGTCAGTTTGGAGGGCTGGCATGTTAGAGACAGTCGATAAGGTGGATGTTATTTTCGACAGCATAACCAGTCCTGTCAGGAGGGAGTTGGAACTCCATGCTTCTGAGGAAGATCCTGAGGCCATGCTGCAGGCCTTGCTAAAGATATATGGAGAGAAGAAGAGTCTACGGGAGCCCCTGGCAACGTTATTCACAATACGCCAGCGAGCTGGGGAGACAGTCCATGACTTCTCCCATAGGGTCAACGCTGAGTTCAAGAGGGTAGTGAAGGCCAAGGAAACGCAAGGTGTCCCTGTGTTGGATGGGGAGGCCCTTCGAGACCAGTTTGTGGCTGGCATAAGGGACAGTTTCACCCAAACTGTCTTAAGAGAAAAGATCTCGCAAGATTCGTCGGTGACATTTCTGCAGATCAGGGATTGTGCACAAACATGGGAAGGTGTTCGGTCCCCGCCAGGTGCTGAAGTCAGAGAGGTAGAGGTGAGAGCCAGAAATGAGAAATCTGGGGAAATGCAGACACTGACATAAGCCTGGGTCATTGACAATGAGGTGAGTGACCGGGCATGAGGAAGAATGGAGATGAGAGTGGGAGACAGTAAAGTGACTGACCTGGCTATGAGAAAACAGCCAGTCCTGAGAAATAAAATAGTGAGGGTAGAGGAAAAAGCCCTAAGGCGGATGGGGAGAGAGATAGTGTATTTGTGTGTGAAGTCAGGGGACTTCAGGGAGTTGAGTTTGAGATACCGAAGGAGTCGGTAGTCCACGGACATCGGGGTTGTGTTGGTCTCCGAGTTGTGAAGACAGGCCTGAACCAGAGTGGGTTCTATAGGGAGTGAGGGCCTAAACCCAGAGTGGGTTGCATAGTTGAGCAGTGGCTCCGACCCAATGTGTGGGTTGTATTGTAGGAGATCCAGCCGTGGATAGTAGCTGGACTTAACTGTCTTGTGAATTTGAGATATGAAGCAGGCCTTGAGAAGGCATTGATGTGTGCTGGTTAAATTGTGAGGAGGATATTTATATTCTATGGATTACATTATTTCTGGATGTATAAACATGTTCCGTTTGTCCGTCTTATTTCTGGAATAAATGATTATGTGCGCCAACTCAATCTTGTTTCATGACTGGTGAAGGTGCACTTCTGGGGTGAGTTGGATTAAGAGACAGTTAGATATCTCAATTGACACACCATGAACATCGTTACCTAGACAACGACCATCACACGACAATATCAAGCAAAGATCATCAAGAACATTGATATTATCATCAAGAACGACGTGTGACAATCTGGGATCTCGTCGCTTAGTAAGGAGTATCTGGAAGGCTACGTACGGTCAAGAGCATTATAGACATTGGTGTCATTCTGAGATATTTGTGGGCTCTTCGCTGAAAGAGAGGAGTTAGTATCTGTGACTTCGTTCCATCAATTTAGACAGTACTGCGTCAAGAGATTAACAGCAACTCTTTTGGGTGTGTAAGACGCCACATCGAAGAAAAACTGTCAGCGCGCGGGGAGGGTACGCGGCGGAAATCACAAGCTAGCAGACAGTTCAAGTGAAGTTCACGACAGGTAAAGTAACGGTGGTCAGCACGCGGAAACAGACGAGGCTGGGCGCCAGGAGAATTAACGCAGCACAAATCAACTGGGAGAGTCGATTACAGTGACGGGGGGTGGTCACTAGGCACAAACACCGAGCACAGGGAAAAGTCTGCGCGGCGAGACGGGCTAGATATCTGCTGTCGGTGATAAAGACAGGACAGGATTGAACCAAAGATTTAAGACAGCGAGCAATTTCGTCGCAACATACTGTGCGTGGTGAGAATTTGGTGTGTGTGTGCGAAGGCAAGCGCACTGTGTTGTTGCAAGTTGACTGGTCAAGATTTGTCGACGCAGTTAATAGGCCGGGTTGAGAGAGGGTCAGCGCTGTTTACGAGGACAGTGCACAGTACAGGTAAAGTACTGAGGACAGTGAACTCTCGGGAAGGAGAGTTATCATGGATGTGTAGGATACACAGAATTGACATTTGCGGATTCACCGGGAGGGGTGACAAAAGTGGGTGGAAACAGTGCCCCTACCGCCAGAGTTGGGGCGGGTTAGTGGTGTAAAGTGTATTTTCCACTGAAAGTGATAAAGAGAAAGAAGGTTGACCTTAGGAGGCAAGGCTGTTTAACAGTAAGCAGTTACTGAGAAAATTTCCACGGAGTTAAAAGAGCAGCCGTGTCGGGGCTGAGAGGTTGGGTGGAAAGTGTTTTTTGTATGACGGAAAAGTGTCCGGTCATTTTACAGACAGTCAGTGTGGATTATTGTGACAAAGAAGACTGAGGTACTGACTTGAGGTGTCCGGCAAGGTCAAGGTTGGGGACAGTGGAAAGTTACTGGGATTTTCCACAGGAGATCTGTATAAACAACGTGTTTATGAACGAAAACCAGACTTTATGTGTCGTCTTTGTTGAACTGTTCTACTACTGTCATCATTATTCTGTTATGAGCGAACAATTTTAACGTGTCATCACCGCACACAAAGGGTGCATACAGTTGCCAAAAAGAACTGACGGTACAGGGTTATAGCACTGGGCATTTGCGGCCAATTTTTCCTTTGAACTTTGTCTTTCATCGGCAATCCAGAACATTTTGGGATAATTACCATCATCTTCAATTCGTATGACAATCGAAAGAACACTTTGGATAATTATTATTACCGTCAACGTTTCCGACAGTTGGAACTCGTGATCACAACGCGAAATGAAGTAACCACTGAAGTCGCTTTGAAATCTAGCGTCGTAAACATTTCGGAGAATTTAACACAGACATTTCCAGCATATTGTGAAAAACTATTAACAGCAAAATAAGAACTTTTGGCGACGGATTAATAGGCACATATTTGTCGGCCAACCAGTTACACATTATTTTTTTTTGCTCCCATCGTCATATTATTGTTGTCGGGTGTTACGCAATTATTTGTATGTGGTCCAGTGTTTGTCAAGAGTAGGGGATTTTTGTGTTGTTTCTCGAAGGCCGGGAGACAGGGCGAAAAGTTACTTTCTGAGGTGCACCATATATAATGTCCTGGGAAGAAAATCGAAAGGTCGGTTTATTTGGTTCTGCAGGGACGGTCCTGAATTATATAACGTGCCAGTTTGTGTTTGACGTCAGATTTCTGTATAATTTTATGCTATAATTTTTTTTTTCTCTTTCTTCTTTTCGTTATATTTACATATGATATTTGTTGTGGTTGGATATATGTTATTATTGTGATCTTTCGTAATTTCTGCTGTCTAGTGGTCTTTGTCAGTTTATATATTACGCGCACTGTGGGTGTCCCTACACAAGCTTGTGGTTGTTACTGTGGTTTATTTCTTTGTGATCACCGTCTCCGTGTACTTGGCTTGTGAGTCTAACGTTTTTATAGACAACATTTAGTGTTATCATTCATTCGTTTTGTATATGTATTTATATGTATGTTTAACAATATTTCCAGAAAGGATATACAACTATTTGTTATAGATATATGCCAGGGAGCATAGGTGATATTTTCCCTCACTACCTAGTGCTTATAGAGTGACTGGGTGAGTACAGAGTGATATTTTAGCACTACGAATTTACGTACACAGGGAGTGCTGGTGTACTTAGGGAAGTGACACAAAGACTAACAGCAGAGTCTGTACATTTATAGTTGGCTGATTCACAGCAACGTGTCCACAAGTACAAGATGCCTACTTTAATGGAATATATTGAAGCAGGCGAACGAATAGGCCTGAAAGGTAAAGAGTTACAGGAGTTTGCAGAAGCAAAATTGAAAGAAGTTCAGCACTGGGAAAGAGAGGAGAGGCATAATGAACGTGAGGCAAAACGCTTACAGGAAGAGAAAGAGACACAAGTAAAACTAGCTGAAATGGAAAACAAACGTCTACAGGAAGTAAAGTTAGCTGAAATGGAAATTGAGAAAGAGAAGATCAAGTGTCAGATGCAAACTGAAATCGAGTTAAAAAAATTAGAACTATCTTCGAAGGGTCAAAGTGAGGAAAGCAGAAGGCCTTCGCAGTCGTCACAGAGACTAAAACTGCCATATTTTACAGACCGGGACCATCTTGAAATTATTTGTCTAGGTTCGAATCATCAGTGAAAGCTTTAGGCATTCCAGAGGGGGAATATTCTATGAAACTTGGTGAGTTGCTTACGGGTAAGGCACTAGACACCATGTTCAATTTACCTGTAGAAGAAAGGAACAACTACACTATCTTACGACAACGTTTGCTGACAAAGTTCCAACTCACTGAGCATGGATATAGGACAAAGTTTAGACAGTTAGTGCCAGAGACAAATCAAGATTTCACAGACTTTGTTAACACTGTAAAGAATACATTTAACAAATGGATGGAGCTCGCAGAAGTAGGGAAAGATTTTAATAAATTAGTAGATTTAATGTTAAGAGACAAGGTAGTATCTGCATGCAATTCTAATTTAGTGGCGTTCTTTGAGGAGCGTAAGCCAAAGGACATAGACACAATGTCTCAGTTAGGGCAAAACTACATGACTGCACATCCTAACGTATCTATTGGAAAACTAATGACTGAGGAAATAGTCTGTGCAGCGTACACTAAACAGGACCAGAATCCAGTCATCAGACCAAGGGCGAAAAGTGTGGATTCAGCACAGAAAGGTGAGCAGCAAGAACTTCAAGATAATGGTTTCCGAGGAAACAATGTTGGTAGAGTAGGACGGTACCCATATAGAAGAGGGAACTTCCAGAGACGTCCAAATTATGCCGGATGTTGGAATTGTGGGAGCTGGAGACACAAGGCAGCAGAGTGTGACGTGCAGCCAGCCAGTGAGCCAACAAGTAACGCAAGGAAGGAGATCATCTGTTTCAAATGTGGAAAGAAGGGGCATATCAGCCATCAATGTAGGATGAGAGAAACAGAGCATTCTAATGCAGCACAAGTGATTGAGACTATGAACAATGAAGATTGTAGTGGGTGCAAAGCTCTTTTTGAAAAAGACAGTCAGCCAGTCCTAATATGTGGTCACACAGTTAAAGCAGGATCAGCAGTACATGAAGGAGGAAGTTTGAAGCTGCATCAGGGATTTGTCAATGATAGACCAGCGTTACAATTAGGGATTCCGGATGTACGTCCTATCGGAGTGAGGAAGAAGTTTAATAGATCCCTCGGATTATACAGGGAAAAAAGATTAGATGCCATAACATTCAATGGGCACAGTAGAGTTCTACCCATTAGCCATAATAACAGTAAAAACACCATATATCACTGGAAGAGTGACAGCGTGTGTTTTGGACTCACCAGTGGCTGATTTGATCATAGGAAAGTGTTATAGGAGTTAAAGATTGTACAGAAGAGGAAGTAGTGTATTGGGACCGAAAAATATAGTGTAAGCAGTAATGAGGTAGTTACCACAAGAGAACCTAAATTAGACTAGTATAGCTGAGGTAGAAGAGGCACTTGAAGTAGACACAGGAACTCAGGACAAGGATAGTACAGCTGAGCAGATGAGAATGGATCCCAAATATAGTGCTAGTGACTCCCAGAGACAAGTTACTACTCTGAACAAATGTTTCCAAGGGTGTAGTAGAGTAGAAAATAGTCAGTCAGGAAGGGTAGATGGTGCTTCGAGAGGAAGAACAATGTTCTCACTCGCAGGTTTTCAGATAGCAGAACTGCACGTGGGCAAGTAGCAGTACCTTTAGCACACAGAGACCGATATACTTATAACAGCTCAGGATAGTGCATGTGCAGGACACATAGGCATAAGGCGTATGCAGCAGAAAGAAAGGTGCCAGGTATATGGGCCAAGATTGAAATAAAGAGTTCAGACTAAACAGAGACTCAAGTGTAACGGTGCAATATACAGATAGGAAAGTTGAGTCAGGTCGAAAAGAGTGTTCGCGACATTACTGACCCAGGGCTAGGGATAGCAAACAGATGTTGTAATTGTAGAGGTACCATGAGTCATTGGGTACAGTGAAAGGTAGACACAGCATCGACAGGAATCAGAGGTAGGGTTAATGCAAGAACAGAACCACCTGATATAGGGTCGGTACACAAATAGTATTGTGTGGTCGTGAAGTAGTAAGAGACCTGTGGGTACATAAGTATAATGCTTTCCTATGATGTATTATTATTATGTGATGTATTAGTTCATGCATTGATACACAAGATAGAAAGATGGTTGTATTTATGTGTGATGAATATAGGAGTGTACTATGAGCATTTGATGTATTATGTAGTGTGGTAGCTGGAGTAAGGTGCAGCCATACTTAGGGCTACCCAGGCTATATGTCTGGATCACATGTTTAGTAAGTTTTAGTCTCCCAATATTTGAAAACGAAGTTTTCTTTTAAGAGGGGGTGATGACATAAGCCTGGGTCATTGACATTGAGGTGAGTGACCGGGCATGAGGAAGAATGGAGATGAGAGTGGGAGACAGTAAAGTGACTGACCTGGCTATGAGAAAACAGCCAGTCCTGAGAAATAAAATAGTGAGGGTAGAGGAAAAACCCTTAAGGCGGATGGGGAGAGAGATGGTGTATTTGTGTGTGAAGTCAAGGGACTTCAGGGAGTTGAGTTTGAGATACCGAAGGAGTCGGTAGTCCACGGACAACGGGGTTGTGTTGGTCTCCGAGTTGTGAAGACAGGCCTGAACCAGAGTGGGTTCTATAGGGAGTGAGGGCCTAAACCCAGAGTGGGTTGCATAGTTGAGCAGTGGCTCCGACCCAATGTGTGGGTTGTATTGTAGGAGATCCAGCCGTGGATAGTAGTTGGACTACCTGTCTGTTGGACTTGATATATGAAGCAGGCGTGAGAAGGCATTGATGTGTGCTGGTTAAATTGTGAGGAGGATATTTATATTCTATGGATTACATTATTTCTGGATGTATAAACATGTTCCGTTTGTCCGTCTTATTTCTGGAATAAATTATTATGTGCGCCAACTCAATCTTGTTTCATGACTGGTGAAGGTGCACTTCTGGGGTGAGTTGGATTAAGAGACAGTTAGATATCTCAATTGACACACCATGAACATCGTTACCTAGACAACGACCATCACACGACAATATCAAGCAAAGATCATCAAGAACATTGATATTATCATCAAGAACGACGTGTGACAGACACGTATACCTTCATCGGTGAAAGTTGAGTTTCAGCAGGGGCAGTACGGGCCGGTGCAGGCTGAGGTAGTCCCACAAAACGGTAGAATGTAGGCCTGCACATACTGAGCCAGCTCGAGTACCATCAAGAACTGCGTTCACTTCCAGGCAGGTGAAATTGACTTTCTTCAGAAGGAGATGTCTGAGATTTGTGCCAGGCTGAACAGACTCACCACCAGCGATCAACAACATCAAGTGCCACGTTGCTGGCGATGCAATCGGGTTGGTCACTTGAGACGCGAGTGCAGACAGGCATTAAATGGGACCCCTCTAAGGCTGGGAGCCAGGTATTAGAAGGGGAGCGTCATGGCTCGGACATTAAAATTGTGGGTGGTAGGCCCGAAGAGACTGTTTTAATAGGTGGCAAGTGTGTCCAGTGTGTCATCGATACAGGTTCTCAGGTTTCCACCATCACTGAGGCCTGTTTCAAGGACATGTTCCAGGACTATGTCCTAAAGGAAGGACAATTCGTTAGGTTGACGGCCGCAAATGGCGTAGTGATTCCATATGTGGGGTACTTTGTGTGTGACATTGTGTTGGGTGGGACACAAGTGAAGGACTGTGGGGTATTTGTCACCAAAGACATGGACAAAGGGGAGAGAAGAGTGCCTGGCATTATTGGCACGAACATTTTACAGTCAGTACCGAATCTGTGTAGCTTTCTTAATTGGAGCAGCCCAGCGGAGGAGATTCCTGGAGTCGGACTGGACGGCGTTAAAGTGTTTGTTGACAATAGAGTTTGCGTACCTGCCCGCTCCATCAATGCAGTTAGTGTAAAATGTGTAAGATTTGTGCGTGAAAATATGCATGTCATTTTCAGCCCAACTCGAGACTTGGAGCACAAGGGTTTGCTTTTCTCCCACACTTTGACTACCTTGAGACGGGGTGTATGTCAAGTCCAAGTGGTCAATCTGGGGGATGAAGACATATTCTTGTCGAAGGGTACTCAAGTTGGGGATATTTCAGATGCTACTGTAGATTTGACCAACCATTTCAAAATGGTAAGTGCTCGGGAAGTGGAGGTTTCAACACGGCCGTATGCCGGAGAGAAAGATGATGTTAGGTGCCCTGTAGATTTGAGCGGTTTTGAGGGTAGTGATAGAGATAGGAAGAAGTTAGAGGAGTTATTAGTTAGGTATGATAGTCTTTTTGCCAAGGGAGATACTGACATAGGCTATACAGATAGAGTAACCCATAGCATCCAGTTGACAGATGAGACCCCCATCAAGCAGCCTTATAGGAGAATTCCCCCAGCATTTTATAGAGAAGTACAAGATTATCTCCAAGTTTTATTAGATAGTCAGATAATTAAGGAAAGTTCCAGTCCTTGGGATTCTCCGGTAGTCCTCGTGAGAAAAAAAGATGGTAGACTTAGGTTATGCGTCGATTATCGGGCTGTAAATGTTAGGACAAAGAAAGATGCATACCCTCTCCCTAGAGTAGATGAGTATCTAGATGCCCTGGGTGGTGCCAAATTATTTTCAACTTTAGATCTTGCAAGTGGGTATTACCCGGTGGCCATGAAGCCAGAGGATCAAGAGAAGACTGCTTTTACCACCCCGTTTGGTTTGTATGAGTATACGCATATGCCAATGGGACTTGCAAACTCCGCGAGCAGCTTCCAGAGGTTAATGCAATGCTCTCTGAATGACTATTTTTTCAGATTTTGTTGGTATACCTTGATGACATTTTGGTGTTTTCTGGGGATTTTTCAGAGCATTTGAGTAGGCTTGAGAAAGTGTTTGAGAAACTGCAGTCCATTGGGCTAAAACTAAATCCTGAAAAGTGTAACTTTTGTCAGAAAAAGGTTGAGTTTTTAGGGCACACCATTTCAGAAGAAGGCATTGGCACCATGGGTGATAAAGTTGCAGCCATAAAAGAAGCACCTGTGCCCAGAACTCAGACAGAACTTAGGTCATTTCTAGGGTTAGCCAGTTATTATAGAAGGTTTGTCCCAAAGTTTGCTAATATTGCAAGACCACTACATGAGCTGGTTGGCCAACTCAACCAGCAGCAGACCGGTGATACTAAGAAGAAGAAAGGACCAATAGGACGGCTGTGGACTCCAGAGTGTGATGAGGCGTTTAATCGCTTAAAAGAGGCACTGACATCAACACCCCTTTTAGGCTTCCCAGACTTCTCATTACAGTTCATATTGGAGGTAGATGCCTCATACCAGGGTTTAGGTGCTGTCCTGTCGCAAATTCAAGATGGTAAGAAAAGAGTCTTAGCTTACGCTAGCCGCACGCTACGCCCCTCAGAACGAAATGCTAAAAGCTAAGCTTGAGTTGCTCGCGTTGAAGTGGGCTATGACTGGGAAGTTTAGAAGTTATCTTTTAGGTACTAAAGTAGAAGTTTTTACAGATAGTAGGAATTTAGCTTTGTGGCAAAAGGCAAAACTGGGTGCCATTGAGCAGAGATGGGTAGCACAGATGTCGATGTTTGACTACACCATTAAGCACAAACCAGGTCGTGCTAATGGGAATGCTGATTATTTATCCCGCTACCCTTTTGAAGCACCAGGAAGATCAGATGAGGAAGGTGACATTCCGATCAGCCACATAGCTGCTACACCAGTCAGTCCAAACTTAAGAACTGCTAGGATAGGAGAGATTGTAGATGTAGATAGACAGAATAACCCTGTGGGTAATGTGCCACTGTTATCATTACCATCATATTCAGCTGAAGAGTTGATAAAACTACAAGCAGAAGATGTGCATGTGCATAAAGTATTAACTTGTGTGAGTGAGAGTGTGAGACTGAGTAAGATTGAGATGAGGGGTTTACCCCCTGAAACCAAAAGCTTGTTGAAGCAGCGAAAGAGATTGAGTGTGATTAATGGGTTGTTGTACAGGAAATTAAAGAAGCCAGGTAGAGGGTGGATTTCTCAGTTAGTGGTACCTGATGCATTGAAGCAGAGAGTGTTAGAATCGGTGCACAGCACCGGCCATCAGGGCAGAGATAGGATGATACAAATCCTGAGAAGTCGGTGTTATTGGGTTGGCATCACAAAAGATGTTGAGCTGTTTTGTAAAAGATGCCAGAGGTGTAATATTACTAAACCACCCCATATTAAACTGCAGGGTCCTTCAGGTAATTGATTAGCATCTAGGCCTTTTGAGGTGGTGACCATGGATTTTACTATGTTAGAGAAGGATAGTCGGGGGTATGAAAATGTGTTGGTTATTACAGATGTTTTCACCAAATTTACAATTGCTGTTCCCACAAGGGATCAGAAAGCCTCGACAGTTGCGAAAGTTCTGGTTGAGAAATGGTTTTTGTATTTAGGTGTACCCCATAGACTCCATTCAGATCAAGGCAGGAACTTTGAATCGGCTGTGGTTGCAGAACTCTGTAGAGTGTACGGGATTCAAAAGAGCTGTACCACGAGTTACAATCCAAAAGGGAATGGTCAGTGCGAGAGGTTTAATAGGACCCTACATGATCTTCTGAGGCCACTAGAGGCCAGCCAGAAAAGGAGGTGGTCTGATCATATAGCTGAAGTTTTGTTAGTTTATAACTCTACGCCCCACTCGTCCACCGGGTACTCCCCGTACTACTTGGTGTTTGGAATAGAACCAAGATTGCCAGTAGATTTCATGCTAGATGCTAGTGATGATAGTGATTGTAATGACGGGGAACCAAATGTTGAGAACTGGGTGACTGGACATCTTTCCCGTCTGCGTAACGCGCATGTTAGGGCAGGCGAACAGTTAAGAAAGTTAGCTGCTGTAAGGAAAGAGAGATGTGACAAGACATCATCCCCTAAATTGCTAACCATAGGAGAAGTAGTTAGGAAGAGAGTCCACTATACAGAGAGGTGCAAGATTAAAGACCAGTGGTCTGTAGATAAATATACAGTGGTGCAGGTCCCAAAAGCTTCAGGAGGCCAATATGTTATTAGAAGAGTGGGAGAGAATGGACCTGACATTAGAGCAGCAGGACACGAGTTAAAGCGGTGTGAGAAAAATGCGGTAATTGAGGTACCGGAGGCGACGATAAGACTACCCGAATTGCCTGTCGTGGCAGAGGTTGAGGAACCACGGGATAGACCGCCAAGAAGTGACTGGTACATGTTTGAGCCAGGAGACTTGAATGTGAGGCGATCAGAGAGAATCCGTCTTAGAAGAGATAGATGATGTTATTTTTGAATACACTTTGTTTCAAATGTTCAGTGTTGAGGCAAGTGGTAACCTGTATAAAGGTTGCTGATTTACTGTTTGTGTAACTTTTATGATTGTTTAATTATTTTTATGTAAAAAGTGAGGGTTGTATTCATTTTGTTATGATTGCTCGTGTAGCAGAGGGGCTATATCTCCTCACTGATGTTCATTTGATCACTGAGTATTAACTTGTACTAGTATAAGGATGGCTTATGCTTATATGTTATTAATGTTATTTTGGACTTATTGATGACTGGTGACGTACATGTATACTGTTTCACATTATAAATCTGGATATAATGAGTAAATTCTTTTATAATGGTACTGTTTAGGTATGTAACCAGCAGTTCAGGTGTTAGAGCATAGAGGTATGAAGATAACTACCTGTTTGATAAGTGTACCAGGGACGTATGGTCCGGTTGTCGAAACGACAACAGTTAAAGAGGGGGAATTATTCATTGTTTTTGTAATTGTTCGTATAATATTGTGAACACTAAGGTGGCGGGAGACTGTCTACCTGTTGATTGCATTATTTTTTTTCACTGCTGATATTAGTTTAGTCATGAATAATGACTGGTATTAATGTAAATGTACCTTGTATTGGCATGTGACCATTATTCTTGTTGGTACCTGATGTACATTTTTGGGGTGTTTTACTTGATGGGTGATGTCTGGTGAGGATAGGAAAAAAAATTTTGAGCTCCATCAATAGTGGAGGACTAAGGTAGGGTCCAGAAATTATCCCTCCCTTACCCATAGCACTAGGGGTGTAATGTTCAGTTATCGGGACGATAACAGTTAAAGATGGGGAATAATGTACTCGGCTTGCGATGATGGTGGAATTCTGCAAGAGGGCGTCTGATTGGTCTGGAACTCTGGGGGTCCGAACAACCCCAGTATATAAGGCCCCGCACAGGTAGAACTGGCCTTTTTCCGTAGTCCACCACACTGAGTGACGAGGCGCCAATGCCTATTTCTATTGTGTGTTTAGTAGTTAGACCCTGAAGTTTTGCAGTGGAAAAGCCAGAATTCTAGTTTTAGATTTTAGATTTTTCTGGGTTTTTAGTGGACTAGAAGTTTTTGGTAAATTAGTTGTTGGTGAAATAGTGTTTGGTGGATTAGTGTTTGGTAGACTTGGAGTTTTTACTGGATTAGAAGTTTTTGCTACACTTAGGAATTTTATTTGTTGGATTAGTGTTTTTGCTGTTTGATTTTTGTTGTATCCTAACTTCCTTGTTGATGCTACATGTCTATATATTATTGTGAAGTTCAGAAGTTTAATAAAGAAATGATGCTTGTGTTACTCTTACTTTGTCGTTTAGTTGATAGACTCTCGTTATAGTCATTGGTGTTAGAACAGCCCTTGGAGTAATTCTTTGTCTGGAATTAGAGAATATTGTTCCAATTCCCTGTCGGCCCACCCTGGACCTTCTTAAACCTTAATTCTTTTCTATTCTTATTAAGCGAGGACGGTGAGAGGTTCTTCCTCTTTATTCATTTTCTTCTTTCGCCCTACGCAGTCAGGGTTGCGCTCTTCTCCTCACATCACCGTAGCAGAAGTAAGTGGTCCTTGCTTCCTGTTTTTACCTCTGTTTCAGATACAAACCAGGTCAATGGTTTCAAGTGCAGTCTCGAGTTCCTCCCCCTATGTATTGGAGGAAATTTTTTTCCCATGATCTGTCTTTAGCGTTGAAATCGCCACAGAAAATAACATTTCTCTCGTGACCTAATATGTCACTTAAGCACTGCCACTTCTGGGAATCCACATTGATAGAAAAAGAGAAAAGATAAAATCACAACAAACAGAAATGAGATTCCTGAGAAGAATACTCAGTGTATCAAAATGAGAGAAAATCAGAAATGAAGAAATCATACCTAAAGTGGGGGTTATAGCAGTACTAGATTTTATTAGAAGACAACAAGTCAAATGGTTTGGCATGTAACTAGGTTACCAATAACAGTTTATCACAACAAGCAACGATGTACCGACCAAATGGAAGCAGAAGAAGACGCGGACCACGTAAACAATGGACATAAGGAATAGCAGAGTCCATTTGGAATCTCGATATATGAAGCCCATAAACGGGCACTCTCCCGCTGTTTATACTTCACCGCGACACCGCAAGGTACAAGAGGAACAAGATGAGATGAGATGATAGCTGGTTATTTTTCAAATTTTCTTCTTGTTTGCCAGAACCAAGAACGTTAAATCCCCTTCGGCATTTCATCATTTTTAATATCCGTCCAGAAGGAAGGTAATATTAAATACAAATTTAAACTTGTTTATTCTATGGATCTCATTGATTAAATTGCCAAGGAAGATAAGATGAAATTGCATGAACAATTAAATCTAAAGAAATGTTCTGGCGAAATTTGTTTTCTGGTAATGCTTTCTGATACTCATTGTTAACTTCACTAATAGATTTATGTATCGCCTAGTCTGTTGACAGATTTATGTATCGCCTGGTTTGTTGACAGATTTATGCGTTGCCTGGTTTGTTAATAGATTTATGTATCGCCTGGTTTGTTAATAGATTTATGTATCGCCTGGTTTGTTAATAGATTTATGTGTCGCCTGGTTTGTTTACAGATATATGTATCGCCTGGTTTGTTTATAGATTTATGTATCGCCTGGTTTGTTTATAGATTTATTTATCGCTTGGTTTGTTAATAGATTTATGTATCACCTGGTTTGTTAATAGATTTATGTATCGTCTGGTTTGTTTATAGATTTACGTATCACCTGGTTTGTTATAGATTTATGTATCGCCTGATTTATGTATAGATTTATGCTTCGCCTGGTTTCTTGATAGATTTATGTATCGCCTGGTTTCTTGATAGATTTATGTATCGCCTGATCCGCATATTTAACGCATTATATTTCATTGCATTTCCTCTCTCTAGTTCATTCAGCAGTTTCTGTTACATCCGAGTTCGTGAAAGGCGCAATAGCATAGTGGTTAGTGCATTTGTGTACCAAGACAGTGTGTTCTGGGTTTAAATCCCAAATGTAAGTAAAAAGTAAATTAAGGCCCTTTTTTAATGTTTTAAAGCGTGCGGGTCATATGGTGCAAGCTGCACATTTGTATAGACCAGTCGGCAGTCAATGAGTGATGTGGTCACTATAGACCAGTCGGCAGTCAGTGAGTGATGTGGTCACTATAGACCAGTCGGCAGTCAATGAGTGATGTGGTCACTATAGACCAGTCGGCAGGCAATGAGTGATGTGGTCACTATAGACCAGTCGGCAGTCAATGAGTGATTTGGTCACTCTAGACCAGTCGGCAGTCAATGAGTAATGTGGTCAGTATACACCAGTCCGCCTTTACTTCCCATAACATTTCCTGCTGTCCCATTTTAAACTGTGTGGACCTTGGTGCCAGGTCAGTTTCAATCAGGGAATCGAACTCACACCACTGTGACGACAGGCAAGCGAAATGTATTTCCAGTTACCAGTGTCCCTCGCCATCAGGCAAACCCACTCTGACTTCTGAGGCACTTTTAATTTACGTCCTCAAATCAAGGACGAGAAGTCGACGTTTAAGTTCAACTGACCAGTGTAGTGAGAGAGAGACAACCCACTACCTCGTCATCAGCGCGCTGGAAGTTTCAGAGCTAGCACTTTTATTATTTCAGCCACGCGACATCCATAATGATGATGATGATGATGATGATGATGATGATGATGATGATGATGATGATGATGATGATGATGATGATGATGACGTGCGACGACGACGAACGACGATGATTAATCATAAGGCGTTAAAGTAATACTTATCTATTGCTGAAAGAGTTAAAGTGATAGATATAATAGAGCTAAGTATAAACCAAAGACAGATTGGGTATGAGTATGAGCTATTTTAACCTTGAGCAGTAGAGAATATCCTGACGGTTCTCTTCATGGTGTTCTGTTTTGTATTAAATGAATTAGTTTTGTTTCCTTGATGGTCACGGGGTTTCCACAGCTTCTTACACGGGGAATATGTAACACGTGTGTTTGAGCCACTTGTGTCTTCGGCAGCACCGTTTAACAGCTTGCAGTTGTTTTAGTGCGTGGATCAAACAAATATAACCTTTCTACAGCGAAACCGTGCCCTATCAGCGATTCTCAAACCTTGCACAGAGGGGCCCATTAACTCCGTCATAATTATCACTGGATCCATGAGGCAGATTTAGAATACAGTTGTTAGAAGGAGGCCTGGTTAAGACGATGCATGTCAGCCTGGGGTTCAGAAGTTTCGTGTTTTGCTCTCCTCTAGGAATTTTTACACAAACCATTGGTTTATAATGATATAACTCACCGCCTTGATGCCTTGAGTAATAACGTCGATATTTAGCTTTATCTGATAAGGGGGGACGATAGGAGGTTCCTGTGTTAAAGTTACACACGTTATAAACTGCACAGGAGATGGAAATGGCAAGGAGTAAGCCACAACCCTGGCAAAAGTGTTAGAAGAGGGAAGCACGTAACCACGAACAAATAGAGCCTGTTATTTTGGACGGAGCCTGTTGAGAGGGGGTAATTATTACACACATGCACGCAGATATTGGACACGCTGGTCACATACCTAGGTGTATCAAACGAAGAAGACGTAGCAAGATGATGAAGAGGAAGAGGCGGAGTAGCAGCGGGAGAAGAAAAAGTAGGAGATGATGATGATGATGATGATGATGATGATGATGATGATGATGATGATGATGATGATGATGATGATGATGATGATGATGATGATGATGATGATGATGATGATGATGATGATGATGATGATGATGATGATGATGATGATGTGGAGGAGGAGCGGTAGGAGAAGCAGAAAGAGAAAAGAAGGTGATGATTATGATGATGATGATGAGGAGGAGGAGGAGGAGGAAGAGGGAGAAGAGGAATATTACGTATTTACTGTTTGCATGATAAAATAACACAGCTGAAATGTATTTATTTTGTGTGAATTCTTATTGAAAGTATTCAATTCTGACTTATGTGTAGATTGCATACGTTGATAACGAAGGTCTAACCCTCGTCTTAGAACATGAACAACAGGGCGACGTGGGGCAGTCTTGTGCTCCGGCCAGGTGTTCAATGTGTTACACGCCATACAATGAACAAGAAATATCGTTGCAAGGGATCCCAGAGGCCATTCATGGGTAATGTTGGCCACTCAGAGAAGTTCTCCCATAGTGAATTTGTACATTGAAGATAGAAACAATAGATTGCACAAATTTATTGCCTGCCATATTTCGCCACGACTCTGTTGATCGAGTGAGATAGCAGAACATGACCGCCCACGCTTACCGGCATGGCACATGATGGATGGATATTTCGCCGCGTATCACCAGGTACGTACAGCGGAAATCACACAACATAAATTCCTGAAGCTGAAATACAGCACGAATATTCACTCAATAATTTGAATTGCATATCACGGTAATTTTAAACTGACTATCATGTCTTTTTGTTTGCATAAAGTTGACTGTTGTATTGTTTCTGTCTATCTGAACGGAAGTAATTGTTTGTGTCTTCACTCAGAGAAGTATAGAAAAGAAATGGAGATCACAAGACACAGGTTAATGTAACAGTTGAACGCTGTAGGCAACACCAAAGAACAGGCAGGAGTTGATAAGTACGAAGAAGAACCTCGGACAATGTAGACACTGTGGATGGGAAAATGAAAGTCAGGGTAAACAAAAAACGATCTAGCATCTTTTTGGAGTGTCGTAAAGAAAGCGGGGTTTTACAAATGACTAGGTATGTGTTGGTGATGAGAGACACAATGATTCGAACCTGTTTTTTCTTCGCCTTATCTTAGAAGACAATGACTCTTTTCTCACTACCCTATAGATAAGAAGGACGAACAATGTCTTCTTATTGTCCTTCTTCGCTCCGTTTCCGAGGGGAGTGAGTCACATCTAGTTACTCACCTCAAAGGTCAGCTTCTTCTAGACCAGGGGTTCTCAACCTTTTCTGGCCCATGCACCCCATCACTATATGTTCAGAATGTCATCCCCTCCCACTCCCCCTTCGTATTTCCTCCCTATAATTCCCCCCCCCCCCCACCACCTTCCCATCACAGTATACATAAAAATGGAAGCTAAATTTAATATCACATACTAGAACAAGTCTAGACGTCTACATAAAATGTGATTTGCGGGTCTACTTACGTTATAAAACGAATTTCAGAAGAGTGAGAAGTACAGAATTATAAAGTATGGAGGGTAAAACACTATCAAGTAATCGGTTCTTGTATTAACATGATCTTGAAATAATATTAATTCCCCCCCCCCCCGGAAGCTCTAGAATCACCACCACCACCACCCCCCCCCCTCCCCAGGAGAAATTCCCCACCTGTTGAGAACCACTACTCTAGACAGATTATACCCATGGTTACAGGCTATATATTTATGTTTTATATTTATATTTACATTTTTATTATGGGTAAGTTTTTACTTTGCCTAATCTTTTTGCCAGTGTAGAGGCAATACGGCCTACTCTTTGTGCTTTCAAACTGCCATGACATTTTTAACTTGCACAACTTGCACACGGGGCCTCCCTGCTTTTTGGTCTTTATCCTAGGAGGCCAGATGTTTCCACTTAAGAGATGAGGGCGACGCGCAATATCAGTAGATACCATGGTTCTTGGACAAATTCCCAGCCATCTGCAGGGATCGGACCCAGTACCTTGAGAGTCTGAGGCGTACACCACTATTTACTCAGCCACGGCTCCCTCTGGACGTGTTGTTCGTTTTATTTTTATTTTGTTTTTTGCGCTTGCTCGCTTTGATCTCAAGCGTAGTCCATGCAGTACTACTTCTAGTAGTGCTGGACTGAATTTTGCGTGTGGATTAGCTTTCCTTATTACCGGTGGCCCTCGCCATCTGGCGAACCCACTCCGACTTCAGAGGCACTTGTAATTTATGTTCCCAAGTCAAGGTCGAGAAGTCAACATGTTACTACAATTGTCCGGTGTAAGGTTTTAACCCTTACCTCGGCATCAGCACACCGGGTGTTTACGATTATGCGTTTTTATCCATTTCACGTGTAATTTCATCACAAACAATATTTTTTGTTCTTTACAAACCCAGACTATGCCTTGATCGAACAGACAATCTAGAAACCCGAGACGTTCACCTAGCATCACATTCAAGCCCCCCCCCCCCCCCCCTAACGGATGCCTTTGGTCTATAATGTTTAAGAACCTTTAACCTACGTGACCACAAGATGGCGGTGCTGAGTAACAGCGTGACATGGTGTTACAAATTACATCACACCGAGTTTCCGGCTTCAACCGTTTCCGCTCTGGCTTCCCCTCTGCTGGGCCTTTCTTTTACAGTCTTGTCGTGTTTGCCATTTGCAAGCCTTTCTTGTCAGTACGTAATAATTTTTTTACGTGATCAATGTTACTTGTTACTCCTCTTCTTAGTCCGACTTTTTATGGGGTTGTTGTTTATAATATTATGTGTTGCCGATTATTTATGCTTTTCACACTTCTGCCTTTGCTTCTCTTGTCTAGTATTAGCTGAATAAGTGTATGCTTTTCACATACTTCTCTCTTCTTTCGTTGCTTCCCTTGTCTAATATTAAATTAATCAATTTATGTTTTTCATATACTTCTACCTTCTTTCATTGCTTCTCTTGTCTAGTATTAGATTAATAACTGCATGCTCTTCGCATACTTCTGTGACTTCTTTTTGTGTTTGTTTCTCTTGCCTAGTATTTGTCTGAATAAGATAAATATGTATTGTTATCCCATAGTGAATTTCAATGACGAAGACACAAACAATAGATTGCACGATTTATTGCCGAGCATATTTCGCTGCATCTCGGCAGGTACATACTGCATAAATTACACAACATAAACTAAAGTAATTAGATAAATCTTTCAAGCTGAAATATATGTTAAAGCTAGCAGAATCGATCGCCATTCATCTACAAAAGCCAACTTTGTGCAAACAAAAAGACAATAATTCAGTTTGAAATTACCGTGGTAGACAATTCAAATTACTGAGTGAATATGTGTGATGTATTTTTCAGTTTGAAGTATTTATCCTGTGTGACTTCTGCAGTATATATCTAGTTTTGTTCGTCTGCTGATTACAACATTTTCTTTAAAAGACTTTGTCCCAAAGTAATCCCCTGCTATGTTGTGTGATGTGATAGGCCATCACATTGTGTAGGCCTGAATGCGCGGGGAGGAATGGATGGCCATCTTTCCCTCATAAAACTGTGATGGTCCTAGCACTTCACATAACTACAGCAAGTTCGTGCCTTGGTTCTTGTTTTTGTTGTTTTAGTTTTTGTTATCTGTATTTACATATAGGATTTTATACACCTCTCCGTCTCTCTCTCTCTCTCTCTCTGCCTGCCTGTCTGTCTGTCTGTCTGTCTGTCTGTCTGTCTCTCTCTCTCTCTCTCTCTCTGTATGTGTATTGTTTGTGTGTGTGTGTGTGTGTGTGTGTGTGCGCGCGTGCGCGTGCGTGTGTGTGTCTGTATGTTGGTGACGTTAAGAATGGGACACCTGTAATTTAGAGAAAGTTGGGATATTCTCTGTCTAGAGAACATTGGGCTATTCCTAGTTGTACCTACACACTTTTATGACACTTAGCAACAAACGAACATGTTTGTGGCATAGCTATATAGTTAACGTCAATTAGATCATAGAAGTTGACGTGTATATTGTAAAAAAACAAAACAATTTAGCAATGTTAGTTACAATCAAACATTCAATACTATTCCAAATAAGTGGCATACGTTCATCATCATCAAGTGCCACGCCATCTATGATGTTCTGGATCAATTCTGCTGATTATATCCCTCAATGCCACCGTCTCAATAAGTTAGTTAGTCTTTCCTCTTAAACCCAAGGCGGCACATAGAGCAGAAGTCATGGCTCTCCATGCCTGGCGGTTCGCTGCTACCTGTTGTAGATCTTAGATGTTTACTTGGCCGTTGAATGAGCCTTCTCTGATGGTGGTTCTACACAGGGTCTCTCTTGGTCTTCCCCGTTTTCTTTCCCCTGCCGGTGACCGTCTCAATCCATCCAGTATAATTTCTCTTGGTCACCCTCTGCTTCTCTTCCCCTCGATATTTCGAGTCGTCACGATGTTCTTCAATGCCTCTCTTCTCATCACATGACCAAATAAAGCTGGCATATACGTTACTGCCTTTTATAAGTTCACAGTATCACTCCGAGTGATTTGTGGTGTAAGGGTTAGTCAAGAAAAGCCTTGTGATGTACTGGGCATATGGTGCTAGCCCATCTGTTTATAGTAAATCAACGAAAACGAGAGGCGGCGTTGGCAAGCTTGACCAGAACACAATCACAGATAATTTGGGAGTCCCCGTGGCGAAGTGGTCAAGCCGTCTGACTCGGACTCCGAAGGTTGTGGGTTCGATTCCGGGCCGCGAACCTTCGGTTCAGAGAGCATTATTTGGGAGACTCCTGGGGGTCGTCGCTAGAGCTTTGTTCGGCGCTTTCCGCGCTCCGCAAAGAGACTGCGCGAAATGAGATAAACCCGTTGCTATGAAGTCGACCCTTTCGACTTTTAAGCGACTTTTTAAGCGACAATCACACTTCACAAAATGGACGTTTCCGCTAGAGCATTTGTCAGCATGCAAATAACAAACACGGGCTGATACAACCATATACATGTTCACAGAGCTATAGACACTCGATCCGTGATATTCTAAATATCACTTTATTTCCCAAAACATGTCCTGATACCTATTTTAAGTTGTCGAGATAGAAGCTGACGTCTGAAGATTTATTTTTTTTTAAATACCCGTCACGAGGGGATTCGATCACATGACCACGGGATTGTCAAGCAAGCGTGCTTGCCACTGCATCACCGGTTTGAGATATGCTGACAGATAAAAGGAAAGGCGTGGAAAGAACAACTCTCCATGCTCGATCCCCGATCACACTGGAAGTGGCTTGAACAAAACAAACTATCAATCCCTGGGTCCAGAGAGTGCAGCAATATTGAATTATCATAGATTTACCGAAAGTCTCAGTACGTTGTTGTCGGGCTCTGTTTACGTCATATATTCATCACCGCGCATCTATGTATTGTTCTGAGTATATACTTAAAATATCCTTGCTCTGTGTGGTTCATTATTTAAGCTCTTTGGCTGTTTCATGAAGGATAATCACTATGTATATCCGTCCTATAGCACTGTATGGCTGCGAAAATGGAGTTATTGCCAGGTGCAAGGATTCAGCTGGACAGAAAAGAGATATTTTTCTTACGCTATTTATCTCCCATAGGGGCAAAGTCTCCCAACCAACCCACATCAGCCCGTGCTATCCTTAGCTACCCCTTGCAGCGCCATCCACGTCCTCCCATTTTATTCAGTTTTGTTTCTAATTTGTGTTCCTATGTGTTTAGGTCTGCTTCCATTTTGTTTCTACTGGCGATTTCACACAAAGACCTTTCCTAATTTTACTGTTCTCGTGTTTTCTCAATGTTTGTCCTATCTCGCGCCAGAGACTTTTCTTTATCTCTTAATTCAAATGCCAGTGAATCACATACCAGTGAATCAAATACCAGTGAATTAATTACCAGTGAATTAAATACCAGTGAATCACATACCAGTGAATTAAATACCAGTGAATCACATACCAGTGAATCAAATACCAGTGAACCAAATACCAGTGAACCAAGATGTGAAAACAAAAGATGAAGTAAGCACATCCTTAAAGACCTCAGGGTATGGGGGAAGGAGGGAGAAGAGAGAATTATTGAATAACATACAAAAATATATAGGCTGGAGAGATCGATTGATTGGTTGATTAGTGGATTGATTGATTGATTGATTGATTGATTGATTGATTGATTGATTGATTGATTGATTGATTGAACTTTATTTCCAAAGGGTCACAAACTGCGCACACAGGCCCGTCTTACTTTTAGCCATTCCAATAACTCATCTTTCGTTCATCAATAGTGCATGATTCATTCACATAAGGACAAAAAAACATTGTCAAATGAATGTTGTAAACGTAACCAATGAGAGAGAGAGAGAGAGATGGGGAGAGAGAGAGAGAGAGAGAGAGAGAGAGAGAGAGAGAGGAGAGAGAGAGAGAGAGAGAGACAGAGAGAGAGAGAGAGAGAGAGAGAGAGAGAGAGAGAATTATTGAACAACAAACACAAATATAGGCTATCTTGGGTGGGTCACAATTTGAAACAAGAAAATATGTTTCTGACAATACCAGGGGATACCATCCAGGACAAGAGAAAAATGGGTTATTTAAGAAATAACAACATCTCACGAACATAAAACGACCCTGAGGGCCAGAATTAGCTGAAGAAAAGATACAGAGAAAAGGGGACAGTATAGAAGCATAATCAGACGGCTTCAACACCATCCACGGACTGACTAACTTGATGATGCTTGCTTGCTGGTTGCTTGCTTGTGTTCGTTGGCTTGAGCTCCAACGTGAAGTCCTGTATGTCGGATGAAGGCATCCTGTTGTCCAACATCAGTGTGATGTCAGTACAGGACCTGAGGTTTGCGTGAGTATCCGTTGTCTCATGTCTGGCTTATTGGTGTGCAGACTGGTGGTTCCTCGCCGTACAGGCAGACACTCTCCGACTTCGGAGGAATCGGCGATCCTACTGACTTTAGCCAGGACCCCGAAGGGACCTGTTGCCCAGGACGCTCGACAAGGACGCGTCAGTAGGTCTTGGCCAGTATATAACCCGGCCCTGGTGCCTTGGAAACACGTCTGCGTCCCAAACTTGATGATAATAATGGCGGTCCCTTGCCTTCTTCTCTCGTTCGCCTGAAATAAACTTCAATTTAGCTCTAAAAGTTCTGGAGAGTTTCAGGGAAATGCCATCATGACCACGCAACTCTTGGAAGGGAAAACTCTAACTGCACCGCCACCAGTGGTGAGAGCTTCGACTGCCGACCTGGTGTTCATTGGATAGATTCGCAAACTTAGACGAATTTCGAGTTTGTAAAAACTGAGCTGGCCTCCAAAGTTGACCCAGTCTATCAAGGATACAAATAATGCTTTTTGGATAATGTCAGTAAAGGCGGCCGGCTTTATTCTGACCTCATCACCCAACGAGTGCCCATTGGTAAGTTCGAGATATCGTCTAGCACTGGATCCTCGATGTACATTAAAGCGTGTTATAGGTTCCTTGTTGGACCTCCCAGTGGTTGAGGATAGAAAACACCACAGACGGCAATCGCAGGGCACTCACTTGTCCCGACAGTCGGAAATGGGCAGTCAAAGGCAGAGATAAAATACTACCGTTTGGATGTGGAAGACAAGAGGAAACCATCACATTATCTTCCCAAGAATGCAAGCATTTTCACACATCAGAGTAAAATAACGACGTTAATGACTGTCGTAGGATAGCCTCGCTCGGTTGGGATTATCAATAGCCACAGGTGACATGGAGGAATATCTTTCTTTAACGGAGATGATCCAGAACACAAAGAACAGAGATCTGTGGAGAGACATGAACACTGACGATAATTAGCAGGGAACATGATGATGATGATGATGCTGTCTGCCATGTTCACTGCTGTATAAACATCACTGTCACTTTTATTCACTCAGAGATGGATACAGTTTTGCTTCCGCTGTTATTTTGATAGTCAAGAGTTGAGTTGAGTTGAGCTTAGAACCGACATCACTGCATTCGGGACGATCTCATACACACTTCGTCCTTTCGTTCAGCAGCCAGCGAAGAGTCACACTACTAATCGTTCCCACCGCTATCTAATTGAAAACTCTCCTGGTCTTCCCTCTCAATTTTGATATTCTTCAAGAACCCCTGCCGATCCCTCACAATATCATTATTTCCACATAGGGGTTCTCAGTCTGCCACCCACCCACACGCCCCACCCCTCCTTCTCCACTTGATCCCGCAGGCGCACGACCACCTCTCTCTTGTCCATAAGTAATCTACTTCCACAGGTGCATTCCCTGCCTGGCTTTCAGCTTGTTCATTCCCCCACACACCTATATGGCCAGGGCGGAAAAATCCATACATTTCTCACAATCAGTGACCTCTGAAGCGAGTTAAACCATTCCACAACAAACATCCCTTTCTCCACCTTACCAGGCATACTCCTTGAGACCGTAATGAATATAGTGTGTATTGCAGTGGTCTCCTCTAACCAACGGAATGCCGCTATTACTGCTTCCACCTCCATTCTCGTACTGGAGGTCGTAGTCTCATATGCCAGACTCTCCTTTTCCAAGAATCGTCCATTATTAGCCTTCGCAATGAAACCCCAACCACTACGTCTGTTTCTCACCACTGACCCATCGGAGTAAGATCCATCTTGTCACCTTGATGTGTGGTTGAGACTTTCTAGCCTATATTATAATTGTGTTTTCTCAATATGCGTCCTTCCAGCGCCAGTATTATTCCGCACCTCTACATTTCCTGCCACCTGTCCAGCTCTCTCCATGTTGTGATCCTATCATACCCCGTTAGTCCTACTATTCTCTTCAGGCTCCAATTAGTGCAGGTCTGTAGTTTATTAACTGTTTTTGTCGTCCTCTATGTTTCTACCCATACAACAGTACTGATTGAAAGTAGTTTTTTTTTGTTTTTTTGTTTTTTACTTCCACTAATCGCCTAGTGCTTCTCTTGCCCTTTATGGCGAACTACTGAGCGTAATCTTGTCAAGAAATCAACAATCAGCTGAAAGATGCTGATGTTGACAGCGATGTCCTGTAAAGGATATGCAAACATTTTTTTCTCTTGCCCTTTGCATTCTTACATCCCTATCCCACCTACCCACCCTCATCCACCCCTCCTCCTCTGTGTCTACAATGCTACCTAAGTAGGTGCATAAAATCATGAAAATTTCCCAGACAAACGAAACCAGGGCAACAGACACATTAAAATCTGACAATAACAATTTACATACCCAGACGCGAGGTTCGACAGCAGAAACCAATATGAAACACTCCACTTCAAGGCGGTAATATCTTATGCAAGATTAGCAAACAAGAGGGTAAAGTTGGTCATAATTCAACATATAAAAAAAAATAGAGAGAAACACTTTCTCCGGCCCTGCCAATTAGCCTTTATGGCTGTGTGGGAATATGTTTTTCTCCACTGCGCCATGTCCTGTATTTCAATTCTATCCCTTTTCACTTCGCTTCTCCTTGACTGCAGTTCTGCAGAAAGGGGGAAATCCATAGAACGTCGGGCAGTGGTTTTAGCATTCTACCTTGTGAAAAGAAAAAACTAGATGTTCCTTCCACTAAAGCCAAATTAGTTCTTCACACGTCACCAATAAGAACAAACCGTTACAATTTTCAGGAAATGTGGCGAGAGGAATGGCTAACAAACAAGTCTATTAGTTAATTTTAAAAATATCAGTGCAGACAGAATAAGCGATTGCTGGGGATTTCCGAGGCTAATGAAATAACGTTAATTGCATATCTATACAGGACGCCGCAGTCAACTGCATAACATTGTGGCTATTTGTGATTTTTTGGCAAGTTCACGTTCAGTAGTTTGCCATTCCTTTCTGAACGACCGGCGCACATACCATTGTAAACCAACGTAAGGTGGTCTGCTGCCACATTGCCCGCAGCTGTGTTTCGAACGCGGTATGAGGGGTTACGAATTGCGTCGGTAACCACTAAAACCAGGAGCCAGCCAATGAAATATCAGGTAATTAAAATGTAAAGCTCCCTTTTGCTATGTTTTAGGCCAGTGGTTCTCAACCGGTGGGGAATTCCCCCCCCACCCCCAGGGGGGAATTTTAGGGTTTCCAAGGGGGGGGGGGGGGAATGAAGACCATTTCAAGATCGCGTTAATACAAGAACCGATTACTTGATATTGTTTTTCCCTTCATACTTTACAGTTAAGTGCCTCTCATCCTTCTAAAATTCATTTTATAAAGTCAGTAGACCCACAAATCATGTTTTATGTGGATGTCTAGACTTGTTTTATTATGTGCTATTAAATTTACCTTACATTTTTACGTATACTGTATAGGGGTGGGGAGATTTTTAGATAGGAAATATGAAAAGGGGGGGGGGGGGGGAATGACGTTCTGAAAATACGGTGAAAAGAGGGGGGGGGGCGCACGGGCCAAATTTTTGATAGGAAGGGGGGGGGGGGGGGGAATGACGTTCTGAAAATATGGTGAAGGGGGTCACGGGCCAAAAAAGGTTGAGAACCACTGTTTTAGGCAGATTGAACATACGACTTTAGACCGATAGTTTCATAGATCTATCGGCAGTCGGTGAGTGAGTGATATGGTCAGTATCAGACTCGCCGTATTTACGTCCCAAGATATTTCCTGGTACCCATTTTAGGTTTGCCTTTTATTTTATGTTTCAGCTCAGCACACATAGAAGTAGAGGAAGGAAACAGAGATCAAGACACACAGGACAACATAAAAAGGGTACCGTGAACCGTGAAAGAACGGACATCCTTTTGTCGTTTCTTTTTTTTATCTTGGTGGTCAGAGGGTGGGAAATCTACAGAAGAATGATGACTCAGTAGGGTGACAGTTTTTTGAGTCAGGTGAAACACCCGTGGCCTCCTGTTAAGAACATATTGAAGACGCAGGAATCAGCTGGGAAAGTCATGATGACCATCTGTTGGGATATCATCTCATCTCATCTCATCTTGTTCCTCTTGTACCTTGTGGTGTCGATGTGAAACATAAACAGCGGGAGAGTGCCTGTTTATGGGCTGTATGTATCGTGATTCCCATGGATTCTATTATTCCCTCTGTCCATCATTTGCATAGTCAGTCCGAATATGCTTCTTATTATTTCTTCGAGCAGAAAAAAATCCCCTGCCGACTTCCTAAGCCAGTCGCCGCTTTAGAACAAAAATATCTGACCAAGATGAGTCCGTTGGCCCATGACCTCGCGGTCATGGTTTCCCGGTCTACATTTGCAGTCTGCGAGTCATCGGCAGGCTACTAATTTCCATTTTTCACCCCTCCCGAGAGAGGCTAGCCTAACACTACTGACTGCAGGGCCAGGCGCAGTCCACATCTTGAAGACCTTGTAGGTTATCACGGGCCCTATACTGGTGCATTTCCAGGAAAGGGTGAAGCCCAGTACGTAAATTAAACGCCGAGGGTTTCCCTCAAAACGAGTATTGTTGCAGCACGACAACGCCTGCCCTCATGTGGCTGCGCATACATTGAATGCGCTAAGTGTTGTTAAATTTGAGGTTTTCAAATATCCAGCATACAGTCAAAACGTGGCACCATCGAATTTTCATTTGGTTAAACCCTTAAAAGAACATTTTCTGCTTCAGATATTTGTAAATGACAACAATGTAATGAAGGCGTTGCAATTAAGGCTACACCCGAAAACTTGTTCCTAGTAGGCTTTAACAGGCTAGTGACTAAGGAGACAAAATGTGTTGACAGGCGGGGGATATGTTGAGAATTTACACACACACACACACACACACACACACACACACACAATCATTTTCTGGTTCGCGCTGTTGAAATAAAATTGTTCGTAAAATTCCTGTTACTTAATCACTTTCCCTTGTACATGGACAATGATTAAAATAAAGTAGAAAATACAATTATATGGGCAGTGCTTACAGAAGATGGAAGACTAGATAGAGAAACAGATACGAGAATACAGAAAGCAAACAACTATGTCAAATGTGACCTATCCTAAAAGATCTAAATATAATATCGATTAATGACTTTATAGAACAATAACAGAATTAATTTAGTTCGGACATTTAGCTAGAATGGCACAAAATCAACCAGCGGCTAGATTGTTCTATACGACTACATCGGGAACAGTGGCGAGATAACGAGGAAGAGATGGTTAGCTGGAGTAAAAGAGTTTTGGAGGAAGTCAAAGGAAGACTTTGTTCATGGAAGACACGGCAGAGACCAACCAACATAACTGTAGACACCATGCCATTCAAAACGCTCTGGAAATGAACATCCATGCGGTAGTGAACTGGAAAAGATAAGAGTCTCTCCAAATGGTTCTCATGCGGTAAGGATCTGGAAAAGAGTATCTTTCTCTCCAAATGGTTCTCATGAGGTAGGGAACTGGCAAAGATTACTAGTCTCTCCAAATGGTTCTCATGCTGTAGGGAACTGGCAAAGATTAATAGTCTCTCCAAATGGTTCTCATGAAGTAGGGAAATGGCAAAGATTAATAGTTTCTCTAAATGGTTCTCATGCGGTAGGGAACTGACAAAGATTAATAGTCTCTCCAAATGGTTTTCATGCGGTAGAGAACTGGCAAAGATAAAGTCTCTCTCCAAATGGTTCTCATGAGAGCGCCATTCTGCGGTAGAGAACTGGCAAAGATAAAGTCTCCAAATGGTTCTCATGAGAGCGGCACTCTGCGGTAGAGAACTGGCAAAGATAAAGTCTCTCTAAATGGTTCTCATGAGAGCGGCCTTCTGCGGTAGAGAACTGGCAAAGATAAAGTCTCTCTCCAAATGGTTCTCATGAGAGCGCATTCTGCACAGACCCTGCTGCACGATAAAGAGAGTGACCTAATATCTTTTGTTTTTCGTCTCCGTGAAGAAATGATCAAGTCGTAAACCTTGTGTTTCGAAGTTATTGGGTTCGTATTCTGACTTCTCATTGTCAGCAGACTTCAGCCAAATGGCAGGAGGAAGTGGAGATTGTGTTCATATTGTGTCAACTATGACAAGTCAATACCTGTTTGATTCTTTGTTTTGTAAAGAAATTCCCCCTCCCTCCACATACTCTCTCTCTCTCTCTCTCTCTCTCTCTCCTCTCTCTCTCTCTCTCTCTTTCTCCCTCCCTCCCTCTTTCTGTTCCTCTCTCCTTTAGCACTTACTTACTAGGTTTTCCTAATGTAATTTTTACTTTTTGGGAATCATCAATAAAGCTACGGGATTAGTGCTTGGTACGCCATTTCCAGCAGACCAGAAAGAGACTATACCAAGTGGGATAAACCCCGATGCAATGCAGTCTATAAAGACCACCCTTTTATCTATTTCCTTCACATGTCGTCTATGAGTGCTTATCAATACATTTATTTCTCATATTGATTAGTTTCGCAAGCGCTTTATAGCAGTGCAACAGATAATCAATCCTGTGATCCGTCAAAATAGATTTTAGATCCAGTGAAATTATTCAGTCGCAGATTGGCGTGTTCTACTTTGCATAAAAGGCGCTGATTGCACTAACTGAGATGTATAAGCTGGGGGTATGTCGTCCTGTCTGTCTGTCTGTCTCTCTGTAAATTTGTCGGTCTATCTGGCTGGCTGGCGGTCTGCCTGTTAGTCTGTCAGTCTCTCTGACTACGCGCCCGTTGGTCTGCCGTCTCTGATTATAATCTGGCTACCTTAATCTACCTTCTTGCTTATTTGGACGTCTGTCCGTCAGTATATTTATTGTCTATAGACCTTATATTTATAGTCTCGAGTCACTTATCTGTCTGTTAACTGCCGACAAATCTGTGTCTCAACCGCCTGTCTGTTGCCCCCTGACCTCTTGTAAACCCAGTCCTTGGATTCCCTTCATGTTGTCATTTCTGTCTGTTTACACCACGGCTAGTCCAGTACAGATTTGTCTACTTTTGTGAAGTTTGTTTTATATATGCCTATCAGTCAGCCTGTCTGTCTGTCTGTCTGTCTGTTTGTCTGTGTGTGTCTGGTAT
>JACEFZ010017117.1:0-37500 GCA_014155875.1 Cepaea nemoralis | reverse complement strand
TCTGTCATTGTGTCACCGTTGTTGGTAATCAATGACCCAAGATATTCGAAATTTTCCACCACCTCCAATTTTTCCTCATTGACATAAATTTCTTTCTCCATAGTAGCTAACAAAAGAACACACACATCAACGGGTTGCCTAAAAACCAAAGATGGCAAAATCATAATAGAAAAAGATCAGATTTTACATGCGTGGTCAGATTATGTGAAAGACCTTTATGATGATACAAGAGAAGAACAATATGATCATCGGAATAATAATGAAGGACCATCAATTTTGAAGACAGAGGTTCAGAATGCTCTTAACCAAATGAAAACTGACAAGACCCCGGGTACAGATAACATCACAGTAGAAATGATCAATGCCTTAGAAGAATATGGAATTGACCAAATCACCAGGCTGCTGAACTCAATATACGATACTGGGGATATACATGTTGAATTATGTAATTCTATATTTATTGCAATCCCGAAGAAGTCAGGAGCCATGGAATGCGATCAACATAGAACAATTAGTATAATGAGCCACATCACGAAGGTTCTTCTGAGAATTATCATGCAATGAGTTAGGAAGAAAATACAACCCGAAATAGGAGAAGAACAATGTGGGTTTGTAGAAGGCAAGGGCACAGTAAATGCTGTGTATATACTGAGAACAGTAATTGAGCGTTCTATAGAAGTAAACAAGGATCTATATCTTTGCTTTATTGACTACACAAAGGCTTTCGATAAAGTGAGACATGTTGACATGATAAGGATGCTTGAAGATCTACAAATTGATGGAAAGGACCTTAGACTTGTAAAGAACATATATTGGAAACAACAAGCTGCCATAAGAATTGATAACGATGTAGGTCAATATCAGCCTATTAAAAGAGGCGTGAGACAGGGATGTGTAATGTCTCCAGATCTTTTTTCCCTGTACAGTGAATATATATTTAGAAATATAGAAGATATGGAAGGAATCAACATTGGGGGACGATACATCAATAACATTAGATATGCAGATGATACAGTCTTGATTGCAGACAGTGAACAAGACGTGCAAAATTTAGTAGATGCGGTTGTTGCACACAGTGAACAACTAGGGTTAGAATTAAATTGTAAGAAGACACAGATTATGGTCGTCACTAGGAAGAAGGAAATACCACAATGTGATATACGAGTAGATGGACATATTCTTAAACAAGTGAATCGATACTGTTATCTCGGCACAGTCATAACATCTGATGGGAGATGCCTTGAAGAGATTAGAACAAGAATTGCCATTGCGAAGGTAGCCTTTAGCAAGATGAAAAACATACTGACCAACAAAAAGATATCAATTGAAATGAGAAAAAGAGTGTTGAGATGCTACATAGAACCTATACTTTTGTATGGATGTGAAGCGTGGACAATAAGCAGTCAAACTGAAAAACAGCTAATGGCTGTGGAAATGTGGTTTCTGAGGAAAATGCAAAGAATTCCATGGACAGGTAGAAAAACCAACGAACAAGTCCTTCAAGAAACAAATGAAGATCGTAAACTGATTAGAGTCATTAGACGTAGACAGTCAAAATTTTTTGGGCATGTTATGAGAAGAAATGAATTGGAGAACTTGGTGACAACTGGAAAGATCGAAGGGAGGAGACCAAGGGGAAGACCTAGAAGCAAATACCTGGATGGCTTGGCCTGGTGGCATGGTCGAGACAGGAACACAGAGCTGATCCATGACTCTGGTGATCGAGTGAGATAGCAGAACATGACCGCCCATGCTTACCGGCATGGCACATGATGGATGGAGTAGCTTGGTATTGGTTGGTTGAATTTTTGGTTTGATGAATTGTTTGTTAATTGGTTGTTTAGTTGGTTGGATGTTTGGTTTGTTGGTTGGTTAGTTGGTTGTTGCTGTGTGGGTTGGGTTCTTGGTTTGTTTATTTTTTGCATTGTTTGTTGGATGCTTATTTGGTTAACTGGTTGGTTGGTTTCTTGGTTGGTGGGTCAGATTGCTGGTTGATTGGTTGGTTGATTACCTAGTCGATTCATTAATTGGACGGTCGGTCGGTTGTTTAATTTGTTGTTCGGATAGTTGGTTTGCTGTTTGGCTGGGTAGATGGTTGGTCAATTGGATGTAGGTCCGGTCGGTCGGTAGGTCGGTCGATAGGCTGAATGGTTCGTTGGTTGGTCTTTAAATGACAGTAAGTTTAAAACTTGATTCCCTCGTGATGACGTTCACTTGTTTGAGATATGACAAGAGCTTGTATTTAAGCTACCCAACCCAGTACTGATATACCATCTCCACAGAGAATGTTTGATAGATCTTTCCTGCCCAACCCAGTACTGACATACCATCTCCACATGGAATATTCGATAGATCTTTCCTACCCAACCCAGTACTGACATACCATCTCCACGGGGAATGTTTGATAGATCTTTCATGCCCAACCCAGTACTGGCATACTATCTCCACATGGAATGTTTGATAGATCTTTCCTACCCAACCCAGTACTGACATACCATCTCCACGGGGAATGTTTGATAGATCTTTCCTGCCCAACCCAGTATTGACATACCATCTCCACATAGAATGTTTGATAGATCTTTCCTATCCAACCCAGTACTGACATACCATCTCACGGGGAATGTTTGATAGATCTTTCCTACCCAATCCAGTACTAACATACCATCTCCACGGGGAATGTTTGATAGATCTTTCCTGCCCAACCCAGTACTGACATACCATCTCCACATGGAATGTTTGATAGATCTTTCCTGCCAAACCCAGCACTGACATACCAACTCCACATTGAATATTTTAAAAATCGTTTCTACTCAACCCAGGTTCAAAGCTCAGTCGGGTGTACATAGCTAGTTCGGATATTTCGTACCTACCAAAAGGGCATTGTCATCCACGGAACGTAAGCCATTCACTAACTAATCAATCAACCAAGCAAGTAGCTAAACAACAAGCGAGTCAATCCCAGACAACCAGCCAATCAATCCCAAACAACCAGCCAATCAATCCCAAACGACCAGTCAATCAATCCCAAACAACCAGCCAATCAATCCCAAACAACCAGCCAATCATTCCCAAACAACCAGCCAATCAATCACAAACAACCAGCCAATCAATCCCAAACAACCAGCCAATCAAACACAAACAACCAGCCAATCAATCCCAAACGACCAGTCAATCAATCCCAAACAACCAGCCAATCAATCACAAACAACCAGCCAATCAATCACAAACAACCAGCCAATCAATCACAAACAACCAGCCAATCAGTCACAAACAACCAGCCAATCAATCACAAACGACCAGTCAATCAATCACAAACGACCAGTCAATCAATCACAAACAACCAGCCAATCAATCCCAAACAACCAGCCAATCAATCACAAACGACCAGTCAATCAATCACAAACGACCAGCCAATCAATCACAAACGACCAGTCAATCAATCACAAACGACCAGTCAATGAATTCCAAATAAATAGTCAATCAGTTCCAAACAACCAGCGAGTCAATCCCAAACGACCAGCCAATCAATACCAAACAACCAGACAATCAATACCAAACAACCAGACAATCAATACCAAACAACCAGACAATCAATACCAAACAACCAGACAATCAATACCAAACAACCAGACAATCAATACCAAACAACCAGCCAATCAATCCCAATCAACCAGGCAACCAATCCCAAACAACCAGCCAATCGGCTCTTAAACATCATGTTTGCGGATACTGTGTTTCAGCTTGTACACCGATTAGTTGGAGTTAAAATTTACACTTCCCGTCATTAACTTGGAGGCGTAAATTACAAGTACCACTGAAGTCAGAGTGTGTTCGCCTGATGACGAGGGACAATAGCAATAGGGAAAGCTAATCCACATGCAAATATCATTCCAGTGCATTAGAAGTAGTAGTACGAGTGGACTACTCTTGAGATCAAAGCGGACGAGCTCAAATAATATTTTCAAAACCAGCTAGGGTACTTTTGCTTTTATTCACCCCAAACAAAAGGGAATCCCAGGGTATGACGTCACATCCAGGGCTTCCCTGTGTTGCGCCGAACATCCAGGGGGTTTCCGTGTGTTGCGCCGTAGCTCGGTGCGCAATTCTATGCGGCCGTGTGCGCTATTCTTTCACTTTTTGGTTAGGGTTAGGGTTAGGGGTAGGGTTAGGGTTTGGGTTAGGGGTAGGGTACACACAACCCTAACCCTAACCCTAACCGGAAAGTGATTTGCAGGACCGATGCAAATGAGGATCGAAGGGAGACAGACACTCACACAGAAACGGGTTGCCACAGCCCCAAAGAAACAACACTGTGGTGTGGGGCAATTGAAACGCACTGACACGCACTCCAGCCGAACACAGGGAGATCACCGTCGGCGCTACATATAGCTCGTGACGCTAAATATAACTCACGAAGTTTGTTTGGGGTGAATTAAAGCAAAAGTACCCCAGCTAGTCAACCAGCCAATCAATTATCTTATTGGTTAACACTGAGAAGCGGGCTTCTAGTAGTGCTGGACTGAATTTTGGGTGTGGATTAGCATTCCCTATTAACAGTATCCCTCACTATCAGACGAATCCACTCCGACTTCAGAGGTGCTTGTAATTTACGTCCTCAAGTCAAGGACTAGAGGTCAACATTTTAGTTCAACTGTCCGGTGTAGGAGTGAATTCCTTACCCCGGCATCCACACACGTTTAAGAACACGCGTTCTTGTCCATTCGGCCATGCTGACCTCCTTTGAGGTCTTAAAATTCAAGGTCTTAAACTTCTTGATATTAAACTTCAAGACCTTAAACGTCAAAGTCTTATACGTCATTATCGTACATGTCTAGGTTTCTACTTCATGGTCTTAAACTTAAAGGTCATTCAATTCCAATTCCAATTCCAATTCTTGAGAAGAATGGCTCAGTTCAATCGTCGACTTATTGATTTCGTTATTGTCGAGGCCCTTTTAGTGTATCTCGTACTTCATCTTTCGTAAATGGAGTTGCGTATACCAGCTTCCTGATTTCTGATTTGTTGCCTTTGTGTTCGTTTCATCCTTGTGGTTTTACGTGGAGATGCGTATATCAGTTTCCTGGTTTCTGATTTGTTGTCATTGTATTCTTTTTATCCTTGTGGTTTTACATGTCTGGCTAGCGTCTCACACTTGTTAAGGCCTGGCGTAATTGTGTACCCGCCCCGTCTTACGGTGGTGTTTCCTTCAGGGAAGATTGCCAGTGTCATCCTTCCTCCAGACATCTCGTCTTGATCTTGGTCTGTTTTCGTATCTTCTGGGTCTTCTTTGGTACCTTATGCCGTGGACGGTTTGGTATATTGTTCTTTCTGGAAAGTAATCTCTTCTCCTGGCAACCGTCCAGTCTTGTTCGCTGTCTGTTTGAATGTCTACCTCTTCTATTTCCTCATCTGGTTCTTTCTCTTCTGACTGGTATTGTGTATCTTCTGCTTCCGATGTTTCCGTCTTTGACTTGTGTTGTTCTATCTTTTCTCTTTCTTCTAGGATTTTTGATAGAGTTTCTTCTGTCTCCGCTTTTATTGCAACCATTTGAGCGACATCCTGCTCAATCTTCTGCTGAACTTGCTGTAGTTCGCCCAGGGTTCGCTGAACGACTGATATTTGCGTCTCTTGCCTCGCTGTTCCTCGATGCTAGTGAACTTAGATCTCAGGTCATTCAGTTGGCCTTTCATTTGCGCTTTGTGGCTTTTAGTAAGTCGGGTGGTCGCCTCGTACTGCCTCCTAGCCTTTTTATATGGTAGATTAGCTTTGATGGCAATTTTCATCGTTTCTTTGCTGTCTTGGCGGCAGGAGCAGCCGAGGTACTTGCCGCCGTGGTTGCCGAGGGAATTGGCGCACTTTCCGTTTGGATTAGGCCTCTTGAAGTCCGTGTTGATCTTTGCTTGAGGGCTCTGACTGTATGGGTGGGGTCCGGAGCAGTACCTGCAGACCTCCACCTCACTTTTACAAGCGGCACGGGTGTGCCAAAATTTCTGACACCTAGAGCACTGCAGCACTCTATGTATGTAGTGCTCTGGTACTTGCTCTTTCTTGTTCCATCTAATGATTTGAGAGATCACTCGGTCCTCCGATGTGATGATGACGACTGTGGAGTGGGTGTTGTTCGTCCCTATGATCCTCTATGCACTGATAATCTGGAGTGTCGAGTTTTCTCTCGACAGCATCTCCCTGATCTGATCGTTGGTGAGATGGGCCTTGACTCGTTTGATGACCCATCTTTTCATCGTGCCGTGTCGAGTGGCTTTTACTGTGATGCCGTGGGGAAGCTTGATGTCGGCTTTCTCTTGTTGTGATATCGTCTGCATTAGAGCGATAGTCTTTGAGTTCTTGTTGATGGAGACCACTACTCCATCAGGTGTCTTGCGCAGCTGGGTGACGCTGTGTCTTCCTAGCTCGTTCTCCAACAGACTCAGTATCTTGTCTGTTGGTAGCGCCGACAGTTTAGCCTCCCCAAAGCTGGTTTGTTTCAGTAGGATTTTGACTCTGTGTGGTCTTTGGTGGACTGTTTGGCTGCATTTCATTGATGTTTTTGTGGACTTCCCAGCTGCTGCTGGCTTCAGTTGAGTCTCTTCAGCGACGGGAATAGCTTCATCTCGTGTAGAATAGGACTGATGTGTGTAGAAACAGGATCAGCAGTCGCAGCGGCTTTCCTCGCCTGTTCTTCCCGGCTGCATATATTCGTGTCTTTTCGCGGCGTTTTTAGTGCAAGCCATCCTCTGCACTGTCAGATTACAATCTGCTTCTCGATAGAACGAGCGAGTCAATGATCTTTCAAGTCAAGGTCTTAAATTTATTTTTCAAGGGCTTAAAATTCAAGTTTTTAGACTTCAGATTCTTAACGTTAAAGATTTTACATGTCAAGCCATTACATTTCAAGGTTTTGCATTTCCACACTTAAAATGCAAGGTGTAAACCGCCAAGGTCTTGGAACTCAAGGTCTTAAACTTCAAGGTCTCTGTTATCCCCGAACACTACAATAGAAGAAACCCCTAAAAATGAAACATTGCAATAAACTTCAGTTTTAATTTCTGAAGAATCTTCAGTATGTCTTTCTTTCCAGCAGTGCCTCAGATTATAGCCCTGATTATTAACTCCTTGTGATTATATGTCTTAATTGTATTGCAATGTGATGTTGACATAATATATACACATTTGCACACACACGCCACGGTTTTATTTGTAGTTTTTTCTCCCGTTCGTTTTTCCTTTTAATTTCCATGATTACAGAGGTAATTGTTTTCCAATTTAAATTGTGTTTCCATGTCATATCTTTTCTTTATCCCTTCTTGGTAACGTTTTTTATATCCTTTAATGGTGTTTTAATAATGTTTTTATTATTTAATTATTGCTTTTGTTTTTAGTCCAATCATTCATACGTATCGTTTCATAATTACTTTTATCTTGAAATACACAAATCAACGACGTGTCAGAATGTTTTGCTGTTGCTGACATAATTGTCATTAATGTCGTGGTCATCAGTTTTAAGATCATTTTATTTGTTAAATCTTCTTCCAAAAGAATTCTGGTATTATTAATTGGTATGTCAATTATATGCTAAGATACTTGTTATTCTATATTAAACCAGTCTCTCGCCTTCTCTCTGCCGCTCCATATTTCTGTCTATCTGTTTGTCTGCCTGCCTGTCTGCCATCGAGACTGCCTGCCTGCCTATCTGCCTGCCTATCGATCTGTCAGTCGATCTAAATGATGTAAGTATATATGCAGGTATGTATGTTGTATATGTGTTTATAAATGCGAGTGTGTACGCGTGTCTGCCTGCCTGTCTGCCATCGAGACTGCCTGCCTGCCTATCTGCCTGCCTATCGATCTGTCAGTCGATCTAAATGATGTAAGTATATATGCAGGTATGTATGTTGTATATGTGTTTATAAATGTGAGTGTGTACGCGTCTCTGCCTGTCTCTTGACATGGTAATAAGCATTGTTTATGTTTACAACATTCATTTGACAATGTTTTTTCCTATGTGAATGTAACATGTACAATTAATGAACGAAAGATGAGTGATTGAAAGGGCCGAATGTATGATGGGCCTGCGTGCCTAATTTGTGACCTTTGAAAATAAAGACCGTTCGTTCGTTTGTTCTGTCTTGCTGCCTCTCCTTCTAGCACTCTCTCCGGCCGTCCATAATATCCCCCTCCTCTCTCTCTCTCTCTCTCTCTCTCTCTCTCTCTCTCTCTCTCTCTCTCACTCTAACCGTCTATAATCCTCCCCATCCCCTCTCTCTAACTGTCCTTAATTCCTCCTTCCTCTCTCTTCTCCAACCATCCATAATCCTCCTTCCCCTCTCTCTCTCTCCAAACGTCCATACACACTCCCTTCCCTATCCGCTTCCAAGTGTCCCATGACCTTCTCCCCCTCCCACACCTCTCCTCTTACCAGCCGTCCATCCATCCTTCCTGTTCCTGCGCGAGTCTACCTAACTAGCTTCTGTTGAGCGTGCTGTAACTGCTCACTTTTTAACACGTAACCACTAAGCTGGTTGCGATGCCGTCCACACCTTGTGGCGTTTGCCCTACCACAGTCATAGTCGTGTAACGTCTATAATTGTACCCGACTACAACTTCCATTTAACACATTGATTAACTCACACTAACCCAAGTCTCTAAGAATTATCGATCTTCACATACAAGAATAGCTGGAAGAGTCGATTCCGCCCCGTGTCGATTATACACACATTGCACTCGGGGAGGCGAGGGGGGAGTGAGTGAGGCAGGGAGTGGAGTGCCTACTAATTTTTTTTTAATTGACCAGTGTTCCCAGGTAGAGTTCCCAGGTAGACCCAACCTAAAGTGGTTATGAGGAAATGTCATGGGAAGTAAAAGCGATAAGTGTGATATTGACCAAATCACCCGTCTAGTATACATTGGTATATGAAATATGGCGCTCGCGCCATATACCCAATACATCCCATGTCATGTTAAATGGCCTCTTCTTTACCTTGCTTTACTTCCTTTCTGGGGGTTAGTGAACTAGATGTCCACTAGGGTTGTTCATTATACAAATTATTACTTTCAGGCTATATACAGACAAATACTCTTATATTGTCGGTCGCCAACATGGCGGTTAGGCATTGAAACGTTAAGGCGTGTGGCGTGTTTATGTTTGTGGCTACGGTTTGCAATCGACATTTTCCTCATGTTGGACTGGTAGTACATGGTTCCGTCGCCCTGCTACTGAGTGAGTGCATGGGCGACATCGTGAGCTGGGAAAATCGTGTGGAATGCTTTTACTTCTGTCCTGTATAGTGACCTGCATGTTTGGAACAATGGCTATCGGCTGTTGCTGAATTGACTGATTTACCTTTTCGGTTCACGAGTGCATTTTTCAGGAGACTCCTGGGAGTCGGCGATGAAGCTACGGAGTTCGTGCTTTATGCGACACTTCCGGCGGGTCCCGCTGCGGAAAAAGACCGAGCCATGTGAGAAAACCCGGGTCAATGAGGTCTTTCTGGTGATTGCCGAGTCCATTGACGATGAACTGTGGTTTTCGTGGATGAATTTTGTGTTGGCATTCTGACGGCGGCATTATGCACATTGTACCTGTGCGGGCTGTTTTTATGAACTCCTGACTGCTACTATCTCTATTACTATCACATTTTTCCGGCTTGGGTCAGGATGGCGGACGTGGTTTCTACTAGCTTGACTTAAGTCGGCTGATCGGCGGCTTGACAAACCTCTCTACCTCTCTCTCTCTCTCTCTCTCTCTCTCTCTCTCTCTCTCTCTCTCTCTCTCTCTCTCTCTCTCTCTCTCTCTCTCTCTCCTGACTCATGAATATCATATACATATGTTTGTATATGGGTGTATGAATGTTTTGTTGAGGTGTGCAGATATATTTATGTAAGCGCGCCCACACATATCAGTCCACCCAGACTCTAGGATTTCCTTGGCATACACATAAAGGATCTAATTTCGTTATTACCACCACCATACGGAGGTGCACACATCATTGCTGTATAACATTCGTCTACTATGGCCAACCCTTTACTGGCACCCACTCATGACATCCACTCTCGTCTTCTGTGTCAGTGTTAGCTGACTTTTCGATTTTGAAGCGTTCATGCCTGTGACGTCGGCTGGGGGTTTGGTCGGCGGGTTCTCGTTTGTGTCCATTCTCTTTCTGCAGTTCGTTTTGTCAGTGTTGGCTTTAGGCTCGTCTGTTTTGATAGGATGCAGTCCTTATAAGGACTCATCCTTAGGTTTATTTGCTTTGGTGTTCTTTTTCTGTGCCCATCCCAAGAGTATGTTGGCTGTCTTCTCCAATGCCTTCTTCTGTCCATGGAGTCATTTCGTGTTTTTCTTCTTGGTAATTTATATCGGTGATGAAGACTGGTCTGCTATTGACATTGTTCGTCGTTGAGAATGCGTTGCTGGCTTCAGCTTGCGGTTTCTCTCTGGTCTTTGGCTAGGCTTCAGCTTGCGGCTTCTCTGTGGTTTCCTGCGTTGCTTTTGCTGGCTTATTTTGGGTTAGTTCCCTTTCGGCTTTTAGCAGTTCTCTCTCTCTCTCTCTCTCTCTCTCTCTCTCTCTCTCTCTCTCTCTCTCTCTCTCTCTCTCTCTCTCTCTCTCTCTGTCTCTGATTTGATGGCTTGTAAGATTTCTTCCTTCTCCCTCTTCATATGTGCCGTGCGTTCCACCTCTTGCTGGATGCTGCGCTGAATTTCCTTCATGGCGTCCGGAAGTTTTTCGTTGCTTCAGCTGTTTTGTTCTCCCGTTTTGTTAATTGTCATCGGCTTCAGGAGTAACTTGATTTGCTTCTTCAGCTCGTCAATCTGGCCTTGAAGCTGATATTTTTCAGCCTGTGAGATTCATGTTGCTGGCTCGCACCTCACCGTGCTTCTATGAATGGAGTGTCTGTAGTTATGGCGGTCTTTAAGGCGTTTCTTGTCTTTGGAAGTACGGGCAGTCCAGGTATCTAGCTCCGTGTTTGCCAGCAGTTTGCGCACTTTCTGTTGTCAATGGACTTTCGGAAGTCCTTGTCCTGTTTGGCCAGCAGACACTCCTTGAAGGCATGGTGTTCACCCCAGTATCATCATGTCTCTGCCTTGCTACGGCACGATGTTCTGCTGTGGCCGGCCTTGTGGCATCTTGAGTATTGTGTGATCCTCGGAATGAATCGTTCAGGCTGTTGATCTTTCCTGTTCATCGACATTTGGACCGGCATCTCGCTCCCTTCAATTGTTACCACCGGTAGCGTTGTAGGAATCTTGGAGTAGGTCAGGAGCCGCTCCGCCTTTAGATTTGAATGTGATAATTCTCCTGTTGCAGCTGCTTCGGTATCTGGTCGTCTGTTAGCTCCACCTGGATGCATGTAATCACCCATCTGGACGTCTGTCTCCTATCGGTGCCATTATCTCCCCTTGTGCCATTATCTCCCCTTGTGCCATTATCTCCCCTTGTATCAGGTTTCTTGAACAGTTGGGTGACCTGTTCTCGATAGCGCTCCGCAGTTGCGAATGATCCCAGATTCCCACGGCTGTTTATATAAAAGCATTAAGGTAAATTTCATCTTAGTATCATAGCCTGGGGTTCTGAGATAAGTAGCAACGTTTTTTCTAGTTTCCATTTTCTCTTCATTGTTCTTATTTTTTTTATCTTGTCGTTCTTCCCATCCTGTTCTTACGAATTAATGTAGTTACTGGAGGGTATTTTCCGTGATTATATGTTGTGTTTTTGTGTATGTAATTGTTTGCTGATGGAGGCTAATCACCGCAAAGTCCTGTGTTTTGTGTAACTCTGTTCTGTAAAGCTGCATTAATTTGTGTTATTTTATATTGTTTATATTTCCACTGCTTAACTGTAGTTCCACTAATTTTAATCATATTTAAACACAATATTAGTCTCTTACGAATTATTTTAAAGATATTTACTTCCACACATTAATGAAGAATTTCTTACTTTCACGCATTATTATAAAATCGATACATGAAGCCCATAAGCGGGCACTCTCCTGCTGTTTATACTTCACCTCGACACCGCAAGGTACAAGAGGAACATGATGAGATGAGATGAGATGAGATGAGATTATAAAAATATTTACTTCCACATACTTGTATTAATGTAGAATTTTTTACTTTTACGCATTATTATAAAAATATTTATTTCCACATATTAATGTATAATTTCTTACTTGCACACATTGTTATAAACATATTTACTTCCACACATTAATTTAGAATTTCTTTCTTGCACACACTGTTATAAAAATTATTACTGTCTCACATTATTGTAGACATGTTTATTTGCCTGCAATAGAATTGGTTATTCTTAATTTCACACGTTATTGTGTATTATGGAAATGCGTGCTTTTTGATAATATTATAATTGGCACCTTGCCGTCTTCACAGACGATAGTTTGTGCTTCAAAAAGGCATAATAACGTTTACCTATGGCGGTAGCGAATGTAACTGATAAGGCCAATTCGCGCTGTAAATGTTCGTTCACAGTGGGTGCATGTGAACATGTGGTCATTTCCACCATCATGCACCATCTTACGTCTCACACGCTCGGTGTGTATTTCACCAGGAAAGATGTCCTTTGGTATTCTACCATCATCCATCCTCCTAAGATGTCCTATCCATCTAAGTCTACGATGACTGAGCATGGAATAAACCGTCACACAACCTGATCTTTCCAATACTTCAGTATTTGTGATTTTGTCATGCCACTTAAAACCAAGAATTCTTCGCAGAGACCGCATATGAAAGCTGTTTAAACGTTTCTCTTGGTGTGAGTAAGTTGTCCAGGTTTCACTGCCATAAAGAAGAGTACTAAGGACACAGGCTTGATAGACAAGGACTTTTGTTTTGGCAGTAAGCTTCCTGTTCTCCCAGACTCTTTTTCTTAACCTGTTCATTGTTGTTGCTGCCTTACCAATCCGGATGTTGATTTCTTGATCTAGGGATAATTTGCTTTTTACCACTGATCCTAGAATATGTAAAATTGTCTACCATCTCTAATTCGTCGTCGTCAATAAAGATTGATGGTACCCCATGTGCACCTTGTGACATAATCTGTGTCTTCTTTTTGCTAATTGTTAAACCAAATTCAGAACAAGCATTTGAGAATGCAGATAGTAGACATTGTAATTCTTCCTCAGAGTGGGTCGTAACTTCAGCATCATCTGCAAAAAGCAACTCTCTGATCAGTACCCTCCTAATTTTGGTCTTGGCGTTCAATCTCTGAGCATTGTAGAGGCCGCCATCTGAGTGTGAGTGAATGTATATAACACCATCCTGATCACGAAAGGCATATTTCAGTAGAAGTTAAAAGTATATTCCAAAGAGGGTGGGAGCTAGTACACAACCTTGCTTAACTCCACTCTTGATTTCAAACTCTTCAGAGGTTACACCATCAAACTTGATTATACCCTTCATTGGAACGATTCCACAATGAACAAAAGAGTTGGTGATAATATTATAGAAATTCATCAATTCCCCACACAATTATTAAAATTCAAACTGTCTCGACGTTCCTCTGACTAATCTCGGTTATGCTTTCCTCATATGCATGTGTCTTAATGTTATATATTTTAATACATCTGTATCCTCAAACTCCGTGTGGTTTCACAACTGCACCTCCCTAATCTAGGTATGTTTCCACACATCTACCTCTCTAGTGGGGCATGTTTCCACACATTTACCTCTCTGGTGGGGTATGTTTCCACACATCTACCTCTATATTTGAGTATGTTTCCGCACACTTACCTCTATAGTGGGGCATGTTTCCACACATCTACCTCTCTATTGGGGCATGTTTCCACATATTTACCTCTCTGGTGGGGTATGTTTCCACACATCTACCTCTATATTTGGGCATGTTTCCACACATCTACCTCTCTAGTGGGGCATGTTTCCACACATCTACCTCTCTATTTGAGGACGTTTCCACACATCTACCGCCCTAGTTTGATATGTTTCCATACATCCGTCTCCCTATATATTAGCTACAGTTACATATCTATCCCGTCACATTTCTACACACGTTCGCTCTTTTACCGACCTTAACTATACAGGCAATCATCTCGTTAAACGAACTATGCTTTCGCAAAGGCTCCCTCTTCTTTTTCACCTTCATTTCTCGTCATGTAACAAAATTCGTGAATTAGCAATCGATTTTTGGAGACACAGATCATCAGCTGTGATGGGCCGTGCTAGCCTTCGTGCTCTCCTGTGCAGCAAAATAATAATACGACACGGAGTCAAGGCCAGCCAGATAAATAGATCCATCATGCTATAAGGCTTTCATTATGTGAACCCTGAAATCCACGAGGTAAAGGAATAATAGGGGCGTTTTTTTTTCTTCCTTTCAACTGACCCTTCTTATGACCAGCCTCATTTTAAGAATTTCTTTCTATATGAATGAGTCCTGATGGCGGTGCAGATAGTGCACTTACTTGCTTTTATATGTCCTAGTTCAGTTCCCAAAAGTGCAGGATTTATGTTTACACAGAGATTCAGTGTCGTTCATTAGCACAGCATATTCTAACAAGAAGGAGAGATGCCTACGAAAACCAAATTGATAATCTCATCTCATTTTATTGCAGTCTAGTATGTGTGAAACTCTTCACTTCACGCAATAAACATGGAAAATGATATTGGATTACCTAAGCCTGTGTGAAATTAGATTACCTCAGCTTTTCCTCAGATTACTTAGGATTATCTGACATTAGATTATCTTATAGTGTCTGACATTAGATTACCTTATAGTGTCTGACATTAGATTACCATATAGTGTCTGACATTAGATTACCTTACAGTGTCTGACATTAGATTACCATATAGTGTTTGACATTAGATTACCATATAGTGTTTGACATTAGATTACCTTATAGTGTTTGACATAAGATTACCTTATAGTGTCTGACATAAGATTACCATATAGTGTCTGACATTAGATTACCTTATAGTGTCTGACATAAGATTACCTTACGGTGTTTGACATTAGATTACCTTATAGTGTCTGACATTAGATTACCTTACAGTGTCTGACATTAGATTTCTTATAGTGTCTGACATTAGATTACCATATAGTGTCTGACATAAGATTACCTTACGGTGTTTGACATTAGATTACCTTATAGTGTCTGACATTAGATTACCTTATAGTGTCTGACATTAGATTTCTTATAGTGTCTGACATTAGATTACCATATAGTGTCTGACATAAGATTACCTTACGGTGTTTGACATTAGATTACCTTATAGTGTCTGACATTAGATTTCCCTAGATTGTCTAGCATACAATACCTTCAATAATCTTATATTCGATTGCCTTAAAGTATCTAACCGTAAATTACTTTACAGTATCCTAAAATAGATTAGCTTACAGTATCTGACATTAGATTAACTTACAGTATCTGACATTAGATTACTTTACAGTATCCGACATTAGATGACCTTACAGTAGGTGGTATTAGATTACCATACGATATCTGACATATCATCTTACAATATCTAACATTAACTTATCTTACAGTATGTGACATTAGATTATCTCTCAGTATCTAGTCGTGGGAAGGGGGGGGGGGGGGGGACAATATAGCGGGGTGTTAGTGAAGTTGATAAGGAACTTCATTGATAATGTTATGAGCACTTTGACTGCAGAAATATGAGAAAGTTTGACCATCTGTTGCTCCTTGAGTTGCGCTGGTTAAATGACAAACTGTCTCAACGTCCCTGAGTTCGTGGTTGGTTGTAGGCCGCATTGCAAATGACATACTCCAGATGCATGACAGGTAAACATAGGGTACACGGCCACGATGCAATGATGTATGCAATGATGTATGTTAGAGGTACATGAACGCGTTTGGCGCTGAGCATCATAGATGTCAGGTGATTATGGCGGTACTTGTCCAGAATGAACCGCAGTGCATCATCTTCAAGTTGTTGAAAACATGAGATTACTACAAAATGCTGAGAAAACATAGTATCGACGGGAGAATAACGTCAAGCGGTGCAAGGCTTTGTGCTATACGGGAGCATCAGCGCACAGTCATAAATAAAGAATTTATCAACAAGTTTAAAGTGAGACAAGGCAGTTGAGAACAAAAATTAAGCTAAATTCTACAGAGTGACAGGTAATGCCATAAAGCTTGTTAACACTGAGACACACGCAAACAAACATCCTACAGGCGATGAAAGCAATGTAATAGAAAAGGATGCACCGCATTTTGCAGAGCTGACAACGAGACAAAAAAATCACATTGCTAATAATAACAGAAGGACGCACATAGACGTGCACTCGACAGAAGAAAACAAATATGGTAACTAAAACAAAAAAGTAGGGAGACACCAAGGACGTACCACGCGTACTAGAGAAACTGCCAACACTAGATATTCAAAGACATAAGACGATGGAGGTGATGGCATTAGCACAGGCTTCCATAAAGCTTGAATCACATAATGTTACCAATGTTTGTGTACTAAGTGCTTCAATGAGCATGATCTGAAAGGTCGAGGCGGGTTCCTAACATAGACAGTGAATGAAATCGCTTCGGAGATCCGTTGTCCGTAGAGTCACTTTCATCTTCGTTCCGGGACATGCGAGAGTTGAGGGAAATGAAGGAGCTGATAAACTTTACCCCCTGCAGATGGCCAGTCCATAGATCGTGCTGATGTTGTTAATGAACTAGAAAGGTGTCGAGAGTTGAGGACTTTGTCGCCAGTTAAGCCACATCATTGCGCAGAATGAGACACTCCGGAGTAAGAAATGTCACAACCAAACACGATAGGAACATCGGGAGAACGAGGGGTCTCTTCAACAAACACAGAACTGGCACTATTAGCCATCGTACGCTTATATATACTTTTTTTTTTTTTTTTGGGGGGGGGGGGTCTACTCAGGTATGGACTTGTCCTGGATGCAAGGATGATACCCCAAAAGATAACAGAAACAAGAAAAACCATAACCAACTAGTTAATGACCTAGTGAGTCTTCTGTCATAATGGAGGATTACGTTGTGTCAGTAGTGGTTAGAGAGATAGGTAGACAGTTCTTGAGATCCACTTTAGCCAACCTCTAAGGTAAGACGACACTTGCTTCATTGATTGGTACTGGAATCAAACAATGAATATATCGGCAGTAACGATAAGGAAAACATACTGACCAATAAAAAGATGTCAATTGAAACGAGAAAAAGAGTGTTGAGATGCTACATAGAACCTGTACTCTTATATGGATGTGAAGCTTGGACAATGAGCAGTCAGGCTGAAAAACATCTGATGGCTGTAGAAATGTGGTTTCTGAGGAAAATGCAAAGAATACCATGGACAGCCAGAAAGACCAATGAACAAGTTCTTCAAGAAACAAATGAAGATCGTAAACTGATTAGAGACATTAGACGTAGACAGTCACAATTTTTTGGGCATGTTATGAGAAGAAATGATCTGGAGAACTTGGTGACAACTGGTAAAATCGAGTGGAACAGACCAAGGGGAAGACCTAGAAGCAAGTACCTGGATGGCTTGGCCTTGTGGCATAGTCGAGACAGAAACACGGAGCTGATCCACGACTCTGGTGATCGAGTGAGATGGAAGAACATGACCGCCCACGCTTACCGGCAAGGCACATGATGGATGGATGGATGGAAAGATAAGGATTACTAAGGATTACTAAGGAATAATTAGGAAATTCATCATTCGGTTACTAAAAACGTGTTTGTGGCCTTTTCTTCTGTATAGATGTGAATGCTGAACAATGAGAAATGAAACCCTGAAGAAAATGGAGGCAGTACTGATATGGGTTTTGAGAAGAATTTTGAGAGTATCGTGGGCAGAGAAGATAACGATGTCTCGAGAATTACAGGTGTTGGAGTATAACTCATTAAAGCCGTAAGAAATATATATGTGTGTGTGTGTGTGTGTGTGTGTGTGTGTGTGTGTGTGTGTGTGTGTGTGTGTGTGTGTGTGTGTGTGTGTGTGTGCCGGTCTCCCTAGCCTAGGGAGTTAAACGACTTTCTCCGTAACCCCGTTTATCCACGTAGGGTAATGCAGCGCGCGAGAATTGGAAGCGGTTCTCGCCGGGTTGGTAACTTAAGGATAAGTGAGCCGGCCGCTCAGAAAGCAATTGCAAATTACTGAGCGTAATCATGCCAAGAAATCAACGACAGCGGTAAAATGCTGGTGTTGACAACGATGTCCTGTAAAGGATATGCAAAAACAAAAAAAGGAAAAAAACATATACATATAAATATACATATACATATACATATACATATTCATATACATATACATATACATATACGACTACTATACTATAGCTGATGACTACTTTACCCAATGACTACTACACCAAACGAAGACTACAACAAACGACTACTTTATCGAAAGACTACACCAGACAACGACTACATCAGTCGACGACTACACCAGACAACGACTACATCAGACGACGACTACACCAGACAACGACTACACCAGACAACGACTACACCAGACTACGACTACAACAAACAACGTCTACACCAGACAAGGTATGCATCAGACGACTAAACCAGACGACTACTTTATCCAACGGCTACACCAGACAACGACTCCACCAGACGGCGACTACACCAGACAACTACACAAGACGACTACTTTATCCAACGACTACACCAGAGGACTACTTTATCCAACAACTACACCAGACGACTACTTTATTCAATGACTATACAAGACGACGACTACACCAGACGACTACTTTATCCAACGACTATACAAGACGACGACTACACCAGACGACTACTTTATCCAACGACTACACCAGACGACTACTTTATCCAACGACTACACCAGACGACGACTACACCAGACGACTACTTTATCCAACTATAACACCAGACGACTACTTTAACCAACGACTATACAAGACGACCACTACACCAGACAACGACTACACCAGACGACGACTACACCAGACAACGACTACTCCAGACGACGACAACACCAGACAATGACTACACCAGACAAAGACTACACCAGACGACGACAACACCAGACAACAACTACACCAGGCGACGACTACACCAGACAACGACTACACCAGACAACGACTACACCAGACAACGACTACACCAGACAACGACTACACCGGACGACGACTACACCAGACGACGACTACACCAGACGACGACTACACCAGACAACGACTACACTAGACAACGACTACATCAGACACCGACTACACCAGACGACGACTACACCAGACAACGACTACATCAGTCAACGACTACACCAGACGACGACTACGCCAGACGACAACTTTATCCAACGACTACACCAGACAACGACTACACCAGACAAACGACTACACTAGTCGATGACTATACCAGACAACGACTACACCAGACAACGACTACACCAGACAACGGCTACACCAGACGACTACACCAGACAACGACTGCACCAGACAACGACTACACCAGACGACGACTACAACAAACAACGTCTACACCAAACAAGGTATGCACCAAACGACGACTAAACCAGACGACTACTTTATCCAACGACTACACCAGACAACGACGCCACCAGACGGCGCTACACCAGACAACTACACCAGACGACTACTTTATCCAACGACTACACCAGAGAACTACTTTATCCAACACCTACACCAGACGACTACTTTATCCAACGACTATACAAGACGACCACTACACCAGACAACAACTACACCAGACGACGTCTACACCAGACAACGACTACACCAGACGACGACAACACCAGACAACGACTACACCAGACAAAGACTACACCAGACGACGACTACACCAGACGACTACTTTATCCAACTATAACACTAGACGACTACTTTATCCAACGACTATACAAGACGACGACTACACCAGACAACGACTACACCAGACAACGACTACACCAGACAACGACTACACCAGACGACGACTACACCAGACAACGACTACACCAGACGACGACTACACCAGACAACGACTACACCAGACGACGACAACACCAGACAACGACTACACCAGACAAAGACTACACCAGACGACGACTACACCGGACGACTACTTTATCCAACTATAACACCAGACGATTACTTTATCTAACGACTATACAAGACGACGACTACCCCAGACAACGACTACACCAGACGACGACTACACCAGACAACGACTAAACCAGACGACAACAACACCAGACAATGACTACACCAGACAACGACTACACCAGACAACGACTACACCAGACAACAACTACACCGGACGACGACTACACCAGACGACGACTACACCAGACGACGACTACGCCAGACGACTACTTTATCCAACGACTACACCAGACAATGACTACACCAGACAACGACTACACCAGTCGACGACTATACCAGACAACGACTACACCAGACAACGACTACACCAGACAACGGCTACACCAGACGACTACACCAGACAACGACTGCACCAGACAACGACTACACCAGACGACGACTACAACAAACAACGTCTACACCAGACAAGGTATGCACCAGACGACGACTAAACCAGTCGACTACTTTATCCATCGACTACACCAGACAACGATGCCACCAGACTGCGACTACACCAGACAACTACACCAGACGACTACTTTATCCAACGACTACACCAGAGAACTACTTTATCCAACAACTACACCAGACGACTACTTTATCCAACGACTATACAAGACGACGACTACACCAGACGACTACTTTATCCAACGACTGTACAAGACGACGACTACACCAGACGACTACTTTATCCAACGACTACACCAGACGACTACTTTATCCAACGACTACACCAGACGACGACTACACCAGACGACTACTTTATCCAACTATAACATTAGACGACTACTTTATCCAACGACTATACAAGACGACGACTACACCAGACAACGACTACACCAGACAACGACTACACCAGACAACGACTACATCAGACAACAACTACACCAGACGACGACTACACCAGACGAAGATTACACCAGACATCGACTACATCAGACAACGACTACACCAGACGACGACTACACCAGACGACTACTTTATCAAACGACTACACTAGACAACGACTACACCAGACAACGTCTACACCAGACAACGATTACACCAGATGACTACTTTATCCGACGACTACACCAGACAACGACTACACAAGTCGACGACTATACCAGACAACGACTACACCAGACAACGACTACACCAGACAACGACTACACAAGACAACGACTACACCAGACGACGACTACAACAGACAACGACTGCACCAGACAAAGACTACACCAGACAACGACTACACCAGACGACGACTACACCAGACGACTACACCAGACAACGACGCGAGACAACAACTATACCAGACAACGACTACACCAGACGACGACTACAACAGACAACGACTACACCATACAACTACTACACCAGACGACGACTACACCAGACGGCGACTATAAAAGACGACGTCTACATCAGACAACGTATACGCCAGACGACGACTAAACCAGACGACTACTTTACCCAACGACTACACCAGACGACGACTACACCAGACAAAGACTACACCAGGCAACGACTACACCAGGCAACGACTACACCAGGCAACGACTACACCAGACGACGACTACACCAGGCAACGACTACACCAGACAACGACTACACCAGACAACGACTACACAAGACAACAACTACACCAGACGACGACTACACCAGACGACGATTACACCAGACAACGACTACATCAGACAACGACTACACCAGACAAAGACTACACCAGACGACGACTACACCAGACAACGACTACACCAGAAACGACTACACCAGACAACGACTACACCAGACGACGACTACACCAGACGACTACACCAGACAACGACTACATCAGACAACGACTACATCAGACAACGACTACATCAGACAACGACTACATCAGACAACGACTACATCAGTCAACGTCTACATCAGACAACGACTATACCAGACGACGACTACACCAGACAACGACTACACAAGACAACGACTACATCAGACAACGACTACACCAGACAACGACTACACCGGACGACGACTACACCAGACGACGACTACACCAGACGAAGACTACACCAGACAACGACTACACTAGACAACGACTACATCAGACACCGACTACACCAGACGACGACTACACCAGACAACGACTACATCAGTCAACGACTACACCAGACGACGACTACGCCAGACGACAACTTTATCCAACGACTACACCAGACAACGACTACACCAGACAACGACTACACTAGTCGATGACTATACCAGACAACGACTACACCAGACAACGACTACACCAGACAACGGCTACACCAGACGACTACACCAGACAACGACTGCACCAGACAACGACTACACCAGACGACGACTACAACAAACAACGTCTACACCAAACAAGGTATGCACCAGACGACGACTAAACCAGACGACTACTTTATCCAACGACTACACCAGACAACGACGCCACCAGACGGCGACTACACCAGACAACTACACCAGACGACTACTTTATCCAACGACTACACCAGAGAACTACTTTATCCAACACCTACACCAGACGACTACTTTATCCAACGACTATACAAGACGACCACTACACCAGACAACAACTACACCAGACGACGTCTACACCAGACAACGACTACACCAGACAACGACTACACCAGACGACGACTACACCAGACAACGACTACACCAGACGACGACTACACCAGACAACGACTACACCAGACGACGACAACACCAGACAACGACTACACCAGACAAAGACTACACCAGACGACGACTACACCGGACGACTACTTTATCCAACTATAACACCAGACGATTACTTTATCTAACGACTATACAAGACGACGACTACCCCAGACAACGACTACACCAGACGACGACTACACCAGACAACGACTAAACCAGACGACAACAACACCAGACAATGACTACACCAGACAACGACTACACCAGACAACGACTACACCAGACAACGACTACACCGGACGACGACTACACCAGACGACGACTACACCAGACGACGACTACGCCAGACGACTACTTTACCCAACGACTACACCAGACAATGACTACACCAGACAACGACTACACCAGTCGACGACTATACCAGACAACGACTACACCAGACAACGACTACACCAGACAACGGCTACACCAGACGACTACACCAGACAACGACTGCACCAGACAACGACTACACCAGACGACGACTACAACAAACAACGTCTACACCAGACAAGGTATGCACCAGACGACGACTAAACCAGTCGACTACTTTATCCATCGACTACACCAGACAACGATGCCACCAGACTGCGACTACGCCAGACAACTACACCAGACGACTACTTTATCCAACGACTACACCAGAGAACTACTTTATCCAACAACTACACCAGACGACTACTTTATCCAACGACTATACAAGACGACGACTACACCAGACGACTACTTTATCCAACGACTGTACAAGACGACGACTACACCAGACGACTACTTTATCCAACGACTACACCAGACGACTACTTTATCCAACGACTACACCAGACAACGACTACACCAGACGACTACTTTATCCAACTATAACATTAGACGACTACTTTATCCAACGACTATACAAGACGACGACTACACCAGACAACGACTACACCAGACAACGACTACACCAGACAACGACTACATCAGACAACAACTACACCAGACGACGACTACACCAGACGAAGATTACACCAGACATCGACTACATCAGACAACGACTACACCAGACGACGACTACACCAGACGACTACTTTATCAAACGACTACACTAGACAACGACTACACCAGACAACGTCTACACCAGACAACGATTACACCAGATGACTACTTTATCCGACGACTACACCAGACAACGACTACACAAGTCGACGACTATACCAGACAACGACTACACCAGACAACGACTACACCAGACAACGACTACACAAGACAACGACTACACCAGACGACGACTACAACAGACAACGACTGCACCAGACAAAGACTACACCAGACAACGACTACACCAGACGACGACTACACCAGACGACTACACCAGACAACGACGCGAGACAACAACTATACCAGACAACGACTACACCAGACGACGACTACAACAGACAACGACTACACCATACAACTACTACACCAGACGACGACTACACCAGACGGCGACTATAAAAGACGACGTCTACATCAGACAACGTATACGCCAGACGACGACTAAACCAGACGACTACTTTACCCAACGACTACACCAGACGACGACTACACCAGACAAAGACTACACCAGGCAACGACTACACCAGGCAACGACTACACCAGGCAACGACTACACCAGACGACGACTACACCAGGCAACGACTACACCAGACAACGACTACACCAGACAACGACTACACAAGACAACAACTACACCAGACGACGACTACACCAGACGACGATTACACCAGACAACGACTACATCAGACAACGACTACACCAGACAAAGACTACACCAGACGACGACTACACCAGACAACGACTACACCAGAAACGACTACACCAGACAACGACTACACCAGACGACGACTACACCAGACGACTACACCAGACAACGACTACATCAGACAACGACTACATCAGACAACGACTACATCAGACAACGACTACATCAGACAACGACTACATCAGTCAACGACTACATCAGACAACGACTACACCAGACAACGACTACACAAGACAACGACTACACAAGACAACGACTACACCAGACAACGACTACACCGGACGACGACTACACCAGACGACAACTACACCAGACGACGACTACACCAGACAACGACTACACTAGACAACGACTACATCAGACACCGACTACACCAGACGACGACTACACCAGACAACGACTACATCAGTCAACGACTACACCAGACGACGACTACGCCAGACGACAACTTTATCCAACGACTACACCAGACAACGACTACACCAGACAACGACTACACTAGTCGATGACTATACCAGACAACGACTTCACCAGACAACGACTACACCAGACAACGGCTACACCAGACGACTACACCAGACAACGACTGCACCAGACAACGACTACACCAGACGACGACTACAACAAACAACGTCTACACCAAACAAGGTATGCACCAGACGACGACTAAACCAGACGACTACTTTATCCAACGACTACACCAGACAACGACGCCACCAGACGGCGACTACACCAGACAACTACACCAGACGACTACTTTATCCAACGACTACACCAGAGAACTACTTTATCCAACACCTACACCAGACGACTACTTTATCCAACGACTATACAAGACGACCACTACACCAGACAACAACTACACCAGACGACGTCTACACCAGACAACGACTACACCAGACGACGACAACACCAGACAACGACTACACCAGACAAAGACTACACCAGACGACGACTACACCAGACGACTACTTTATCCAACTATAACACCAGACGACTACTTTATCCAACGACTATACAAGACGACGACTACACCAGACAACGACTACACCAGACAACGACTACACCAGACAACGACTACACCAGACGACGACTACACCAGACAACGACTACACCAGACGACGACTACACCAGACAACGACTACACCAGACGACGACAACACCAGACAACGACTACACCAGACAAAGACTACACCAGACGACGACTACACCGGACGACTACTTTATCCAACTATAACACCAGACGATTACTTTATCTAACGACTATACAAGACGACGACTACCCCAGACAACGACTACACCAGACGACGACTACACCAGACAACGACTAAACCAGACGACAACAACACCAGACAATGACTACACCAGACAACGACTACACCAGACAACGACTACACCAGACAACGACTACACCGGACGACGACTACACCAGACGACGACTACACCAGACGACGACTACGCCAGACGACTACTTTATCCAACGACTACACCAGACAATGACTACACCAGACAACGACTACACCAGTCGACGACTATACCAGACAACGACTACACCAGACAACGACTACACCAGACAACGGCTACACCAGACGACTACACCAGACAACGACTGCACCAGACAACGACTACACCAGACGACGACTACAACAAACAACGTCTACACCAGACAAGGTATGCACCAGACGACGACTAAACCAGTCGACTACTTTATCCATCGGCTACACCAGACAACGACGCCACCAGACTGCGACTACACCAGACAACTACACCAGACGACTACTTTATCCAACGACTACACCAGAGAACTACTTTATCCAACAACTACACCAGACGACTACTTTATCCAACGACTATACAAGACGACGACTACACCAGACGACTACTTTATCCAACGACTGTACAAGACGACGACTACACCAGACGACTACTTTATCCAACGACTACACCAGACGACTACTTTATCCAACGACTACACCAGACGACGACTACACCAAACGACTACTTTATCCAACTATAACATTAGACGACTACTTTATCCAACGACTATACAAGACGACGACTACACCAGACAACGACTACACCAGACAACGACTACACCAGACAACGACTACATCAGACAACAACTACACCAGACGACGACTACACCAGACGAAGATTACACCAGACATCGACTACATCAGACAACGACTACACCAGACGACGACTACACCAGACGACTACTTTATCAAACGACTACACTAGACAACGACTACACCAGACAACGTCTACACCAGACAACGATTACAACAGATGACTACTTTATCCGACGACTACACCAGACAACGACTACACAAGTCGACGACTATACCAGACAACGACTACACCAGACAACGACTGCACCAGACAACGACTACACAAGACAACGACTACACCAGACGACGACTACAACAGACAACGACTGCACCAGACAAAGACTACACCAGACAACGACTATACAAGACGACGACTACACCAGACAACGACTACACCAGACAACGACTACACCAGACAACGACTACATCAGACAACAACTACACCAGACGACGACTACACAAGACGAAGATTACACCAGACATCGACTACATCAGACAACGACTACACCAGACGACGACTACACCAGACGACTACTTTATCAAACGACTACACTAGACAACGACTACACCAGACAACGTCTACACCAGACAACGATTACACCAGATGACTACTTTATCCGACGACTACACCAGACAACGACTACACAAGTCGACGACTATACCAGACAACGACTACACCAGACAACGACTACACCAGACAACGACTACACAAGACAACGACTACACCAGACGACGACTACAACAGACAACGACTGCACCAGACAAAGACTACACCAGACAACGACTACACCAGACGACGACTACACCAGACGACTACACCAGACAACGACGCGAGACAACAACTATACCAGACAACGACTACACCAGACGACGACTACAACAGACAACGACTACACCATACAACTACTACACCAGACGACGACTACACCAGACGGCGACTATAAAAGACGACGTCTACATCAGACAACGTATACGCCAGACGACGACTAAACCAGACGACTACTTTACCCAACGACTACACCAGACGACGACTACACCAGACAAAGACTACACCAGGCAACGACTACACCAGGCAACGACTACACCAGGCAACGACTACACCAGACGACGACTACACCAGGCAACGACTACACCAGACAACGACTACACCAGACAACGACTACACAAGACAACAACTACACCAGACGACGACTACACCAGACGACGATTACACCAGACAACGACTACATCAGACAACGACTACACCAGACAAAGACTACACCAGACGACGACTACACCAGACAACGACTACACCAGAAACGACTACACCAGACAACGACTACACCAGACGACGACTACACCAGACGACTACACCAGACAACGACTACATCAGACAACGACTACATCAGACAACGACTACATCAGACAACGACTACATCAGACAACGACTACATCAGTCAACGACTACATCAGACAACGACTACACCAGACAACGACTACACAAGACAACGACTACACAAGACAACGACTACACCAGACAACGACTACACCGGACGACGACTACACCAGACGACAACTACACCAGACGACGACTACACCAGACAACGACTACACTAGACAACGACTACATCAGACACCGACTACACCAGACGACGACTACACCAGACAACGACTACATCAGTCAACGACTACACCAGACGACGACTACGCCAGACGACAACTTTATCCAACGACTACACCAGACAACGACTACACCAGACAACGACTACACTAGTCGATGACTATACCAGACAACGACTTCACCAGACAACGACTACACCAGACAACGGCTACACCAGACGACTACACCAGACAACGACTGCACCAGACAACGACTACACCAGACGACGACTACAACAAACAACGTCTACACCAAACAAGGTATGCACCAGACGACGACTAAACCAGACGACTACTTTATCCAACGACTACACCAGACAACGACGCCACCAGACGGCGACTACACCAGACAACTACACCAGACGACTACTTTATCCAACGACTACACCAGAGAACTACTTTATCCAACACCTACACCAGACGACTACTTTATCCAACGACTATACAAGACGACCACTACACCAGACAACAACTACACCAGACGACGTCTACACCAGACAACGACTACACCAGACGACGACAACACCAGACAACGACTACACCAGACAAAGACTACACCAGACGACGACTACACCAGACGACTACTTTATCCAACTATAACACTAGACGACTACTTTATCCAACGACTATACAAGACGACGGCTACACCAGACAACGACTACACCAGACAACGACTACACCAGACAACGACTACACCAGACGACGACTACACCAGACAACGACTACACCAGACGACGACTACACCAGACAACGACTACACCAGACGACGACAACACCAGACAACGACTACACCAGACAAAGACTACACCAGACGACGACTACACCGGACGACTACTTTATCCAACTATAACACCAGACGATTACTTTATCTAACGACTATACAAGACGACGACTACCCCAGACAACGACTACACCAGACGACGACTACACCAGACAACGACTAAACCAGACGACAACAACACCAGACAATGACTACACCAGACAACGACTACACCAGACAACGACTACACCAGACAACGACTACACCGGACGACGACTACACCAGACGACGACTACACCAGACGACGACTACGCCAGACGACTACTTTATCCAACGACTACACCAGACAATGACTACACCAGACAACGACTACACCAGTCGACGACTATACCAGACAACGACTACACCAGACAACGACTACACCAGACAACGGCTACACCAGACGACTACACCAGACAACGACTGCACCAGACAACGACTACACCAGACGACGACTACAACAAACAACGTCTACACCAGACAAGGTATGCACCAGACGACGACTAAACCAGTCGACTACTTTATCCATCGGCTACACCAGACAACGACGCCACCAGACTGCGACTACACCAGACAACTACACCAGACGACTACTTTATCCAACGACTACACCAGAGAACTACTTTATCCAACAACTACACCAGACGACTACTTTATCCAACGACTATACAAGACGACGACTACACCAGACGACTACTTTATCCAACGACTGTACAAGACGACGACTACACCAGACGACTACTTTATCCAACGACTACACCAGACGACTACTTTATCCAACGACTACACCAGACGACGACTACACCAAACGACTACTTTATCCAACTATAACATTAGACGACTACTTTATCCAACGACTATACAAGACGACGACTACACCAGACAACGACTACACCAGACAACGACTACACCAGACAACGACTACATCAGACAACAACTACACCAGACGACGACTACACCAGACGAAGATTACACCAGACATCGACTACATCAGACAACGACTACACCAGACGACGACTACACCAGACGACTACTTTATCAAACGACTACACTAGACAACGACTACACCAGACAACGTCTACACCAGACAACGATTACACCAGATGACTACTTTATCCGACGACTACACCAGACAACGACTACACAAGTCGACGACTATACCAGACAACGACTACACCAGACAACGACTGCACCAGACAACGACTACACAAGACAACGACTACACCAGACGACGACTACAACAGACAACGACTGCACCAGACAAAGACTACACCAGACAACGACTGCACCAGACGACGACTACACCAGACGACTACACCAGACAACGACGCGAGACAACAACTATACCAGACAACGACTACACCAGACGACGACTACAACAGACAACGACTACACCATACAACTACTACACCAGACGACGACTACACCAGACGGCGACTATAAAAGACGACGTCTACATCAGACAACGTATACGCCAGACGACGACTAAACCAGACGACTACTTTACCCAACGACTACACCAGACGACGACTACACCAGACAAAGACTACACCAGGCAACGACTACACCAGGCAACGACTACACCAGGCAACGACTACACCAGACGACGACTACACCAGGCAACGACTACACCAGACAACGACTACACCAGACAACGACTACACAAGACAACAACTACACCAGACGACGACTACACCAGACGACGATTACACCAGACAACGACTACATCAGACAACGACTACACCAGACAAAGACTACACCAGACAACGACTACACCAGAAACGACTACACCAGACAACGACTACACCAGACGACGACTACACCAGACGACTACACCAGACAACGACTACATCAGACAACGACTACATCAGACAACGACTACATCAGACAACGACTACATAAGACAACGACTACATCAGTCAACGACTACATCAGACAACGACTATACCAGACGACGACTACACCAGACAACGACTACACCAGACAACGACTACATCAGACAACGACTACACCAGACAAAGACTACACCAGACGACGACTACACCAGACAACGACTACACCAGACAACGACTACACCAGACGACGACTACACCAGACGACTACACCAGACAACGACGCGAGACAACAACTATACCAGACAACGACTACACCAGACGACGACTACAACAGACAACGACTACACCATACAACTACTACACCAGACGACGACTACACCAGACGGCGACTATAAAAGACGACGTCTACAATAGACAACGTATACGCCAGACGACGACTAAACCAGACGACTACTTTACCCAACGACTACACCAGACGACGACTACACCAGACAAAGACTACACCAGGCAACGACTACACCAGGCAACGACTACACCAGGCAACGACTACACCAGACGACGACTACACCAGGCAACGACTACACCAGACAACGACTACACCAGACAACGACTACACAAGACAACAACTACACCAGACGACGACCTACACCAGACGACGATTACACCAGACAACGACTACATCAGACAACGACTACACCAGACAAAGACTACACCAGACGACGACTACACCAGACAACGACTACACCAGAAACGACTACACCAGACAACGACTACACCAGACGACGACTACACCAGACGACTACACCAGACAACGACTACATCAGACAACGACTACATCAGACAACGACTACATCAGACAACGACTACATCAGACAACGACTACATCAGTCAACGACTACATCAGACAACGACTATACCAGACGACGACTACACCAGACAACGTCTACACCAGACAACGACTACATCAGACAACGACTACACCAGACAAAGACTACACCAGACGACGACTACACCAGACAACGACTACACCAGACAACGACTACACCAGACGACTACTACACCAGACGACTACGCCAGACAACGACGCGAGACAACGACTACACCAGACGACGACTACACCAGACGACGACTACAATATACAACGACTACACCATACAACTACTACACCAGACGACGTCTACACCAGACAACGTATACGCCAGACGACGACTAAACCAGACGACTAATTTACCCAACGACTACACCAGACGACGACTACACCAGACAACGACTACACCAGACAACGACTACAACAGACAACGACTACACCAGACAACGACTACACCAGACAACGACTACACCAGACGACGACTACAACATACAACGACTACACCATACAACTACTACACCAGACGACGACTACACCAGACAACGACTACACCAGACGACGACTACACCAGACAACGACTACACCAGACGACGACAACACCAGACAACGACTACACCAGACAAAGACTACACCAGACGACGACTACACCAGACGACTACTTTATCCAACTATAACACCAGACGATTACTTTATCTAACGACTATACAAGACGACGACTACCCCAGACAACGACTACACCAGACGACGACTACACCAGACAACGACTAAACCAGACGACAACAACACCAGACAATGACTACACCAGACAACGACTACACCAGACAACGACTACACCAGACAACGACTACACCGGACGACGACTACACCAGACGATGACTACACCAGACGACGACTACGCCAGACGACTACTTTATCCAACGACTACACCAGACAATGACTACACCAGACAACGACTACACCAGTCGACGACTATACCAGACAACGACTACACCAGACAACGACTACACCAGACAACGGCTACACCAGACGACTACACCAGACAACGACTGCACCAGACAACGGCTACACCAGACGACGACTACAACAAACAACGTCTACACCAGACAAGGTATGCACCAGACGACGACTAAACCAGACGACTACTTTATCCATCGACTACACCAGACAACGACGCCACCAGACTGCGACTACACCAGACAACTACACCAGACGACTACTTTATCCAACGACTACACCAGAGAACTACTTTATCCAACAACTACAACAGACGACTACTTTATGCAACGACTATACAAGACGACGACTACACCAGACGACTACTTTATCTAACGACTGTACAAGACGACGACTACACCAGACGACTACTTTATCCAACGACTACACCAGACGACTACTTTATCCAACGACTACACCAGACGACGACTACACCAGACGACTACTTTATCCAACTATAACATTAGACGACTACTTTATCCAACGACTATACAAGACGACGACTACACCAGACAACGACTACACCAGACGACGACTACACCAGACAACGACTACACCAGACAACGACTACACCAGACAACGACTTTACCAGACAACGACTACATCAGACAACGACTACACCAGACGACGACTACACCAGACGACGACTACACCAGACAACGACTATATCAGACAACGACTACACCAGACAAAGACTACGCCAGACAACGACTACACCAGACAACGACTACACCAGACAACGACTACATCAGACAACAACTACACCAGACGACGACTACACCAGACGAAGATTACACCAGACATCGACTACATCAGACAACGACTACACCAGACGACGACTACACCAGACGACTACTTTATCAAACGACTACACTAGACAACGACTACACCAGACAACGTCTACACCAGACAAAGATTACACCAGATGACTACTTTATCCGACGACTACACCAGACAACGACTACACAAGTCGACGACTATACCAGACAACGACTACACCAGACAACGACTACACCAGACAACGACTACAACAGACAACGACTACACCATACAACTACTACACCAGACGACGACTACACCAGACGGCGACTATAAAAGACGACGTCTACATCAGACAACGTATACGCCAGACGACGACTAAACCAGACGACTACTTTACCCAACGACTACACCAGGCAACGACTACACCAGGCAACGACTACACCAGGCAACGACTACACCAGACGACGACTACACCAGGCAACGACTACACCAGACAACGACTACACCAGACAACGACTACACAAGACAACAACTACACCAGACGACGACTACACCAGACGACGATTACACCAGACAACGACTACATCAGACAACGACTACACCAGACAAAGACTACACCAGACGACGACTACACCAGACAACGACTACACCAGAAACGACTACACCAGACAACGACTACACCAGACGACGACTACACCAGACGACTACACCAGACAACGACTACATCAGACAACGACTACATCAGACAACGACTACATCAGACAACGACTACATCAGTCAACGACTACATCAGACAACGACTACACCAGACGACGACTACACCAGACAACGACTACACCAGACAACGACTACATCAGACAACGACTACACCAGACAAAGACTACACCAGACGACGACTACACCAGACAACGACTACACCAGACAACGACTACACCAGACGACTACTACACCAGACGACTACGCCAGACAACGACGCGAGACAACGACTACACCAGACGACGACTACACCAGACGACGACTACAATATACAACGACTACACCATACAACTACTACACCAGACGACGACTACACCAGACAACGACTACACCAGACGACGACTACACTAGACGGCGACTATAACAGACGACGTCTACACCAGACAACGTATACGCCAGACGACGACTAAACCAGACGACTACTTTACCCAACGACTACACCAGACGACGACTACACCAGACAACGACTACACCAGACAACGACTACAACAGACAACGACTACACCAGACAACGACTACACCAGACAACGACTACACCAGACGACGACTACAACATACAACGACTACACCATACAACTACTACACCAGACAACGACTACACCAGACAAATACTACACCAGACAACGACTACACCAGACGACGACTACACCAGACGACGACTACACCAGACAACGACTACACCAGACAACGACTACACAAGACAACGACTACACCAGACAACGACTACACCAGACAACGACTACACCAGACGACGACTACACCAGGCAACGACTACATCAGACAACGACTACACCAGATGACGACTATACCAGACAACGACTACACCTGACGACGACTACACCAGATGGCGACGACGACTACACCAGACAACGACTACACCAGACAACGACTACACCAGGCAACGACTACACCAGACAACGACTACACCAGACGACTACTTTATCCAACGACTACACCAGACAACGACTACACCAGACAACGATTACACCAGATGACTACTTTATCCGACGACTACACCAGACAACGACTACACCTGACAACGACTACACCTGACAATGACTACACCAGACAACAACTACACCAGACAACGACTACACCAGACAACGACTACACCAGACAACGACTACACCAGACAACGACTACACCAGACAAAGACTACACCAGACGACGACTACACCAGACGACTACTTTATCCAACTATAACACCAGACGACTACTTTATCCAACGACTACACCAGACGACGACTACACCAGACGACGACTACAACATACAACGACTACACCATACAACTAATACACCAGACGACGACTACACCAGACGGCGACTATAACAGACGACGTCTACACCAGACAACGTATACGCCAGACGACGACTAAACCAGACGACTACTTTACCCAACGACTACACCAGACGACAACTACACCAGACAACGACTACACCAGACAACGACTACACCAGACGACGACTACACCAGACAACGACTACACCAGACAAACGACTACACCAGACGACGACTACACCAGGCAACGACTACATCAGACAACGACTACACCAGACAACGACTACACCAGACAACGATTACACCAGATGACTACTTTATCCGACGACTACACCAGACAACGACTACACCTGACAACGACTACACCTGACAACGACTTCACCAGACAACGACTACACCAGACAACGACTACACCAGACAACGACTACACCAGACAACGACTACACCAGACAACGACTACACCAGACAACGACTACACCAGACAAAGACTACACCAGACAAAGACTACACCAGACGACTACTTTATCCAACTATAACACCAGACGACTACTTTATCCAACGACTACACCAGACGACGACTACACCAGACGACGACTACAACATACAACGACTACACCATACAACTACTACACCAGACGACGACTACACCAGACGGCGACTATAACAGACGACGTCTACACCAGACAACGTATACGCCAGACGACGACTAAACCAGACGACTACTTTACCCAACGACTACACCAGACGACGACTACACCAGACAACGACTACACCTGACAACGACTACACCTGACGACGACTACACTAGATGGCGACTACACCAGATGACGACTACACCAGACGACGACTACACCAGACGACGACTACACCAGACAACGACTACACCAGACAACGACTACACCTGACAACGACTACACAACACAACGACTACACCACACAACGACTACAACAGACTACTACTTTACCCAATGACTACTACACCAGACCACAACTACACCAGACCACGACTACACCAGACCACGACTACACCAGAACACGACTACACCAGACCACGACTACACCAGACAACGACTACACCAGACAACGACTACACCAGACAAAGACTACACCAGACCACGACTACAACAATATAGGACAGTGGAGTGACATAATCAAGCAACTTCAACTGCTACACCAGTCTTCATCCACATGATGTGAATGTTAATTTCTTTTTTCACAATCGTTGTTAGATATTACAAAATTCTTCGGATAATAAGTACAGAGATTATACTCCATCTTCACGCTAAATGTCGACGACAGCGGGATCTTCAGAATCCTCTGTTCCTTATCACGATTTTAAAAAACTGTTACTAATATTAGGATCTTTTGTTACATTAAGTCGCCTCCCTTTTGTTGCAATCCCCTTAATTTCCCAATTACTTTTCTGTCGAACCTAGCATTAAACTAGTCAATATGTTTTCTATCTGTTTCTTCTTTTTTTTAGCAGTGTTGTATTTTATATTTTTATAGAAGTTTTCCTATTTCATTTTTCAAAAACATCAGTTGCAGCTCCTATCTCACTTTGTCACCGCCTCATTACTTTATTGATTAAATTGTCTTGAATATTTTCCCCCAATTCTTGGACGTTTTTTTTTTATCTAGGAATTTATTTTTGACAGATCACAATTCATTTCCATTTATGCACTGATTTCTTATTAACGTGCAATGTTGTGTGTGTTTTCCTCCTGACATAAATAAATAGGGAAAATATGTTGAACGGCCGCGCCAATATGGACGTCTGTTTTCAGCAACGATGTCGAGCGATACACGTCGATTAGTTCCACATGTATTGTAGCACAGAATCGAACTCTCTTGTTGCTTCAGTATACATAGATTGCGGAGCCTACAACATTAACTAATTGCTTTTTAAAA
>JACEFZ010017116.1:0-76312 GCA_014155875.1 Cepaea nemoralis | reverse complement strand
ATTTTCCAATTTTAAGAACCCCACAAAAAAAAACCCCGGATGGACCTAACTGCACGAACTATATTCACAGCCTTAAGTATTATTCTTATTTTACACAAAACATTTAACGCAAGAATCTATATATAGTCAACAAGCTCAGGTGGCGCAACTCTGCAGGTAAATTCTTGACGCGGTTATTTCCTCGTTAGATACATGAAATATTTAACGTTATATTCTTCGTTCTCATTTTCATGTGCGGTTTTAAATTTACTGTTGTTTCCACAACCACAGGACGAACTGGAATAATGCGTTTATATAGTGAAAAGACTCGGGTGGGAAAGAAAAGCACTCGCTCAAATCGGGGGGGTAACCCACGAAAAGGGGAAAAAAAATTGAGTTTGGCTGAGAAAGAATTGGCAAACTACTAAAGGTAAACTTAACCGAGAAAATCCACCTGAGAAAGGTGCTGATCGTACCGTCCCTCAAAGAACATGCTGCTAACATGTATTTATCACAATGTGGGCAGCCTCAGAATACATGAAGTAGGACACAAACTCAAACATATTTCATGGCCTTTTATTGTGATATTTCAATTTCATTCACATGTCTAACAACGTTATTTGCATGTCCTTTATATTATAACGTCGCAGTCAACCCTAGCAAATTTGGCTATTTGTGATGTACGACGCAAATTTACATTCAGTAGTTTGCCACTGCTTTCTAAAGGATCGAGGCTCATACAATTGTTAAACATCGACGCAATGCGGTCTATTGCCAAACTGCCTGCAGCTATTTCGAATCGCGTTTGCTAACCCTTCGCCAAAGATACCCGCGTTTGTGATTTACTAGACAATTTGTACGTTCAGTAGGAATTGTGAAACGTGTTCACTGTCCCTAAGTCCCAATGTCGGCTAATTTACATGGTACTTGGAATAATATACCCCCGGGAAGGTTAACCCGGTCAACAAACACCCGCAGAAGACGGATGTGTTCGGCCTAAGGGCGAAAAACTTGGCACTACACACACACGTCTGAAAAAACACTCCGGGTGGATGCAGAACAAGAAGAAGAAGAGAGAGAAGAAGAAGAAGAAGAAGAAGAAGAAGAAGAAGAAGAAGAAGAAGAAGAAGAAGAAGAAGAAGAAGAAGAATATACCGCCACCTGTGTGCTGATGCTGAGGTAGCGGGTTCAACCCCAACACCGGACAGCTGGAGTAAAAGGTTGACTTCTCGTCCTTGACTTGGGGACGTAAATTACAATTACCTCTGAAGTCAGAGTGGGTTCGCCTGATGGCGAGGGACAATAGTAATATGAAAAGCTAATCCACACGTAAAATTCAACCCTGTGCTACAAGAAGTAGATGTATGGACTAGTCTTGAGTTCAAAGCGAGCGCGAGCCAATAATAATAATAATAATAATAATAATAATAATAATAATAATAATAATAATAATAATAATAATAATAATAAATAAATAAAATATACCGTCAAAGGTAATATATCCTTGAATTTACTTCCAGAAATAATGTTGTAACCATTATTCGCAAGCGCGCATTCTAACTGTTAATCTGACTAAAACTTGATATAAGCAGCACAACAACAACAACAACAACAACAACAACAACAACAACAACAACAACAACAACATGTTGCATGTCCTTTGCAAGATGTTGCGATCAAATCCAACCCATGTTTATTTTTTGAGCAATTTACGATCAGTAGTTTGAACAAAACAAATACCACGGTGGCCCTAATATGGCGATATTTTAATTATCCTTCGGCATTCAAACAGTTATAAGCGGGAGCGAATCAACCTTCTCCGCAACGCTTCTCAGATATAAGTATGTGTACGCGGGAGGGTGGAAAGGGGGGGGGGCTGTCTTAACGATCAATCCAACTAATAGTAATAGTTCCACCCATTCCATATGTTTGAAGTAATGAGCAATTGAATATTCCGGGTCGTGTGGTTTTAAATATGGCTCGTTGTAGGTAAAAACAAAACCAGGAGAAGGGGAGGATGGACGAGGTAGAGAACAGGTAATTAGAGATGACGGTTTTTATGACTCAGCTCGGCGGGCGTCTAGAATTATCGGACGACGGGCCTGCCATGTCCGTAAATAGAATCTTCTGGAAGCGGTTGCTGTTTCTGTGTACGGGATGCGCGTCTGGCTGTCAGGGTTGGACGGATGTTTATGGGAATGTAGGATCCTGGGCTGCTGGGTAATTATGGGGTATGTATCAGTGCACTGTCTGTCTGTGTTCTGTTGGTGTATTCATCCGCTCACTAGTTCATACATCCGGGACATTACTTATATATATCTTAGTTTTATTTTCTGTCTTTTAGTTTTTTAGCCGTCTGCCTGTCTCCCTGTGTAGCTACGTACCTACCTACCATTTGGTCAAGCTGTCTGACTCGAGCTCCGAATGTGTGGGTTCGATTCGGGGCCGCGTCCTTCAGTTTACGAGTGCATTTTTTCGGAGACTCCTGGGGGTCGTTGCTGGAGCTACGGAGTTCGTGCTTTGTGCGACGCTTTCCGCGCTGCGGAAGAGACTGAGCGATACGGGATAAAACCCGGTGCAATGACGTCGACCCTGCTGACTTTTAAGCGACTTTTTTTTAGACTACCTACCTACACTCACTCTATCTGGACATCAATATTTAAAAAACAAATAACCTATCACAATCGGCAAACACCAAAGCTACCCATCCATCCATGTGTCCGTCTGTCTATCTGCAAATTCGATCATCCATCCACCACGCTCTGTCTGTCTGTCTGTCTGTCTGTCTGTCTGTCTGTCTGTCTGTCTGTCTGTCTGTCCGTCCGTCCGTCCGTCCGTCCGTCCGTCCGTCCGTCCGTCCGTCCGTCCGTCCGTCCGTCCGTCCGTCTTGTCTGTCTGTCTTGCCATACGGTCATCCATCCACCACTGTCTGTCGGTATGTCTGTCTTTCTGTCTACTCATCCTGCCATCCATCCACCAGTCTGTCGGTATGTATATTTATCTATCTAATCATCGTGTCATCCATCCACAACTGTCTGTCAGTATGTATGTCTGACTGTCTGTCTATCCATCCGGTCATCCATCCACCACAGTCTGTCGGTATGTCTATCTGCTCATCCATCCACCCACCCACCCTATCAATCTGTCTGTTGATATGTATGTATACCTATCAACCCATCCATCCATCCACCCACCCAATCCGTCCATCCTACTGTCTGTCCGTCCGTCCGTTAACGCATCCACCAATCCATCCCATCTGTTCGTCCTGTTGTCTATCTGTCTGCCTACCTTCCTGTCTACCAACCTGCCTGCCTGTATCTCTGCCTGCTTGCAGGTATGCCTGTCGTTTCGTCTGTCAGTCTACCTGTGTGTTTATTTGGATGCATGTCTATTGCTCTACCTGACAGTCTGAATGTCCATTGCTCCACCTGCCCGTCTATCTGTATATGGATCAACCGGTCTCGTAATTTGTCTATTTAACTTACACATACATCTCACCTGGGCTCTTTCTTTCGCTAGATGAGCGTCTGTGGCTTAGTGAGTAACGAGAACAGTTTCACAACTCCCCGACACACCGAGTCCAGGATTCGAAATCAGCCCCGGATGATTTGGAATCATACCGCCTTGTGTTGACTGCTAAGGTATGATCGTCGACCGTTCAGAAAGTAATACAGAACGTAAACATCGAATAGTGAAACTCAAACAGCCATTAAATATTGGGGATTGATTGCAACATCTTTTAAAGGACGTGCAACATCAAACTTGGAAGAGGTTAGTTTTCAGTTACCCAGAGCGCCTGTCTGCCCCCACACTTACCCTGTTCACATCCCGTTTCCTTAACACGGTGTATGCAATGAATTTTGACCTCGTTGCATTCCCCCATCTCCCACACTTTCCAGTACTTTCCATGAAACAGCACTTCGGGTAACTAAACACTGCTCACTCCAATCAAGCCATTATTGGTAAGGTGCTCTGGTACTGCTCACGTGCTAGGAGGGCGGGGTAGAGGGGGAGAGGTCGACTTCCGCGACTCGAGTGCCTGATTAAAGCCAGGTGCTTCTTTCGAAGTAGCGAGTCTTAAAATAAGTAAGGGCTTTTCTTGGAGTAATTGTAGGAAATACGCTGATGTGGCCGAAAGGATAAGAGTTAGTTGTTAGCCGCGGTTCTAACTTCACGGCAAAGGGTTGCCCCATAATGCTCTATTTCTGTGCCAGTGAATACCACACAAATTGCTCCTAACTGGCCAATGTGAAAAGTGGAAGAGACAGGAGTGTTGACAAATCAACAGCCCGCACAGGTACACTGTGCATAATATCGTTAAGAGAATGCCAACACAAAAGTCCGCCATGAACAATACACTTCATCGTCGATGGAAACAAAACCAGGAGCCACACATTACTGCATAAGGCAAACCCAGTTAGTTCAGCAACCGGCCGGCCGCCATTTTTATGAAAATGCAGTTCACGCTACAAACAACCGCAGACATATGTAAAAGCACTCCACACGAAATTCCCAGCTCACTGTGTCGCTCCACGCACTCAACTCAGTAGCAGAGCGACGAACCCATTGTGATAGCTCTTAAACTTCTGGTGCGCTGAAGAAGTGGCTGTTCAACCCTAGTACCATTAAATTGAACATAAATTGATTTCTCTTTTAGAAAGCAATTGCAAACTACTGGACATAAAATGCCCTAGAACATCAGCCTAGGGTTGATTGCAAAGTCCTGCAGAAGAAGGCAATAATGGAATTGTAGGAAAAATGATGGAGGAAAGGATAAGGCATCTCACCTCATAAATCTAGATATATCATATGTGATGCTCTTAGCAGTGGGCGTCCCGGCAGCACTGTTGGTTACAGAAAAAAATGTATTGTACCCTAAAGGATAGTATGTTGTTTTAAAGTGCTAAAGTTTAGTTGTACCGTGGGTAGTAAATAGGTTGTACCAGGGCGCTGGGACCAGATTGTGCTGTGGGACTAGGTTGTGAAAGTGCGCCAAAATCAGAATGTACTGTGGGTGAGTAGATGGGTTGTACCAGGGCGTCAAGTCTCATCGTACTTTGGGGAATAGATAGGTTGTGCCATGGCGCCAAAGTTTCATTTACTCCGAGATATAGATAGGTTGTCTAGAGCACCAATGTCTGATTGTACTGTGTAGAATATATACGTTGTACCAGGGCGCCAATGTTTGATTGTACTGTGGGAGAGCATATAGGATGTATCGGGGTGCCAAAGTTTTATTGTACTGTGGGGGGGGGGGGGGGTGTAAGATAGGTTGTACCAGGGCGACAAAGTCGTATTGCACTGTCGGGATAGATAGGTTGTACGCGGGCCTCAAAGTCTTATTATACTGTGGGGGCGGGGGGGGGGGGGGGGGGGGTTGTTAGATAGTATTACCAGAGGGTCAAATTCGGATTGTACCGTGAGAATAGATAGGTTGTGCCAGGGCGACAAAGTTAGATTGTACCTTTGGAATAGATAGGATGTGCCAGGGCGTCAACGTTAGACTGTACAGTGGAAATAGATATGTTGCGCCAGGGCGCCACAGTTAGAGTATACCGTGAGAATACATAGGTTGTGCCATGGCGCCACAGTTAGATTGTACCTTGGGATTAGATAGGATGTGCCAGGGCGCCACTGTTAGATTGTACCGTAGGAATAGACAGGTTGTGCCACGGCGCCCCAGTTAGATTGGACCGTGGGAATAGATACGTTGTGCCAGAGCACCACAGTTAAATTGTACCCCGGGAATAGACAGGTTGTGCCAGGGCGGAAAAGTCTGATTCTACTGTGAGTATATAAGTCTAACTTTGCTTGTTTTTATTTTACATTTCCGAGTCTTGAGTTGTTGCTGAACTCAAAACGGAATTAACTGCTCTTGGCAGCTAGGATGGGTCGACCCCAAAGCTGTATGGATCGGACAAGCATGCGACTTGAGGCCGGACCTTTGTATCAGTAAGCGCAATATGACCACTGTGTTACAATGATAGGGTCAAGTTACAAATATACAGAATCTGTCGCATGAGTGTGAAGTATCAGACCTACACAGAGATACGGATTTATGGGATGGGGTTGACATTGCTTTTCCTCGCCACCTTCCATTCGTAGAAAAGTCTGAAAATGATCTAGTACCTATTTTGTGAGGCTGGGTTAATAAATATGTTGATATTTATAGAATGAGTTTTCCCTCTTTGTAAGATTATCCCTATTTTTCTTCGTGGTCTTCTCCTCCTCCGCCTGTTGCTGCTGCTGCTGCGGCAGCGACTTCTTCTTCTTCTTCTTCTTCTTCTTCTTCTTCTTCTTCTTCTTCTTCTTCTTCTTCTTCTTCTTCTTCTTCCGCCATTTATCCGCCATTGGCACATATGCCTTGAACACTCTCACTCTAATTCGTTTATCCTTAGCTATCTTATGCAGCCTGTACCATGTCTTCCCGATAGTATTCATTTCTGCTACTTCTCTTTTCCGTATGTGTTTGGGTATTCCCCTGTATCTTTTACCGTTTTGATTCCAGACACACACTTTGCTACTTATACTTTTCTCAGGTTTTCTCAATGTGTATCCAACCGTTACATTTGTTCATGGTTGGTCGAATGTTTCAGCTACAATTTTTTTTTTCTTCTGCGAATAGAGAAGTCAGTTCAACGCCAAACCCTCCTTCATCCTACTACTGCTACTAACACCTTGCCGTCTTGACTAACAAGGCACAACAACTACGACTCATGGCGGAGACCTGGGATGGAGTTATACCTCGCTATAGAACAAAGCCTGGACTGAAATGTAGAGACCTTGTGTTGCCTATGCAGCATGATCCCTCGCTCGGTATGCCTAGCTTACTACAGAGGAAAGGCAACACCAACAGATCTGGAACAATGATCAGCAAAGCATTGTTCTAACTGTCCACCTGTTGAAGTTTCGATCCTAGACCAGTTGCCAATCAAGGCCTAGGGTCTGGTCTGCCCTGCTATGACCTTTAGTCTCTAGGTTGCATTTCCTCAAACTAGGATAAGGGTTGTACCCATCCAATTGAGCTCCTCAGCCCGAAGCCGCTGGCACAATGCGGAGTGTAGAGTTTGATGAGCGCCCAACATTCGGTGCTAACAATAAGCAGATAGTACCATCTACTGTCATACATTAGCTCAGTCATATCTGACTAAGACCTGCCACTTGGATCGTGGTAACACACGGGCGGAAACCTCCATGGTCGACTCTTACGACATCCATGGTAGGTTTCAGTTACTATTTACTATTACTAGTTATATACTACTAGTTACTATTCTTTGTTTAACCTTAGAGTCCGGTAACACGGGGCAAACTTTCCTATTGGGACAGTTTTAGTAGAGTATGCGTCTGGAGGTCGACGTGGCCGAGAGCTTTGGTAAGCTTTAAATTTCTATGGTGACCACGGCGTTATGGGTTCATTCCACATACTGGTCAGTTGTACATGAGTGTTGACTTCTCATCCTTGACTTGGGGATGTAAATTACAAATACCCCAGAAGTTGGAGTGGGTTCGCCTGAAGGTGGGGAATTGGAATTATGGTAATAGGGAAAGCTGACACTTAAGCAAAAATCAGATCAGTAGCAACTACTGGTGGTGGTGGTGGTGATCGTCGTCGTCATCGTTGCAGCAGCAGCAGCAGCAGTAGTAGTAGTAGTAGTAGTAGTAGTAGTAGTAGTAGTAGTAGTAGTAGTAGTAGTAGTAGTAATAGTAGTAGTAGTAGTAGTAGTAGTAGTAGTAGTAGTAGTAGTAGTAGTAGTAGTAGTAGTAGTAGTAGTAGTAGTAGTAGTAGTAGTAGTAGTAGTAGTAGTAGTAGTAGTAGTATAGTAGTAGAATATGGACTACGATCTAGTTCGCCAAAAAAATAAAAAGAAAGACAAAAGTAAGCATCTAGACCAGTCATGGTAACAGAGACAAGAATAAACATTCATGAAGAAACATAACTTAGCAGTAAGATAACTTCAAACTCATCTGGAAAAAGAAGACAGGTTAGAACCGAAGGAAGAAATATTCAGCTAGATTTAGCAGCTAGCTTCACAGCAGACGGACGATAATTACGAGGGAAAATTAGCTCAATCCCACCACGGCATGGAGAAGGACCATTTCTTCCATGGCGAGTTGTTGTTTTTTAAAGTGGGACCCTAACAATCCTAATTTTATGAACATGGGGTGGGGGTGTTAAACTTATCACACGGGACCGGTTACAAACCGTTCTGCCGACACAGCTCCTCGCGACTGGGGAAGAGTGGGACTTTCCACTCGTGCTCGAGTGTCTGTCTGTCTGTATAGGTGGATGAGTAGGTGAATGGATCGATGGATGGACGAACGGATGGATGGGTGACGGAGGGATAAATGGGTGGGTCATCATCATCACCAGCATGTACCATGCCGATAAGGGTGAGCGGTCATGTTTCGGTATCTCATACGATCACCAGCGCTTTGGGATCGTGCGAATAGTGCAGAAGAACAGATAGATCGTCACGGTCTGAAGAGAGTAGTGCTGCAGAGAGTGACCACAGGATCTGACAGATATTCAGGACTCAGACAGACTTATAATGATACCATTATTATTGAGACTCTTCGCTAGCTGTTGAAGATGAGGACAGAGCACGCTTGCGAATGTCCCGAGCTCTAGGATGTCGGTTCTTATCTCAACTCAAACTTACCCTCTTCCGCCTAATGTGTGCTGTTATGTTGGCAGACGGAAACAAAGATATTGGTGTAGAGGCCAACCCAAGTCCGTTTCCACATAGACTGACAATTGCTGGATTACGGCAAGCTAGTTGAACACGTAAATATCTTTCTCATCATGACTTCACCCACAATGTCAAGTCAGAAACTGATATGCAGAGTTATATTGAGTTCTCTGTGTCAGTGTGTTAAACTAGGGTACTATCATCCCTTTAATTTAGTTTCCTTGTGGAAGCAAGTTAAACTATGGCCCTATGATAATCTTATTGAGTTTGCGTATGTTGATTTTTGTGTGTGTGATAGCATGTTAAACTACGGTCCTGTCCATCCCCTTACATGTTAAACTACGGTCCTGTCATCCCCTTACATGTTAAACTAAGGTCCTGTCATTCCCTAATTCAGATCTCTGTGACGAAATATTAAACTACGCTTCTATCATCCCCTAACTGAGATCTCTGTGACAGCATGTTAAACTACGATTCTATCATCCCCTAATTAATATCCCCGTGACAGCATGTTAAAATACGCTTCTATCATACCCTAATTGAGATCTCTGTGACAGCATGTTAAACTACGATTCTATCATCCCCTATCATCTCCTTATAACTGTCGGGGAACCACTGACGTCAATGAAATAACGTTAGAAATATATTTAAAAGTAATCATAGGCACCCATAGAAAATAATGGTAAAGAGGTAGTGCTATTTTCTCGGAGACTCTTCTGGGTCGTTGCTGGATCTAAGGAGTCCGTGCTTTGTGCGACACTTTCGGCAGGACGCCCTGTGTAAGAAGACCGAGCATATGGAATAAAACCCGGTGCAATGAAGTCCATCATCTTGCGTTTAATCACTTTTTAAAAAATGGAATTATGAGGAAACTTGAGAAACTAAAAATGCGATTTTCTAGAAAAATATTGAGAAGGTAGTTGATAAAAAGGAAAACAGGAACCATTGCAGTGATAGCTGCATATCTAACTAGCTCACACATTAAAACTATTTTTTTTTTTAAAGTATACAAAAATAAAGTAAAATACTTCAAACCCACGAATATAAATAATAGAGGAGGAAAGTATAACCGGGTGAGATAATAAATGCGAAGACCGTACAATAAGAAAGACTAACAAAAACTATCATAGAAGGTCATCATCATCATCATAATCATCATGACCATCATCATCATCATCATCATCATCATCATCATCATCATCATCATCATCATCAAGTGACATGCCCGCTGGCGTAGGCGTTCATGACTTTCCACAAATCTCGGTCTCTGGTGTTCTGGATCAACTCTGCTGATGATATTCCTCCTTGTCCCCGTCTCAATCCATTCAACATTTCTCTTGGTCTTCCTTTCCCTCTCTTCCCCTCCATCTTTCAAGTTGTCACAATATCCTAGAAGGTATTAATAATAAAATAAAGACGAGTTCAAAATAATGTATACCCTTTAGGGAATTTAAACACAGGAGCCACAGACAACAGGTTGCCCGATTTATTGCCTGACATATTTCGCTGCATCTCATCAGGTGAATCAAGTAAATGAGCATATACAAGTGTAGGTGGAAGAGGGAGTTGATCAGTCTTAAGAATCCATGTGCAGTCGACAGGTTATGAAACCCTAAGCTCGACCATTTCTCAACGCCTGCAAAATTGTAGCCATAAAGTTAACAAAGAAATGGCGTTTCGTATATTGCATCCCACAATCAAAAAACGATTGCTCAAATATACCGAGACAATTAGGTGGTTCCAACCAATTCTATGAAGACATAAATCTTCGTTTTAAATTTGCTATTACTATGGGGATAAAAAATTTCCGCATTCAAGCAATCTCAGTGACTTGTGTTTTTGAAGTATTTCAGTCTAAGTATCTCTTCTCATCTCATCATGTTCCTCTTGTACCTTGCGGTGTCCAGGTGAAGTATAAACATCGTGAGAGTGCCCGATTATGGGCTTCATGTATCAATATCCCCATGGACTCTGCTATTCCCCCCGTCCAACGTTACGTGGTCGGCCTCTTCCTGTTTCCATCTGGTCTGTACATCATTGCTTGTTGTGGTATGCTGTTGAATGGTAACCTACTTGCATGGCCAAACCATTTGATTTGTTGCTTTCTAATAAAATCTAGTGCAGCTATAACCCCCACTTTAGTCCTGATTTCTTCATTTCTGATTTTATAAGTATAAATCACGACAATCACGACACTCAAAGATGCATATCTTCGCTTCTAATTGACATACATGCATCATCTTGATACCGTTAGATTCGGTTTCTCAAGGCCTATCTTTCGGTGTTGGTCTTATTAATCCATCCATCCATCCATCATGTGCCATGCCGGTAAGCGTGGGCGGTCATGTTTTGCCATCTCACTCGATCACCAGAGCGTGGATCAGCTCCGTCTCATTAATAAATTTAAAATACTCAAATTTAAAATCTGATGGGGCATACTAATATATGCCAGACAATAAATCGTGCAACCTACTGTGTGTGGCTTCTGTGTTTGAAATAAAAAAAAGACGAAGTTATTCGTACACCCCAGAGTAAAAGAGGAAATAGGGCACTCTTCCGAATTGCGGTCCCAAATAGATCCGCAGTGAATAGGTCAGGGGTAAGGGTTAGGGTCAGTGTTTAGTTAACAACTAACCCTAACCCTTAACCCCTGACCTATTCACTGCGGATCTATTTGGGACCGGAATTCGGAAGAGTGCCGGAAATAGTATGGAAGAACGAATGGTTCACAATTCAAATTTCAGACTTTAACCCGTAACTAAATTGAAGCTGTAATTCATGGACTGCTACTATTTAAAGAATGCAACTGCTAGCGCCAGTAGCCGTAACGATATTTAAACAAGCATACCGTCTAAGGACACCCGACACATCAAAGCTACCTTAGTAAACAGAACGCTAATACGCTATCAACACAGCTCAACAACACTCAACAAGTGACGTGTATTCATATCAAATTGAAGGCAAATTACACGGTACCTCAGCAAAACACGATACAAACACTTACCTTATAGTATAAGGTATACGCCAAGCAAGACTGGGTGTGTACTGTCCAAAATGTTTAGGGAAATAAGCAGGACGACACGGCACGATGTGAACTACACGGCAACTCTACTCCGTTCTGAGACACGGGAGAGACGCGGGGCCATACTTCAATAGATGACACACTGGGATCGATCGAAACAAAGTAGTGTCGTGCCGGCTTTCCCAAACAGCACACTGCACACTTCTGTTTTTTAACATCTCTCCCTGTCAACTTGCATGTCGCGGTTGAATGAACAATATTTAAGCAGTTATGTTTTCACCCCACAGCAATGATAACAATCAATAACAAATGATAACTTATAATACTAATATTAATAAATGTATAACAGTTTTCTCTTCGCTGTTCCGATTCATGGCGTTCGTGGGCCAATATAGATATTTATTAAACATGTTATTTCAATTATTGGTTTCTTTGTGGCAACGAGTCATGTTGACTTTTTTAACACTGAGCTACGAGTTTTACAACCGTAATCTACAGGTGTTTAACACCGATTACAGAACTTTACTGGCTATTTATCAGAGTCAGTCACTTGTAACGAACGAGTTCTTTGTTAGAAAAATGCTTATGTAATCGTGTTCGCAGAAAACAACATGTATGATAACAAACTCATAATGACATGTACTAAACCACTGTTGAATAAGTAAGTTGTAGTACAGAGGTTAGTGCTCTTGTCTGTTCATGCTTCACGAGTTCAAATCCCCAGCAGAGGGGAATTATTTTGTTTCTCAACTACTACTTGAGTCCCGCTTCATAAAAATGGGCACTAGACAATGTTCAGAATTGTCCGTGAATTGTCTGGTAGGAAAGACGACGAAGAAGGGAACTGGAAACTCCACCTCGTATGTCAGTGGTCTAGAATATGGCAGGGCCCAACACTTCCCAACCCCAGTCAGCAGTATCTGGAATGGGACAATATTTTCCTTTTTTTTTTAAACAAAGTAAAGGAGCCTACTCCACGCCTTGAGGAGCATTGTATGGAATATGGTGCCGGCTCCATGGTTATATACCAATATTGGGCGAGTGTGTGGTTATATACCAATACTGGGTGAGTGTGTGGTTATACACCCATACAGGGTGAGAGTGGTTATTACCTCGCCGGCCGTCTTTACTTCTCAGGACACTGCCTGGTACAAATGTTAGGCTGGGACGACCCGAGAGCCTCGGCCCATTTCTTGGTACATCCCCATCACAGGGGGATTTAAACACGTTTCCCCGAGGCGGCAGGCAAGCGTGCTATCCACTGAGCTGGATGGCTCCCAAATAGGTACAGGAAGTGAGTTGCGTGTCCTTGACAGGGTGTCGCAATAAACCCCAGCATCTGTTGACTGTTTGAGCTTTGTAGGCATATGTAACCGATTCAGTGCAAAACAAAAGGTAGGTTTGGACGAAACATGGTACACAATTAAATGAAGTTAAGTTGGTTGCATATCCTTGACAGGGCGTAGCAGTCAACCCCAGCACTTTCTGCTGTTGTGATCTCTTGGCAAGTTTACGTTCAGTAGTTTGCCATTGCTTTCCGAACGACCGTCACCCATAACATTTCGTAAAAAAGAAACGCAAGGCGATCTACTGCCAAATCGCCCGCAGCTGTGTTTCGAGCGCGGATATGCGAGATTACGAACAATTGTGAAAGAAACCGCGAAACAAAACAAATAAGTCAATGGCCCTAGTGTGGCAATATATCGTCTTTCTGTCCCAAGGTATTGCTTGGCAATCTTAGAGGGAGTGTTTAGTTGGTCATGCGTCCATGTACACTTGTTCCTGCAGCGAGAAGCGTCATCACGTGGAGGTGAAAGGTTCCAATCCCGGTAGATAACTGTACTTTTCAATTTGTATGTTGTCTACGTGCGTCCTCTAGTCTCTATTTCCCCCTTCTCACTTCTATGAGCGCCAAAAATTACTATGTGTTTATTTACGAACTGTCTTAGTGGGCTCAAAGGGATCCCCAACTGGATATTTCTGGGAGGTAAAATGTGGCGATATATTATCCTTTGGTAATAATCAGTGAAGTTCAGTAGTTTGCCATTGCTTTCTTAACTAACTTAAAACCCGGCATGTCGGAATTGTGATGTTGCGTTCACCGTCCCTGAGCCACACACGCCGACTAAGTTACCTGGCTGAAGTTACCTTTTTCTGAAAACTGTGTCCTGAGGTAGGCTGTGTGTGAAATAGGTAAAGATATTTGAAAATGGGGCCAGCAGACACGGTTGGCTTGTCGCAGTGTGCATTACGTTTGACCGACATTCATGCATGAGTTTGGGACACCAGGAGACATTGGGTTGTAATGCGGTTACGTTTTGAAGATGGTTGAAGTTTGACTTTCAAGTGATTCATGATTGTTTCCTATTTGGCATTCATTATTATCATCATATGTCATGAGGATAAGCGTGGGCGGTCATGTTTCACCATCTCACACGATCACCAGAGTCGTGAATTAGCTCTATGTTTTTGCCTCGACCATGCCATGTGGTCAAGCCGTCTAGATATTTACCACTCTATAGTCCCCTTGTTCTTTTCCCCTCATTTAACCAGTTGTCACAAAGTTCACCAGTTTATTTCTTCTTATAACATGTTAAACAAATCTTGTGATCATGTGAATAGAATAGTAAATAGGGAAAAACAAAAAGACTGGGAAGAGTATGGAGAAACCCTAAATAAAATCTACAAGGGGGCAACTAGAAACTTCTGCAATAAGATAAGTGCAATGCGAACCAGAGGAGAACCCTTTGACCCAATTGAAATAATTAACAGCGAAAATAGGGAAGCAATAAGTGAACAAAAACAAATCCTAATAAGATGGAAGCAGCATTTCGAACAACTTCTCAACATCCCATAAGATGTCACAGGACTTTAAGAAACCTACACAGATGCCATCGAAGAACTAGAACCAGACATACTAAAAGAAGAAGTTATAGAAGCCATCAGATTAGCCCCATTGAACAAATCACCGGGACAGGATGAAATACCTAATGAACTAATTAAAGCAGCAAGAGAAGCAGGAACAGCATGGCTACATAGACTATTCAACCATGTTTGGGTAGAACAACAGACACCACGAGACTGGGGAAACGCCATGATTATCACAATGAAATACCTAATGAACTAATTAAAGCAGCAAGAGAAGCAGGAACAGCATGGCTACATAGACTATTCAACCATGTTTGGGTAGAACAACAGACACCACGAGACTGGGGAAACGCCATGATTATCACAATTTGGAAAAACAAAAGCAGCAAAAGAGATTGCACACAATACAGAGGCATTTCACTGTTGAGTCATACTGGGAAAAATATTTTGAAAAATTCTTGAGAAAAGATTACGAACTACTAAAGAACCCCAGCTAAACGAAACACAACTTGGATTTAAGAAAAACAAAGGATGCACAGATGCCATTTTTGCTGTTAGACAACTTATAGAAAAGTCAATCGAATTCAATGAAACACTCTACTTAGGATTTATCGACCAAGAAAATGCATTTGATAGAGTAGATAGAAACAAGCTGTGGGAAATCTACAATGTGGTGTGAGTACACATCTAACAAACCTATGTAGAAGCTTATATAACAGCAGTGAATGCATAGTGAGAGCAACTGGAGGACACTCAGAACCCTTCACCATAAGATCTGGAGTACGACAAGGTTGTGTCCTGTCCCCTCTCTTGTTCATAACACATATAGACAACATATGTAAAGAAACCAGCCAAGCAGAGACAGCAAGAATACCGCATGACGAGAACACAGAAGAAGAACCATCTGCATATCTAACGATTAGAGAACTCCTGTTTGCGGACGACCAAGCACTAATAGCAAAATCAGAAGCTGAATTACAAGACCACATGATTAGTCTAAACAAAATGTGTAGGGAACATAACATGAAAATTAGCACAAGCAAAAAAGAGGTAATGACTATAACTAAAGAAGAAAAAACAACAACAATTCACATAAACGAACATCCCTTGAAACAAGAAAAGAGTTTCAATTACCTAGGAAGTATAATATCATCAAATGGCAGATCAGAAGACGGGGTCGAAAATAGATGCAATAAGGGAAACCAACTCATTGGACAAATGGCACCAATACTAAAGAACAAACATGTATCAATAACTACTAAGAAAGCACTTTACAACACAATCTTCCAACCAACTCTATGTTACCAATGCCAAACCTGGACAATGACAGAAAAAGAGAAAAGAAAAATCACAACAACAGAAATATGATTCCTGAGAAGAATACTCTACGTATCAAGAAGAAATAAGATCAGAAATGAAGAAATCAGGACTAAAGTGGGGGTTATAGCATCATTAGATTTTATTATAAAGCAGCAAGTTAAATGGTTTGGCCATGCAAGTAGGTTACCAGTCAACAGTCTACCACAACAAGCAATGAAGTACATACCAGATGGAAACAGAGGAAGAGGCCGACCACGTAAACGATGAACGGAAGGAATTGCAGAGTCCATGGGAATATCGATACACGAAGCCCATAATCGGGCGCTCTCACGATGTTTATACTTCACCTCGACTCCGCAAGGTACAAGAGGAACATGATGAGATGAGATGAGAAACAAATCTTGACTGTTTACCTCTAATTTCTCTTATCAGTTTACGGTTTTCATTTGTCTCTTCCAGGACTTGCTCATTCGTGTTTCTATCCATCCATGGTATTATTTGCACTTTCCTCAGAAACCACATATCCATTGCCATCAGATGTTTCTCAGCCTGTAAGCTTATTGTCCACGCTTCACATTCATACAAAAACACAGGTTCTGTATAGCACTTCAGCACTCTTCTATGTGACATTCACGCCCTACGAGATACGAGGGTCGCGATGACGGAGTGGCCAGACTCTCGATCTGTGCGAGCGAGTAAAGGCCATCACGGAGTCGCATTTAAAGATTATGGTGAGCTCCCAGATCGACCCAGCCCAAAACTGGGACCAGGAGTTATCTTGGAAATAAAGGTGGCCGCTGTGTTGCTAGTCACATCACCAACCAATGTGGATTAGTCTATAAACACATCATCATCATCATCATCATCATCATCATCATCAATCATCATCATCATCATCATCATCATCATCATCATCATCATCTGCCAATGTTTCGGCAGGTCATGTTTCGCCATTTCACACGATCACCAGAGTCGTGGATTATAAAAATATGGGTCTAGTCTTAAGGCGTGAAAAATGGATTCTTTACTTACTTACTTACTTTACTTACGTACTTATTTTACTTACGTACTTACTTTGCTTTCTTACTTACTTACTTACTTACTCACTTTACTTACGTACTTAATTTGCTTATTTACTTACTTACTTTACTTACTTACTTTACTTACGTACTTACTTTATTTACTTTACATACGTACTTATTTACTTCCTTTACTTACGTACTTACTTTATTTACGTACTTACTTTACTTTTGTTCTTACTTTACTAATGTACTTACTTTGCTTACTTACTTACTTTACTTACGTACTTACTTTACTTAGTACTTTATTTACTTTACATACGCACTTATTTTACGTACTTACTTTACTTTGCTTGCGTATTTACTTTACTTACGTACTTACCTTACGTACGTACTTACTTACTTACTCGCTTACTTACTTACTTACATACTTAATTACTTTACTTACTTACTTAACTACTTACCAACTAAACAGAGATTTCCCAGCCCGTGACTGTCATGCAAGGTGTATCAAACATCGATCCAGCGATCATAATAATGTCTGACGTCATGGCTATTTATATGGCTTAGACGGCGTCGACTTGGTTGAAAGGATAAGAGCGTTCGCTTTTAAATTTACGGTACGCTGATGAACGAAGGATAACATGCATAAATATGTACATTTAGATCTGTAGCAGGATAACATGCAGTTGGCGGTTCGACTCCTACAACGGTATTAAGTTGGATTTAAACTTTCACTTCTCCTACATAAATCAATGGTGAACTACAGAACACACAATTGCATTGAAACAAGCTGAGGTTGATTGCAACGTTCTACATGTTCTGTGAATCCATATTCCCCAGAAAGTCACTATCATGTGCAAGAAGCAAAAAAACCCATTGCAAGTTTTTTTTTTTTTTTTAATGTATTCCTCAGATTATTTTTTTCAGGAAAATCCAATTTGGCTCACATCTGGCTGTTGACTTTTGGAAATCCCTCAGTGAAACATGCTGTCATGGGGTATTACAAGAAGAAATGGGTAGGGGTGTAGACGGATGGATTTGGTGATGTTTGGGTGGGTGATTATGGGTGGCTGGGTTCGTGAGGTGTGTTTATGTGAATAGGTGTGTCCGTATATGAACATCAGGCCAGGTGAATCTAAACCGTAGAATACATAAATAACATGCACCATGTATGAGTGATTATCGGTGGCTCTAGTGGAGCTGGTAGCGTCATGAACAGGGCCGGACGCAGGTTTGACACCTGGACTCGTCACTTTTCCAAACTAAGGGAAAGATTGGCCACCTGTCCCACCTTGCTGCTCTCAGGTCAAACAAATATGATAACATTACCATGTCCATGTTCAGCTGCATCAAGTTGGGAACCCAAGTAAAGTTTCAGTAAACCTGTCTCGGGCGGGGGGATTTGAACACACACCTGCTAGACTGGCAGGCAAGCGTGCTAGTTCCTGCGCTACAGCAGCCTCCATTGTGTTATATTTCATAGTAAGGTTCTTATAAGCCATGTTTGTGTTGACCTTGACAACAGTTGTTGTAAGTGAAGTACCAGACGTGTTATCATTCAGGATTACTTGTCTTTGTCATGACTACAAAATTGGTATTCATTCTCCTAATATATTGTGCTCGTTCTTACTTAAACTTCCTGTGTGCTGCAGGCGGGGTAGTGGGTTCAGTTCCTGCAAATGGTTCGTTGGACTTAAACATTGACTTCCCGTTCATAAAGCATACAGATTGACAAGTATTTCAGGATCCTCGCCGGTGCTACGGAGTTCGTGCAATGAGCTGAGTTTCTCCAGACTCAGGTTTGAGTTGGGAGGAAAACGGAGCACTTATGGGTTACACCCGTGTGCCGTGATGTTGATCCATCGACTAAACTAAACTAAACTAAACTAAACAGTTTGACAAAGATAATATCGTTGCCTAAATTAGGCCACGATATATTAGATGGGGCGACCAGCGTATGCCCTGCAGAAAAATAACATGCAGAAATATGTACATTTAGATATGTAGAAGGATAACGTGCAGAAATATGTACATTAAGATCTGTCATGTAATTGGTCTACAAGGCGTGGCCCTCCAGCCAGCAGGGTTAGGATCGGCTACTCTCTCCTAGGAGGGGTGGAAAGTGAAAAATAGTAGCCTGCCCAAACACTCGCAGACTACACAAGCTAACATCATCTTCCTGTGGTGTACACTGGGAAACCATGACCGCGAGGTCATGGGGCAGCGGGGCTGTGGCTCGCCAGGGGGGACAGACACACTTTGGTCAGATTTTCGTGTCCTAAACCTGCGACTGGCCTAGCAAGTCGGCAAGGGATTTTTTCCTACTGCTCGAAGAAAACATTTTGAAACATAATCGGACTGACCCAACGGAAATGAGGTTCCTGAGAAGGGTACATAACGTATCAAGAACAGAGAAAATAAGAAATGATGTAATCAGGTCTAAAGTGGGGATAATGGCAGCGCTAGATTTAATTAGAAAACAACAATTGGAATGGTTCGGCCATATAATTATAACTTTGCTACCAACTGACACTATACGACAACAAGCAATGATGTACAGACCAAATGGAGCAAGAAGAAAGGGCCGGCCATATAAACGATGGACAGAGGGAATAATAGAGTCCATGGGATTTTCGATATATGAAGCCCTTAAACGGACATTCTCCCACTGTTTATGCCTCACCTCGACACCGCAAGGTACAAGAGGAACAGGCTGACATGAGATAAAACTGGTTCACTGTTGTGTTACACCACCTGAAAACCCCACAAATCCCGCGCCCTGAATGTGTCATAATCTCTTATCTGTTGAGGTTAACCGGATTATCGGCCTACTTGTTGCTTACATCAGAATACTGACACAGCCAAGTCCCAGCTGCAAATATATCTGCTTATCAGTGGAGACTGATAACTGCACATGTCAGCCCTTCATTGTCGTGTGTGCACAGTTGAGGGCTGACACACTGCCAGCTTATCTCCGTGACATGACATTCATGTTGAACTGTTACACCGGGCAATGTGTTAATTCCAACCGTGAAGTTCTTGCTTCACCGCCTCTATGGCAACACCATTGAATTTGACTTTTAAATTACACCGAGGAAAGGGGGGATAGGGACAAACGGAATGACTCACAGAGAGAGAGAGAGAGAGAGAGAGAGAGAGAGAGAGAGAGAGAGAGAGAGAGAGAGAGAGAGAGAGAGAGAGGGAGAGAGAGAGATAGAGAGAGAGAGAGAGAGAGAGAGAGATTATATTGTCTGTTACGAGACTCATTGATGTCTAATGATATCACATGTCCACCTGGTCTCTTGGATAGTTGAGTTGAGTCAAAAATCAACATCACGGCAATCGGGACATTCCCATGAATGCCCCGTCCTCATCTTCAACAACCAGCCAAAAGTCCCAGTACTCATGGTACCAGTCTGAATATGTCCGTCTGACCTTTCCTCGGAGTTCTGAGTGTCAGCCAGATCCTCTGGTCACACTCTTCAACACCATTCTCTCCAGGCCGTGACGATCTATCTGTTCTTCTGCACTATACCCAAGGTTCCAAAGGGTCATACTCACGTTTGCCGTATCGTGCACCAATACCCTGCCACGTGGTGCAGACCCAACCAATCTGTCCGTCTGCTCGTTTCCTACCACACCAACATGTCGAGGAACAAAATCCAACAGATGCTAGTTTTGATTGTTAAACATCTCATCTCATCATGTTCCTCTTGTACCGTGCGGTGTCGAGGTGTAATATAAACTGCGGGAGAGTGCCCGAGTCTGGGCTTCATGTATCGATATCCCCGTAGACTCTGCCATTCCCTCCGTCAATCGTTTGCGTGGTGGGCCTTTTCCTCTGGTCTGTACATTATTGCTTGTTGTGGTATACTGTTAGTTGGTAACCTACCTGCATGGCCAAACCATTTTACTTGCTGCCTTCTAATAAAATCTAGTGCAGCTATAACCCCCACTTTAGTCCTGATTTTCTTCATTTCTGATCTTATCTCTTCTTGATATGATGAGTATTCTTCTCAGGAATCTCATTTCTGTTGTGATTTTTCTTTTCTCTTTTTCTGTCATTGTCCAGGTTTGACATTGGTAGTATAGAGATTGTTGAACAGTGTGACAGAATACCCAGTCTTCTGGGATGAGGGCAAAAACAATGTGGAGGTTGTAATTCCCATGGCAGTTAGAAATCAGAGTGGGCGGCTGCCCTGGCAAAATAGTTAGGACAGCAAACCTACTCATGGGTAGATAGAGCTTGTTAACGTGACACACAAGCATGGTGAAGTCGGACATAGTGATTGTGAAGTGCATAAGTAGATACAACACACTCCTCTCAAGACATAAATGAGGAAGCAGAAGACATACAAATGTCTTAACAATTATTACCAGCCAGACGTATTGGTTACCTATTCCTCTGGAATACACGGGATTAGGCCGAGAGAGGAAACATGTCGTTTGGGCACCACATGTTTCTCTGAAGCTCTGCCCAGGCATTGTGATGGAATATTGGCCACATTTCAACTCACATACTTTGGTCTGTCAAGACTGCAAGGTGCCACTCACTATTACCAGCAACATGGGCGGTCATGGGTCGCCATCTCACAGTCATCACGACTCCGGTCAGGGTTTTGTTCTTGTGCTGATTGCATTATATTCCATGCCATTCATGCATTTATATAACATTATGTTTACGTTCACAAACCGGTTTTACAAGCTCATTATTTTTATTTACAAGAAGTCAATATTTAAGTTCAACTCAATGCCAGTGTAGAGATTGAACCTCCTACCTCACCATCAGCTCAACAGAAGTTTAAGAGATAGTGCTCTTATCCTGTCAGCCGTGTCAATTACTGGCACATAGTAGACTAAGTGTGAAGTGTGAGTGCACGGTCATAGCCGTACCGCAACAAGCAATGATCTACAGACCCCATGGGACTAGAACAAGAGGCTGACCATGTAAATGATGGACAGAGGGATTAACAGAGTCCATGGGAATCTCGATACATGAAGCCCATAGATGGGCACTCTCCCGCTGTTTATGCTTCACCTCGACACTGCAAGGTACAAGAGGAACATGATGAGATGAGATGGTCAGAGCTAACGAGAGTAGTGAAATGTTATACAGAACATGTTCTGCTGTATGGTAATAAATGCTGAATTATGAATGAACATATTAGGATGAGCTTGGAGTGTCGCCTGGAATGTCAATGAACATATTAGGATGAGCTTGGAGTAACACTGTGAGCTGTGGATTTTGTGTGGAATGCATTTACATCTGTCCGCAGAGTTTATATTGTGAACTGCATGTTCAGACGGCTGCTTGCTGAACTAGCTGGTTTTACCTTATTGCAGTAATGTGTGTGGCTGCCGCTTCCATTGATGATGTACTGTAATGTTAGTGGCAGACTGTTGTGTTAGCATGTTTGCTGTTGGTTTGTTGGGACTGCAGTCTCTTTCACTTTTCACATGGGACAGCGAGGAGCATCTCGTGTGATATTAACTGGCACGGGAACGATATATGAGGGAGAATTATGAGGGAACTCTTTGCCATGAAGTGGGAACCGCGACTAACTAAAGAAATGGTTTGTGAGATGATTGTTTGAATGCGTTGATGGCCAGAGTAACCAACGAAGATCGCCTGGATGAAACTAATCAAAGTAGAACATGATATCCAACTACCAATAAGAGACAGTGTTCTTTGTCACGTGATGAGAATAAAGGCATTGGAGAACATAGTGACAACTGGAAAGATTAGGGGTAGAAGTGGCAGTCTGGAAGAGATGATGCTGGGTGGTCTAAGATAGACGCGTGGGGGGATCTCAGCAGTAGAAGTGATTCAGAACTTGAGGAATGAAGATCTATGGAGAGACTTCAGTGCCTATGCCATTTGATAGGGTGTATGATGATGCTGAGTCATGACTGTGTCCATGTAGTCCAACTACTGATAGGTTGGACTTTGGAGCTTAATTTTTCTACAGAATAAAGTAACCATCCCTACGCCGCCCTCCCCTTCAGCCATCTGTTACAACACATGTTGTAATGTGTGGTGCTTACGACAGGTACCTCTTCTTCTTCTGCGTTCATCCGGTGAGTTTTTTCGGACGTGATTGTGTTGTGCCTGTTGACAGCAGAGCTGCGTTCTTGCGCCGTTAGGTCGACACATCCGACGTCTGCGGGCATCTGTTGACCGGGTTAACCTTCCCGGGGGTTTCTTAGGACGTTTGACTCTCACTGTTGTGGTGTTATTCCCCATCCCAGTTGGCCCATTTAGAATAGCCAAAGACATCCTGGTCAGCCCTCAAGGGAAGGCAGGGGCAGACCAAGGGCATTAACCGCCATCCAAGGAGGCTTTCATAATTGCAGAGCCGACATACAGTTCTCTGGTACTGGGCTCACCCAAGGAATCGTCATATCCTGCTGTATAGCCTCACTTTCATATATTGGGCCTTCGGTTCACCACAGAAAATCGGAAACCAGAAGAATGCAGTCTGCAGAAGACATCCACACAGTGAGCTTTTGACCATACGTACAATAAACAAACTACAACGACAAAGACAAGACTGTTTTACCACATATTTTATGTAAGTCTCTGCTTATCGATATAACATGAACAATTTGTTACAGTTAACAAGTGAAAACCAGGCAATCAGGAGACAAGTCATTCATGGGATGATTATGAGTAATTCATTAATCAGCAGAAATGGTAGTGATAGAATGATTGCAGGAAACTTGATCGTCACTAACTAATGAACACAGAAGATGACCATGGACATCCCGAAAATTATTAAATAGTGTCATCATCATCATTTGCCTCATGTGGACATTCATGTCTCTCCACAGAGCTCCATCCTTGCTGTTCTGGATCTCCTGTGCTAATGATGTTCATCTATGTCCAGTATCAGTCCATCCAGCATAATTTCTCCCAGTATTGTCTCTGTCCCCACTGATCTGTCCAGTCATCATGATGTTCAATATTTCTCTTCTCATCACTTGACCAACAAACTCTTTCTTACAATATGTTTGACTGTCACTAACCTCCTGCATACAATCATCGTTAGTTGTCTTCACAGGATGACTGATCACAAGAGATGACAAGAACTTTGGAAGCTTATTGAAATGTGCTTTTATGGCAGGATACAAAGAATAAGCTGGACAGAAAAAAGATCACTGAACAAATTCTTAAAGGTGGAGAAAACAGAACTAATGAACTGCCATGGACCAAGGTCAGGTCATGGGCCCACTAGGTACAGACAGCCTACAGCTTCACGCAGCCCAGCGTGAAGATGAGAAGATTGGGAATCATGCCTTGCATGAAAATAGTGAAGTGGTTTGCTGAGCTGGGGGGAAACATCTCTTACAGGCAATCGGTTAGGCTTAACCACCGTCGAGTTGAGACGTGGTCCTTAGCAAGGCCACAAAATGTGCCGCTACATCTGTGGTTAGGTTGTGTAGTTAGTGTTGTGAAGTTATTGTAGACTCTAGGTATTGTGTAGATGAAACTGATATGTGACGTAAATAATAGTATGTGTTGTTAAATACCTGGAGTCAAAAGAAAGATGTAAATTCGAACTGTGTCCTGTTGTTTGACTGAGTTGCGTTGAGTTGGCTTAAAGAATTAGCTGTTGTGAATTCTGTAGTACCGGTGCTCAGAGAACATTCATGATGCACCAAAGAAATATATATGTGTACGAGGGACGCAATCAGAACCTCAAACCACAAGTCTGTATAACAAATTGCCAGCACCTAGTGTGACTGATCCAACGAGCCATAAAACCAGCAACAGAAGCATTTTAAACTATATTCTGCTAAAGCAGACAACTGTTGGTAAACGTGTGTATGTTAAAATGTACACAAAGAACAAAAACATTCTAAAGTGTTAAAGAACTAAGAATTTCTGAAGAATGGATTTCATATAAACGAGTTGATTGTAGTTAAAGAACTTTCGTAATCTTCTTCTTCTTCAGCATTCCAAGCCATTGAGGATTCTTTGCTGCGGATACAATCCGTCTCCATTCGTCTTCTCTGGTTGACCTTCTCTTGCCAGTCGTTGATTTCAAGTGCTTGTAGGTCTGTATATATATTATCTCTCCACCGTCTTCTTGGTCTACCTCTGGGGTCTAAGGTTCCCTGAGTGTCAGCGAGTTTTGTTTACCTATTATCTTCCATTCTTTCTATATGCCCCAGCCATTGTAGTCTATTAACCTTCATGATACCAGTGATTAGCGGGGACTTAAACAGATCATAAGTGTCTTTGTTACTTCTTTTCCACTCTCCACTTTGTGTATCCCTAATGAGTCCAAAGATGCGTCTTAAAACTTTGTTCTCAAAGAACTTTCGTAATGAACTCAGTAAATAATAGTTTGGCTTACAGACATGATGGAACTGTTGGCCTGATTGGAAGTTTACGGGGCATACAGAAACGAAATGTCACCGCTTACATCAAAATGAACAATTGTAGCTTGTGAATATTAAATAAACTATAAGAACCAGTATACAAGTATACGAGTATATTCAAGGACAACCATCAAAATATACATATAAAACAAACTGTGAGAATCATATTTCAGCAGACTACAGCAGAGGACAGAAGATCGTCACTCGGTATAATTCAAAAATACTGCATGAATGCTCGCGAGGTCAACATGGGAGCAAGGCTGAATACGACTGTGTCAACACAACAGCTGATGAGTCCAGACGAATTGGCCATAAACAGAAACTCTTTTTGATCGTTAATGTGATCATTTTTGTGATCGTTTCAGTGATTGAACAATGTGAAATAGCAATGTGAACAACTCCGAACTATAAATGTGATCGTTAGAAATAGAAACTTTGCAGCACTAAACTATTACAATACAAATATTATAATTGTGAATAGGCAGATTCTTGTGTTCTCACAGAACAGTGTGTTATACAGTGAAATTTAAATGTGTGGTTAGCAGATGTAAACAAACTGACTATTAATTAGTATTAGACTAGTAGTGATGTTAAGAAATTAGGTATTATGGTTTATGGTGATATGTAGTCACAATATTTTTGTGAGTGATTAATTATAATTTGTGGTGTTATATGACATTAAGAAGTAGTAAGTATTATAAATTAATTAGTACCGTAGTATATAGCAGTGATTTGGTAGTAAATAGGTAGATAAACAAAAGACTTTTGGTGCGTAATATTAGTATATGTTAGTGTATATTGCTTAATTGTACTACAAATTATCATTAGTTAATAGAATGAATTCATAGATTATATATTATAAGTAACTCCGGTTATGTTATTGTTATGCTGATAATATATTAACATAATTATATAACTAGGCAATTAATCGGGATTTGTTATTATTAATTACTTGAAACTTTCGATGAATATTTAAGTCAAGATTTAGAAGTTATATATTTGCATGATAATGATTAACATGTGGTGTTTACAGAATTAAGTGTTTAATATAAAGAACTAATTATTTATTTATGGTCGCATGATTAAGTTCATTTAACATTAGTTATTGGATTTCGGGTGATACTATCTAATAAATTGGGGGTTTCATTTTGTTTCGGTGAATGTCCTGGCATGGCGTTGGTGATGCGGGGTTTCTTTGTCTAACATTGGACCTATCGTGGGACACTGCATCGGCGGGGCTATCGGCAGGGGAGAATGCTGATTGGAATGGAAGCCGTATCTGACTTTTGTCAAGTATTGATAGTATGGGAAGTTAGATCAGGTGTTTTGGCTGATCACTGGTATGGGTTGTTCTGTTTTACTTTGAATGATAATCCATGGCGGTGGACAGCGGTTCAGATGATCTTAGGGAACACTGGTTTATATTTTTGGTTTTCATGAAAGGTTTTGATGCTGAAGAGAGTAGGGTATAGGTAATCTGCATTGTGTCAACGTTGGGTGGTGCTTTTGCTAACATGTAGTGAACTTGGCTCATGCTCACTGCATGGTGGAAATTGCACATTGTGGAATGATTGATACAAAGGTTAGTTTAGTAGCAGGCAATACTTATCTACGGAGGCACCATGAGTTAACAGAGTTTTACAATGCTAACATACTTAAATATTTTTGTTTGTTCATTCACTTGTTACTAACATTTATTCATTGTGCCATAAGGCCATACAAGATGAGTTAAACAGTTGAGATTTGGTCTGCAAAGAGAATATGTTGTTTATCGGAAAAGTAGCTGTATTGCTATATGAGAGTGTTATATATTTATATAGAAAGTGATTGTTGACTAAGTCATGTATTAAAGAAATTTAGTTCATTGTACTCATAAGATAAAAAAAATGGTTTAATGAAGTTATAAGCAGGAATTATTATTACCACAAATCTTTGATTATTATTATCATTGGATTGTTTATATTCTTAGACATACATTATAATGTCATTTATTAATTTATTAGTTAATTAAGTCATTTCATTGTTATATACAAAGTGAATTGTAACGGAAACAGTATTATATAGATAACAGATACAAAATAGAAGAAGAAGAAGAAGAAGAAGAAGAAGAAGAAGAAGAAGAAGAAGAAGAAGAAGAAGAAGAAGAAGAAGAAGAAGAAGAAGAAGAAGAAGAAGAAGAAGAAGAATATACATTGAGTAATGAAGACATAATGGAATGCAATCAGATATTATTTGAATAGGATGGTTAAGCTCAAGTCTGAAACGCTGTAAGCGAGATGCAATTGTCTTGAAGCGAGATGCAATTGTCTTGAACTTTTCTGATGATAGCGAGATCTGTTGAAGATAAACAGAGTCAACGATGCCAAATGTGAATGACAATAAGGCTCAATGATAAATGAATGAGGCAAATTATATACGGGTACCCTTGAAAGAGAGTCAGATATTTCCAGGACTCATGTGCACCTCCACCCAGTGCATTAGGGCATGGGGGAAGGGTGGGGATGCCTATGTGAAAAAATGGATGAGGAACGCATGGGGATGTCGGGAGAGACAATGGATCCCATAGCAGTTAGACTTCAGTCCTCTGAATTGGAAAAGGAGGCTGAAGCCACACATCGTCTTGGAGTTAGACTGGTAGGGCATGTCCGACATATTTTTTTTGTTTGTGATGCGCCTTTAGTGATATCTACTATCTACAAACTATAACAGGGTGTATGAATAAGTATGCTGAAAAGAAAAATCATACTTTTGATGATCTTATCACATTGTTGTAATATGACTGAGTTGCGTTGAGTTGGCTTAAAGAATTAGCTGTTGTGAATTCTGTAGTACCGGCGCTCACAGAACATGCATTATGCACTAAAGAAATATATGTGTACGAGCACCGCAATCAGAACCTCAAACCACAAGCTTGTATAAGAGATTGGCAGCACCTATGGCGATTGATCCAACGAGCCGTAAAACCCAAGGTTGCGAGCAACATCAATATTAAAGCTCGCCACAAGCTATAGCAACTATGCACTCGCTAACAACAACAAGCATACAGTCGCTGGCACGACCAATATTTAAAAAAAGCTTGTCTTGGCCTGTCACAACACGAACAGTGGAGGTCTATTAGTGGCGGGTGTTCTTGCCAAAGTGATGATACATTGTCCTGCTAATGTCATAAGTTCGACACTGGGACTCATCGCCTGCCTGAGTTAAAGTCTGGCCACCTATTCCTCCTGGCTCTCCGGCACTACATCACATACCTATGGCAGGAAACTTCTTCGAGAGATGTAATGGTTCAAAGGTCAGTGACAATACTGGGTGGCAAGAGAAGAAGGATGTCAGAGAAAATACAGCTGATCATGAATAGTCTACAAAGGGCCTGCTGTGAGTTGGTTAAGGACCTATGCTCTACTCAAGAAGAAGGTAAAACCATCCCACACAAGCACACCAGGACACAGAATTTTGGTGGGGTTAAGAGAGTTGCTGAGAATAAAAGAAAGAAGGGGACATGTTCAGATGACTTCAAAACCAATCTTTGGACTGACTGATCTAATGAATGAATGAGGATGTTTATAGGGTGTCCCATAATTATAAAACAATAACATGAAACGTTGAGTCCCACTCTGTATATCATCAGACACACGATTAATAAACCTGACGATGATTAAATAATGGCATCATATGATGATCATCAGAAATCAGATAACCATCTGATTATAACTTGATCAGCTGGTAAAGACACAAAATACATCAATGATCAACAAAGAAAATGGCAAAATAAATTATAGGACAAGTGACAGGATGAAATCTTTATCTGAAATAAAACAAACAAATAGAAATCAGTATACCACTTGTCATTATATGAAAATCTATTGGACACAATGACTTCAATATTCGTGATCAACTGAAGCGTTCATCGTGAAGTTTCTGAAGCTAACAGAATTTAGCGTAGCAGTTAACAGCTATAGGCAGTAACAAACATGAACAAAATAAACTTATCTATATCTATTTGCCATGACAGTGTCCAAAAAGTAATAAAATAGATCCAAATGTCACTTCCTGTAATCATACATCAACATATATAAAGATGCCGCTACTTGATGCAGTCACAATCACATATATATATGTGACTGTATGGACCAGCATTGTATTGGCATATGTAATGCAACAGCCATACAGCTTCGGTAAACAATCACATAATTGCAAAATGAACGTGTTAAAAGCTTTGGCATATCAGAGAAACCCTAAGCTCATGGGCAGGTTACGTACACTTTACGTAGGGTCAGGAGAATTGACATTTCCAATCACAAAAATCAACACGCAAGGTCAAAACACACTTTCTCATTAAGTAGCATGTTGAGAATACTTTTTTTTAGAAACACCTATTCCAGGCTGATCAATAATCAACATGATAAATTAATACCCTGCAGAGGATAAGTAATAACTTAATAAATTTAGGAATGCCCTGTCCAGGGTGACAACAATCAACTTGATAAATGTATGAATTCCTTGTTCTGGGTGACCAGTAATCAACTTAATAAATATTCATGAATATTAGAAAAGCCTTGCCTGTAATCAACAATCAACATGATAAACATACTGACACATTAAAAGTGCTGAATCCGGGATCTCAAATAATTGTTACACACGCTGGCTAACATGTTTCAAAAGTAACTGTAACGAGTGCCATAAAACACAGGTAGTGACTGGTTACATAATACCAACACACAGAAAGCAACATAAACGACATGAAATAATGTAATGAAGTCTGTTTCAACCATATGCATATGTCAAAGGTCTCTCTCAGGGATGCATTCCTTCTAATCTCCGTAGAGGATAACTGATCGGATGCTGGAGAAATGATAAAGAAAGAAAAACAAAATTATAGATAGTTAAACATACAGCCAGGTCATGTAAACTCAATGAAAAAACACAAGATGCAAAACACATCTAACAGTTCAAATCCACAGAAAAAGAAAACCAAATTTAAAAAAACAACAACTCCCCATTACTCATGATAATACCAATTACATCACTCATCCCCCATGATGATAACAATTACATCACCCCCTCCCCCTCTCCCCCATGACACAAAATTTATAATCACTCATGTTCTATGATGATAGCATTTATTATCACTCATGTTCCATATGGTAATAATCACACCTACTGTGAAGATAACATTTACATCATTCATCTCCCATGATTATAATAACTACATCACTCATCCCACAGTCTTTACTCAAATCAAAAGACCAGTTAACCCGGTCAACAAATGCCCGCAGAAGTCGGATGTGTCGGCCTAACGGCGCAAGAACGCAGCTCTGCTGTAAACAGGCACAACGCAATCACATCCGAAAAAAAACTCCGGATGAACGAAGAAGAAGAAGAAGAAAAGACCAGTAATGTGCAAAGATCTGGCCATTGGGACAGAAAACCAAACCAACTGGAAGATCTGGCCATTGGGATTTGAGAAAACCAAATTAACTGGAAGATCTAGCCACTGAGACCGAGAAAACCAAACAACTGGAAGACCTGGCCACTGGGATCGAGAAAACCAAACCAACTGGAAGACCTGGCCATTGGGATTGAGAAAACCAAACAACTGGAAGACCTGGCTATTGGGATCAAGAAAACCAAACCAACTGGAAGACCTGGCCATTCTCTTCTTCTTCTTCAGCATTCCGAGCCATTGAGGTTCTTTGCTGCAAATACAATCTGTCTCCATTCGTCTCTCTGGTGGACCTTCTCTTGCCAGTCGTTGATTCCAAGTGCTTGTAGGTCTGTATGTATATTATCTCTCCACCGCCTTCTTGGTCTACCTCGGGGTCTACGGTCATTTATTTCCTGAGTGTAAGCGAGTTTTGTTTCCCTATTATCTTCCATTCTTTCTATATGCCTGGCCATTGGGATCGAGAAAACCAAACCAACTGGAAGACCTGGCCATTGGGATCAAGAAAACCAAACAACTGGAAGACCTGGCTATTGGGATCGAGAAAACCAAACAACTGGAAGACCTGGCTGTTGGGATTGAGAATGTGAATGTGTGTGGGTGAGGGATGTGTGTGTGGGTGGGGATGTTTGGGTGGATGGTAGGAAGTGTGTGGGTGTTGGTGGGTGGGGGGCTGTGTGGGTTGGTGGGTGGGGAATGTGTATGTGGGTGGGCGGCTGCGGGGTGTGTTGATTGGTGGGGTGTGTGTGTGTGGGTGATGTGTGGTTGGGGGATGAGTGTTTGGCTAGGTGGTTGGAGGTGTGTGGATATGGGTGGGTGGGTGTGCTTGTGGGGAGATGTGTGTGTGGGGGATGTGTGTTAATAGGGAAGGGTGGGTTGGTGGGGGTGTATGTGGGTGGGTGGGGGATGTGTGTGTGGGTGAGGGATGTGTGTGTGGGTGGGGATGTTTTGGTGGATGGTAGGAAGTGTGTGGGTGTTGATGGGTGAGGGGGTTGTGTGGGTTGGTGGGTGGGGGGTTGTGTGGGTTGGTGGGTGGGGAATGTGTATTGGGTGGGTGGGTGCAGGGTGTGTTGATTGGTGGGGTGTGTGTGTGTGGGTGGGTGATGTGTGGTTGGGGGATGAGTGTTTGGCTAGGTGGTTGGAGGTGTGTGGATATGGGTGGATGGGTTGGTGGGGGTGTATGTGGGTGGGTTGGTGGGGGTGTATGTGGGTGGGTGGGGGATGTGTGTGTGGGTGGGGATGTTTGGGTGGATGGTAGGAAGTGTGTGGGTGTTGATGGGTGAGGGTGTTGATGGGTGAGGGGGTTGTGTGGGTTGGTGGGTGGGGGTTGTGTGGGTTGGTGGGTGGGGAATGTGTATTGGGTGGGTGGGTGCGGGGTGTGTTGATTGTTGGGGTGTGTGTGTTGTGTGTGGGTGGGTGATGTGTGGTTGGGGGATGAGTGTTTGGCTAGGTGGTTGGAAGTGTGTGGATATGGGTGGGTGGGTGTGCTTGTGGGGAGATGTGTGTTAATAGGGAATTGTGGGTGGGTGGGGGATGTGTATGGCTGGGTGAGGGTGTGTGTGTATGGGTGGGTGATATGTGTGGGTTGGGTGAGGTGTGTGTGAGTGGGTGGATGGGGATTGTGTGGGTGGGTGGGGGTGTATGTGGGTGGGAGGGGGATTTGTGGGTGGGTGAGGGATGTGTCTCATAACATTGTAATATACATTGCTTATGTTTACAACATTCATTTTACAATGTATTTTCCTATGTGAATTATCATGCACTATTAATGAATGAAAGATGAGTGATTGAAAGGGCTGAATGTAAGACGGGCCTGCGTGCCCAATTTGTAACCCTTTTAAAATAAAGTTGAACTGAGCTGAATTAAGAAAGCTAAACCAACTGGAAGACCTGGCTATTGGGATCGAGAAAACAAAACCAACTGGAAGACCTGGCCATTGAGACCGAGAAAACCGAACCAACTGAAAGACCTGAGTGATCAAATATAATCGACATCAAAACACCAAGGACACAGACATATGTGCTCACAGACATATGTGCTCTTTCATTCTCTGCAAATGGGGTGTTGGGATGCTGACTGTCCCTGTTGTAGCACACTGGTGATGAAAGTGCCTCTGTCATCCGTGCCTGTGATTGTGCTGGCTACTGCCTTATGTGATGTCAAATGAGGAAGGTTTCAGTTGGGTTGATTCATAAACTCTCTGTCATATGTAACACATTTGTCCTTTAACCATCCTCACTTCCCCCAATGACTGATGCCCTTCCATCCTCAATTCCCTCTGTCATCGCACGTCTCCCACAACTGGTGCGCTTTTGGCCAGCATGTAAGCGTATGTGGTGCCTCAGACCCCAGCTTGGCCTGGGCAGAAGCTTCAGCTAGGATCTCAAAGTTGCCTCAGACCCCAGCTTGGCCTGGGCAGAAGCTTCAGCTAGGGTCTCAAAGTTGCCTCAGACCCCAGTTTGTCCTGGGCAGAAGATTCAGCTAGGGTCTCAAAGTTGCCTCAGACCCCAGTTTGTCCTGGGCAGAAGCTTCAGCTAGGGTCTCAAAGTTGCCTCAGACCCCAGTTTGTCCTGGGCAGAAAATTCAGCTAGGGTCTCAAAGTTGCCTCAGACCCCAGTTTGTCCTGGGCAGAAGATTCAGCTAGGGTCTCAAAGTTGCCTCAGACCCCAGTTTGTCCTGGGCAGAAGATTCAGCTAGGGTCTCAAAGTTGCCTCAGACCCCAGTTTGTCCTGGGCAGAAGCTTCAGCTAGGGTCTCAAAGTTGCCTCAGACCCCAGTTTGTCCTGGGCAGAAAATTCAGCTAGGGTCTCAAAGTTGCCTCAGACCCCAGTTTGTCCTGGGCAGAAGATTCAGCTAGGGTCTCAAAGTTGCCTCAGACCCCAGTTTGTCCTGGGCAGAAGATTCAGCTAGGGTCTCAAAGTTGCCTCAGTCCCCAGTTTGTCATGGGCAGAAGCTTCAGCTAGGGTCTCAAAGTTGCCTCAGACCCCAGTTTGTCCTGGGCAGAAAATTCAGCTAGGGTCTCAAAATTGCTTCATATCCCAACTTGTCCTGGGCAGAAGCTTCAGCTAGGGTCTCAAAGTTGCCTCAGACCCCAGTTTCTCATGGGCAGAAGATTCAGCTAGGGTCTCAAAGTTGCCTCAGACCCCAGTTTGTCATGGGCAGAAGATTCAGCTAGGGTCTCAAAGTTGCCTCAGACCCCAGTTTGTCCTGGGCAGAAGCTTCAGCTAGGGTCTCAAAGTTGCCTCAGACCCCAGTTTGTCCTGGGCAGAAAATTCAGCTAGGGTCTCAAAATTGCTTCATATCCCAACTTGTCCTGGGCAGAAAATTCAGCTAGGGTCTCAAAATTGCTTCATATCCCAACTTGTCCTGGGCAGAAGATTCAGCCAGGGTCTTGAAGTTGATGAAATGTCTACATGGTATAAACTCCACCAGGGAGCAAGCACAACATGAGGCTTCTGATTATCAGAAGTGCTCCCTCTTCTACGAATGGTTTGGTTCTTTATCTTTACACTCTCAAGGGGAGGGCGAACATAAGACATGACTCGCCATCTTCACACCAGGTTCATCGCTGAATGAGTCCATGCGCTGTTAAAGACAGGGACCTGTACAGGGCTTCTTCGCACGACATCCACTGGTCTTTTCTGGGCCATAGCGTAGCCCTTTACACTCTCTCGTCGTCTTCTGCTTCACATATTTTCAACCATATCTCTGCAATCCCTGGTGAACAATATAACTGAACTATTCATACCATATCTCCCACACTGGACATTGTGACACAGATTGTTAAACATGTTTGAGATTTCTTCAGTCCATGAAAGCTAGACATCTCTAACAGACAATTCTAAAGCAATCAAGTATCTCAAAGTCGGAGTGTGTTCACCTGATGGCAAGGGACACTGGTAATAAGGAAAGCTAATCCACACATAAAAATATTGGTCCAGGGCACTAGAAGTAGTAGCACGTGTATGGACTATGCTTGAATTCAAAGCGAGCAAACAAAAACAAAAATACATGATTTCATACTGACTGAAAATATCACTGACCTTTGTCCAGTATGCATGTAGTGGAATGCTTCGTTGATCTGGTCAAGAGGCAAGTTGAAGGACACAAACTCATCAACTTTCAACTCCTTCTTCATGTAAGCTTCCACCAGCTTCGGCACAGAGTCCCTGCTCTTCCAGCCTGAAAGATAGCCATAACAACTTGACAAAAGCATGTTCGGGTTAGCCAAAAGTCAACTAAATCTAGACAGCACTTCAAGGAGCGGGCGAATGAACGAACAAAAAAAACAAACTATTTTCAAAGGGTCACAATTGGGGGCGCAGGCCCACTTTACATTTGGCTCTATCAATCAATTATCTAGTGCACATCAATTATCTATTATGAATGTTACATTTACATATGTAATCTGAATGCTGTAAACATACAAACTTAAACAATGCATATTTTTTAACATTGAGAGAGAGAGAGAGAGAGAGAGAGAGAGAGAGAGAGAGACGCATGCACACACACACAAATATTCACTATTCACCCAGTCATATACCCACACAATCATACACCAACACCCCATACACACATCAGCTCACACCACACTAACAGGCATTCATGATAATCTCTCTCTCACACCCACAAATGCTCAATACATAAGGCCATGAACACACACACAATGCATCACAATCACTCACACTAACATACACAAACTCACACACTCTCAGCAACACACATAAACACTGTCAACTGTCATGAGCATCCACACAAAAATGACAAGACAACCAGTATGCAACTTTCCACCCCGATGTCATCCAGCTATCACTTTCCACCCCGATGTCATCCAGCTATCACTTTCCACCCCGATGTCATCCAGCTATCACTTTCCACCCCGATGTCATCCAGCTATCACTTTCCACCCCGATGTCATCCAGCTATCACTTTCCACCCCAATGTCATCCAGCTATCACTTTCCACCCCGATGTCATCCAGCTATCACTTGTTATGTAGAAATGTTCCATTGTTGTTACTCCATCAGTAGACTGAAACAAGCATCCATCACTATCATGAAGCAGGTTCTTTGCAGAATGCTGCTCTTACCAATTCATTCATTCATTCAGTAGCATGTCCTTTGCAGAACCTCGCTCCCATAACAACCTTCCAGAAAACCTCTCGATCATAAGCAAGATGTCCCGCATCCGATACACCCATCTGGAGATCATCCGCCACACCCTGCACCCACATTCTCTTTGGCCATCCTGTTTCTCTCTTCCCAGGCATATACCCCTCCATTATTTTTCTCTCCAAACTTTCGTGGCATTTCAAGTGACCAAAATATTTCACTTTTCTTTACCAATGCTCTTAACAATGCCCAAAGGAAAGACTTGATTATTTGCCAGTTTCCCTGCCACACAAATTCTCATGCTTAGGGTGTCTTTTATGTCCTGTGTCCACCTCCACGTTGGTCGACCTCTGCTTCTTCTCCCACCACTGTTCTCTACCAGCCACTGTGACATTTCAGTTTCCGAGACATGGTACTGAATAGATACGGTATTGCTGACTATTATTTCTAAGTGCTTCTGGTATTTCATTAGACTTAGTCAAAATAAGTCAGTCTATTCGTGCTACCTGTTACTGACTAGAACAGTGGTTCTCAACCAGTGGGGAATTCCCCCCAGGGGGAAATTTTAAGGGGGGGGGGGGGGAAGAGAGAGAATTTGAGATTATTTCAAGACCTAATTAATACAAGAGCCGATTACTTAATATTGTTTTTCCCTCCATACTTTACAGTTCTGTATTTCTCGCTTTTCTGAAATTCGTTTTATAACGTAAGTAGACCAGTAAATCATGTTTTATGTAGACGTTTAGACTTGTTCTAGTATGTGTTATTAAATTTAGCTTCCATTTTTACGTATACTGTGTGTGTGTGTTGGGGGGGGGGGGGGGGAAGAAAGAACTTATAGGGAGGAAATACAAAAGGGGGGGGGGGGAGAGAGAGAGGAGAGAGAGAGAGAGAGAGAGAGAGAGAGACAGAGACAGAGAGAGACAGAATTTATAGGGAGGGAAGGGTGGGGAGGAGAGAATGACATTCTGAACATATGGTGCACTGGCCAAAAAAGGCTGCGAACCACTGGTCCTGCTGTGGCAAAGTCGTCAAGCTGTTTGACTCGGGCTCCGAAGGTTGTGGGTTCGATTCTGGGCCACGCCCTTCGGTTCATGAATGAAAATTTTCAGAGACTCCCGTGGGTCATCGCTAGAGCTACGAAGTTTGTGCTTTGTACGACGCTTTCCGTGCTGCGGAAAAAGACAGAGCCATGTGGGATGAAAACCCGGTGCAATGAAGTCGACTCTGTCGACTTTTAAGCTCTTGAAGGTGAATGCAAATAAAAATTTTCACAACTATTGTCCAGAGATCCTGTCTTTTTTTGTTTTATTATTGTGAGGATGTGGACTGGAACAGCCATAAGACAAACAATTCTCTTTCTGTGTCTAAACTTTGTACACCTCTTTCTTTATATTTCCTCATTTTCTCACCCCATCTCACTTCCACCTGTCAAACATACAAACCTCCAAAAGCAGAGCCTCGCCACACACGGCCAGTAACCAACTGGAAGGGGCGAGTTCGAATCTCCTGGCCAGCAGCTGCTACACCGATGATGGTAGACTCTCCCCATCCTTTGTGGCAGCACTCAAGAGCATCTCTCTACCAGGGAACAAACAGAACAAAATGTAGAGCTATCAACAACAAAGGTGCTACAGAGAACATGCACACAAGGCAAACTAACACTATCATCTACTGCCTACAGTAGCTTGCGGTGTCAGAGGGGAGGAGTCTTGAGCTTGACGAATTAAGGCCATCTGGCTAGAACAGCCACACCAAACTGCAGGTTAGGGTTTTCTTTTTTCCCCCAACAGAAAAAAAATCCAAACCTTACTGAGTATTCGAACCCAGGTCTCCTGAAGAAGAACCAACATCCTAGCCACTCTGCCATTAACTACAGGCAATTCCATAGCAATCACTATCACAGGCACCTGAAACCAAGAGTAAGTCACTGCATTATGTGCCGAGGTGGCTGAGTTTTCTATCCCTGCCACATCTTCTGTCAACAGTACAAAGTCAGTCCAGCACCTATTCTACACCATCTGGTTCTTAACTGGTCACTTAGCCACACAAGTTCAACCTGTTGGTGACAAAGGCATCTGGATGTTTGTGACCAGTTTCCACCACTATGTGTGTGCCTAATTGTAACCCAGGCTTAGTGCTATATGTGTACATATTAAATACTTAAACCAGTACTGTTATGTTGCTACACATTCATACACCTAACTAAATAATGTTGCTACATGTGTACATGTCATATACATGCATTGTAATGATACTAAATGTGTACGTGCTGTAGACATAAGCCAGTGGTGCTACTAAATGTGTACGTGCTGTAGACATAAGCCAGTGGTGCTACTAAATGTGTACGTGCTGTAGACATAAGCCAGTGGTGCTACTAAATGTGTACGTGCTGTAGACACAAGCCAGTGGTGCTACTAAATGTGTACGTGCTGTAGACACAAGCCAGTGGTGCTACTAAATGTGTATGTGCTGTAGACATAAGCCAGTGGTGCTACTAAATGTGAACATGATACAGACACACGACAGTGGTGCTATGAAGTGTATATGTGCTTGCTTGCTTGCTTGTGTTCGTTGGCTTGAGCTCCAACGTGAAGTCCTGTATGTTGGATGAAGGCATCCTGTTGTCCAACATCAGTCTGATGTCATACAGGACCTGAGGTTTTGCGTGAGTATCCGTTGTCCCATGTCTGGCTTATTGGTGTGCAGACTGGTGGTTCCTCGCCGTACAGGCAGACACTCTCCGACTTCGGAAGAATCCGGCGATCCTACTGACTTTAGCCAGGACCCCAAAGGGACCTGTTGCCCAGGACCCTCGACGAGGACGCGTCAATAGGTCTTGGCCAGTATATAACCCGGCCCTGGTGCCTTAAGTGTATATGTGATTTAAATTACAACTACGTGTATGTGATTTAAATTGAAACTACATGCATGTGATTTAAATTTAAACCTATGTATGTGATTTAAACAAACTACATGTGTTCAAGTTACAGATGACAGTCAGCTGCAAGTCCTCTACAGGACGTCGCAACAAACCCCAACATTTTTTGGCTATTTGTGATTCACTAGGCCACCGTATGTTTAGTAGTTTGCCATTGCTTTCTGAGCAACTGAGGCTCATATTATTGTTAAACACCAACACCAGCAGTCTGCTTCCAAATCGCCTGTAGCTGATTTCGAATGTGGTATGCAGAAATGCGTGAATATAATCTACAAACAATCACTAATTGGGGCCTGTATAAAACAGAAGGAATAAAATGGTATGTGAGAATCACCAACGTGTCGCTCATTGAAAGAACTAGACAAACAAAACAAATTAATCCAGAAGTGAAGAAAAAACACAGACACTGGATAGGCCATACATTGAAAAAGCCAGAGAATAGTATAACTAGAAAAGCCTTAGTTTTGAACCCACAGGGCAAAAGAAATAGAGGAATACCTAAAAATTCACAGAGAAGAGAAGTAAAAACAGAAAGAACAAAATGGGAAGGACATTGGGCAGAGCTGCGTGGGATAGGTAAAGATAGAAGGGCTGGGAGGGAGTTGGCTAGGGGACAGAGAGCAAAAGAACAAGATTGCAAACTGTGTTCACTATTCCTTTGCCACAGATCCGCAATGACATATTATTAACCCAAGTCATAGCTTCTAATCGTCACCATTGGCACCTTGCTGTCTTGACAGACGATAGTTTGTGCTTTAAAAAGGCATAATAACTTTTACCTATGGCGGTAGCGAATGTGACAAATGCACATATTGTACATATGAGGTAGTATTTCTGCTAAATGAATATATTTTAAATAAAGTCTTTAGGCCCATGGATACATCAGATGGAAGATGTATCGAGGAGGTAAAGAATGTAATAGGACAAGCAAAAACTGCATTTTATCAAATGAAGAACACTTTATGCAATAAATCTGTGTCAATGAGGTTAGATAAAGAATTCACAGAACCAGTTTTAACATGTGGCTGTGAATTCTGGACAATTAGCACAGAAGTTAGTTGCATATCCTTTTCAGGACGTCGCAGTCAACCCCAGCATTGTGTGGCTGTTTGTGATTTCTGGGCATCTTTACGTTCAGTAGTTTGCCATTGCTTTCTGAATGACCGACACTCATACCATTGTATGAAAACCAACATGAGGCAGTCTGCTACTAAATTGCCCGCAGCTGTGTTTAAAAAACGAGGTTTATGTGAGATTACGAATTGATTCCGTAACTCCTTCCCTTGAAGCCTCAGAGATGTTTTACAGAAGAATTCTGAAACTTTCTTGAGGCTTCAGAGATGTTTTACAGAAGAATGCTGAAACTTTCTTGGACAGCCAAGAGGCTAAGATACAAAGAAACTTATCAAAAACAGTAGAAAGAGGCAGTCATACTTTTCTAGCCACGTTATGAGAAGAGAAAAACTGGAATATGTTGTGACAACTGGAAAGATTTGAGCAAAGAAAGATAGATGAAAACAGCAAAAGAGGATTTTTAAGTCTTTCTTTTCATGGCACAGAAAGGTGTTAGCACATGAATTGACACATGCTGTTGGTGAGATGAGGAGAATGATGATCCCTCATGCCAGCTGGCCAGGCAAGGAAGCTTCTAACATAACTTGTACATACTACAAGGTACTACTAGTATGTGTGCAAACTTGACCATACCATTGTGTTCACATTTCCAATGCATTCAAAAGTGTAGTCGAAGCCTCCGTCGGTCTTTTCCAGGACAACTTCCTGTATGGTCTTGTTTGGGTAATCTTTAGGGTTGATAAAGTCTGTAGCGCCGAAGCTACGAGCTGTGGATGGGGAGAGTTTGTTACTACAAGCAACCAGAAACAACTAAAGCTTGTAAGTAAAGCTATTTCCATAACCAAAAATTGCTCAAGCTAGTAAGTAAAGCTATTTACATAACCAATAAAAAGCTCAAGCTTGTAAGTAAAGCTATTACCACAACCAGATACAGCTCAAGCTTGGAGAAAGTAAAGCTATTACTATAACCAGAAACATCTCAAGCTTGGAGAAAGTAAAGCTATTGCCATAACCAGAAACATCTCAAGCTTGGAGAAAGTAAAGCCATTACCATAACCAGAAACAGCTCAAGCTTGGAGAAAGTAAAGCTATTAACACAACCAGAAACAGCTCAAGCCTGGAGAAAGTAAAGCTATTAACACAACCAGAAACAGCTCAAGCTTGGAGAAAGTAAAGCTATTAACACAACCAGAAACAGCTCAAGCCTGGAGAAAGTAAAGCTATTACCATAACCAGAAACAGCTCAAGCTTGGAGAAAGTAAAGCTATTAACACAAGCAGAAACAGCTCAAGCCTGGAGAAAGTAAAGCTATTAACACAACCAGAAACAGCTCAAGCTTGGAGAAAGTAAAGCTATTAACACAACCAGAAACAGCTCAAGCTTGGAGAAAGTAAAGCTGTTTACATCATCAGAAACAGTGCAAGCTTGTAAGTAAAGCTATTTACATCACCAGCAAACCGTTCTTATCCATTTGGCAAAGCTCACCTACCATTGCAGTATAAGAGATCATGTTCGATATAACACTTCAGTACTCTCTTCTAACAATCAATGAGAGTGGTTTATTACATATTTTTCATCTTCAGTAATACAGCTTGTGCTTGGTCTTTTCTACTCTTAAATCTTTGTCATGCATCTTCCATCTGATTTTATGATTTCCCCCAATTATTTGAATTTGTTGACCTGATTAAGCACCTTTTTATCCTCTACACCACAGAGAAAAAAAATGATACAGAAAGGAAACAAGAAAGTGACAAAGAACTCAACACAAAACCTCCTCTGCTGTGTCTCCCCTTTGTCGTGGTAGAGGGGCTTGCGTGTTCCAATGTCCCCCAAGAGCTATGCCGATGGTAGCACAGCTGCTGGTAGGGTCACCCATGTCGGACAGGTCAAGGGAGAGGAACCAGACCAAGAGAGACACACACCTGCTGCCTTGTAGGTAGACTGAGGACAGTCAAAGGCTAGGGAGAGCACACCCGAAAAATGCTTGTCAAAATCAGATGTACTGAACCACAGGCTTGACAAAGCAGTGCAAGGTAACTTAATCAATCCATGATGCCACAGATTAAAATTAATCAGTATGGTGCTAATCCTGTGAAGTCCCATCAGGCGGTGATAGTGCTGGGCCCCCTGCCTCGAGGGGTCCACCCATTGCTACTGGTGGTCACCTTCCCCTGTGCTGTGGAGTCAAGGCACAGAGGAGTAAGGTAAGAGCTATTGACCAACACAAAACACACCAATAACTCAACACAAATCAAATCAAAAGTCTCACACAACCCACCAGTTTCAAACTTGTCTGGGTTGATATCAATACCAAAGATCTTAGCTGCCCCAGCAGTCTTGCAGCCCATGATGACAGCCAGCCCGACAGCCCCAAGTCCCCAGATTCCGCACACGGAGCCAGGTGTTACCTACACGCACAATAAAACAACACCTGTTAACCGACTGATCAAAGCTGTAACACTGTAATGAAATATCACAAAGAGAAAACAACAATAATAATCAATGGATCGGTTCACACTGCATAGTGATACCATCTAGAATATACGTTACAGCTTAATGCACATTTCACATGTTCTGTGATGTTTAATATCATCATGGTTATGAAACATATCTTCCCAATTTATTTTGCATAACTTTTCATTTCCCAATATTTTCCTGTATGGCAATCACATAAATTATGTCTCCCTTTGACATTTTTGGGGTTATTAATTTTTTTAAGGCAATTATGTTAGATCTTTTAACTTCATTTATAATCTTTATTCAACTTTTAAGTTCATAATTGGATATAAGTTGAGTTAAGTCAAGAACCGACATCACTGTACTAGAGGCATTCCCACAAGTGCTCAGTCCTCAACTTCAACAATTGTAATCTGATTATATGTCCGCCTTGCTTTACCTCTGAGTGACGACTATCGACCACACTTGCTGCTGCATTCTCTCTAGACGATGATACCCCTTGCTACTGCATTCTCTATAGACTATGATAGTCTATCTGTTCTTCTGCGTTAATCACATTCTCCTAGAAGGCCTTCACCACCTCTGCCTTATCGTGCATCAAATCAACCCTTAATGATGCGGCACCAGCCAATCTGTTCATTTCCAACCACAATAGAATATCCAGCGAATGCTCACAACCCGTGACAACTAAATCGATGCAAGCCATTCTGCACGAAGCATGACAATTTTCTTCACCTTTGCCAGCATGCTTTGTGAATCAGTTAAAAATGAATGAGTGAGCGCGAGAGTGAATGAGTGAGCGCGAGAGTGAATGAGTGAGCGTGAGCGTGAATGAGTGAGCACGAGAGTGAATGAGTGAGCGCGAGAGTGAATGAGTGAGCGTGAGAGTGAATGAGTGAGCGTGAGAGTGAATGAGTGAGCATGAGAGAGAGAGAGTGTGTGTGTGTGTGTGGTGTGTGTGTGTGGGAGCATAACTATTTTTACATCACATACTTTTTATGTACACATTTTTCTCCATGTTTAACATTTTTATGAGACTGCTCATGACAAGTGTCAGTGTATGTGTGTGAGTAAAGTGTGGGAGGTTGTTCATACTAGTTTCACTGCTAACTTGAGACATTTTGTATGTGCCTAGATGTGAGGAGGTGTGAGAGTGTGTGGAGGATGTGTGTGAGTGTGGGGATATGTGTGGGTGGGGATATGCGTTTGAATGGGTTGGGGTGTGTGGTTTTGGTGGGTAGTGATATTTCTGGGTGTTGGTGGGATGTGTGGGGGTGAAAGCAGGGGTGTAGGAATGGGTGTGGGGGATGTGTATATGGGTGGAGGATATGTGTATGGGATGGATGCGGGGGATGTGTGTTTATGTGGGTGGAGATGTGTGGATGGTTTGAGGAAGTATGTGTGGGTGGCGGGGTTGTGTGGGTAGGGGATTGTGTTGGGTGGATTGGGGATGCAAGGGCGGGTGGGGAGAAGTGTATGGTGTGTGGGTGTGAGATGTGTGTGCGGTGTGTTGGTGCGGGATGTGTGCATGATGTGTGGGTGGAGGGTATGTTTGTGGTGGTATGGGTGAGGATATGTGTGTGGGTGAAGGAAAGTGGGTGGTGTGGGGGATGTGTGTGATGGGTGCGGGGAATGTGTGTATGGGTGGGGTATATGTGGGGGTGAGTAGGGGATGTGTGGTGGTTGGGGGAAGTATGTGGGGGTGTGTGGGTGGGAAATGTGTGCGTGGATGGGGAATGAGTGGGTGAGGGTGTGTGAGTGGCTTAGGGTTGTGTAGGTCGGAGAGGGAGTTGTATGTGTCGGGATGGGATGTGTGAGTGGGTGGAGGATGTGTGTGGGTAGGGGTATTGTGATCGTGAGATGTTTGGTTGGGGGTGGGTGTGGGTGCGTAGTGGAGGATGTATGCGTGAGTGAGTGTGTTGGTGGACGGGTAGGGAATGCATGTGTGGGTGGGGAGAGGTGTGTGGTGTGTTGGTTGGGGATATTGTGTGGGTGAGGTATGTGTGTGTTTTGTGGTGTGTGAGTGGGGGTATGTGGGGTGGATGGGTAAGGGTATCTGTGTGGGTGTGGGTGGGAATATGGTGTGGTATCTGGGTGGGGGATATGTGTGTGGTGTGTAAGTGGAGATGTGTTGGTGAGGGATATGTGTGTGTATGTGTTGTGCGTGGGTTGGGAATATTGCGTGGTAGAGGGTGTATGTGATGTGCGGGTGGGGGATTGGGTTAAGGCATGTGTGGGTGGGTGGAAGTTGTATGTGTGGGTGGTGGGGTGTGTGTGAGTGGTTTGGGGATGTATGGGTGGTTAGGGAGATGTGTGTGTGTGTGGGGGGGGGACATGTCAGTTGGTTGGGGATGTGTGAGTGGATGTGCGATGTGTGGGTTGGTGGGGGATTGTGTGCGTGGGGAGGGGAATATGTGGTCGATGGAGATGTGGCTGGGGGATGGGTGGTTTGAGGTGTGGGTGGGGAGAGGATGTGGATGGGCGTGGGATGTGTGGGTTAGTGGGGGAATGTTTGTGGGTGGCGAGTGTGTTTTGGTTGGGGGATCAGATGAGGGTAGTGTGTGTGGGTGGGGGATGTGCACGAGGGGGATGGGTCGGTTGGTGGGGTATGTATGTGTCCCTGGTGGGGGTGTGTGTGTGTGTGGGGTGATGTATGGCTAAGTGGGAGATGGGCCTCATAACATGCTAATAAGCCTTGTTTATGTTTACAACATTCATTTCACAATGTTTATTTTTCTTCCTATGTAAATGTATAATGCTCTTGATGAATGTAAGACGAGTGATGGGAAGGGCCGAATGTAAGACGGGCCTGCACGCCAAATTTGTGACCCTAATAAAGTTGATTTGATTTGATTTGATTTGCCCAAACAATTGTCACCATCAATGTGTAATTTTCCTTAAACATCACACAATTTATGTCCTCATATAACATGCCCAAACAATTGTCACCATCAATGTCTAATTTTCCCTAAACATCACACAATTTATGTCCTCATATAACATGCCCAAACAATTGTCACCATCAATGTCTAATTTTCCCTAAACATCATATACTTTATGTCCTCATATAACATACCCAAACAATTGTCACCATCAATGTCTAATTTTCCCTAAACAATTTACAGTTCTTATCTGCCTTTTGCTGCCTCTGTTGTGAAGGGATTACGAACTCAATCCTACATACTGTGCTCAAAATACAGCTGTGGGCGATTTGTCAGCATACCACCTTGTGTTGGTTTTCATACACTGGTATGGGTGCTGGTAATTCAGAAAGCGATAACAACCTACTGAACATAAACTTGCCAAGAAATCACAAACTGCCAAAACAAATGCTGAGGTTGACTGCAACGTCCTGTAAAGGCTCTGCAACTAACTCATCTGCTTCTTAATGGCTTCATTAATTTTACTGCCAATCCATGGCATTCTCGGAAATTTTCTCAGATACCACATTTCCGCTGCCCTCAAGTATTTCTCAGCCTGAAGTCCATGTATCATACACATACTGCAGTACGGCTTCTATAGCACTTAATACTTTTTCTCACTGCTGCTGATGGATTTTTATCTGCGAGTATATTTTCTATCTTGCAAAAAGCTACCTTTGTCATGGCAACATGTATGCCGTATGCCCAATCCCAATCCAATTTAGATTCCTCTGTGCTATCAGAGTTAGCTTTTGCCTCTTTTGAACCTTATTTTTCTTTATGATTTTAAATGCTGGGTATGATTTGCTACTGATTTACTGATAGAAACCTCACACCTCACCAAGTAGAGATTAAGAAACACTGATTTGGTCGTGACGTAACTCTCTCTCTCTCTCTGCAGGGGGATGAGTCTTACCTTGGCTGAGTTGATGGCAGCACCATAGCCGGTGGATATCCCACAACCAAGCAGGCATACTTTCTCCAAGGGAGCCTTAGGATCAACCTGGAAAATCCAAATAGGTTTATATGAACTGTGAAGGACTTTATAGAATGGTAGCGCAACATGTTGTTATCAACTACCACTAACAATACTTCTACATATAAAGCATGAGAGAAGTGACTTAAGAAGGATCACAATGAAGCAGCGACAAAAAATTATAACAACAGAGGAATGGGAAGGCTAACCCAGATAACACAGACCTGGAAGAGATCAAATGTGTCAGTTGTAAGGTGCACATTTTGCACCTCTGCTGTAAATAGAAACAATACACCAACTGAGGCCCCCCCATCCCCCACAAATATAAGAAGACAGCTGCTTTTCTTGGAATATACGAGGGTAAGTTAACAAGTAAGTCACAAATGGCTGTAGAAAAATAACTAACTACTATAACAACTTGAAACCAGTTTATTTGTATACATACATTGTCCCTTTATTTCTCAACATAATTTCCACCAACATTTATCAGTTCTCCAAAACCGGCTGCATAGAACTGCATGCTCTGTTTTCTAAACCACATTTTCACTTCACATTCAACTTCGGCATCATTCGCGAAATGTCTCCCGCCAAGGTGGGTTTTCAGTGGACTTAGCCCCTGGCGATTTTCAGTAAAGCGGTGCATAGTTGAGTAGAAAATTTACAGGGTGAGTCAATAAGTAAGTCACACAGTTTTGTGGGAAGGCAGGTAAATGAAAACAGGGCACGCAAATTTATGCAGCTGGTTTGGGAGAACTGATAAAACGATGGGGTAAGTGCATCAATGTTGGTGGAAATTATGTTGAGAAATAAAGGGACAATGTATGTATACAAATAAACTGGTTTCAAGTTGTTATCATATTTAGTTAGTTTTCCTCAACCATTTGTGACTTACTTATTAACTTACCCTCGTATCTATGTTTATCACATGTTCACATCATTCCTTAAGTGACAGAGAAAACAATACAACCATGACCCCAACAAAACCCGATGACTTGCAAGAGGCTAAATAAAGCATCTACAGAATACACATGTCCCAATAGGCTACATATTTCCTCATATTCTAACAGGAGAGAAAGATCACACAGCTATTCTTGTTGTCTGTGGATGATTTCTCAATTTTTATTTTACATCTCAAATGTTGACCATATTTGTTGTGTACTTCAATTGACCTTGCTAATATCAATAAACATAAGGACAAGTTGTTTTTTGTTTTTTTTACAACAGTATCAATTTTCTGTCTAAAAAAGTATGGTTAATGCAGTTTTGGCAGTGTACAAGTATGATATTCAAGAAACCAAAACGCAGATCAAAGTCGTGAAAACTGCCCAGCGGTCTGGCTTATTTGCTGCAGAACTCTAAGGGTTAGAACCTGTAAGTATTGTGTTATCATCATTTGGTGCAAGTCCGACAGGAACTGATATCTGCTTGACTGTATATGTAATACAACAACCCTAATTGTGTGATAGTCAGCAGTTCATATGAGACAAACATGTTGTTATCATCATAATCAACTGTCTTGACAAATGTCTTGAGCAATCATCATCATCATGTGCCACACAATAAGTGTGGATGGTCATGTTTCATCATCTCACAAGATCACCAGAATCGTGGATCAGCTCTGTGTTCTTGTCGCGACCATACCATGTGGCCAAGCCATCCAGATATTCACTTTTCTGTCTTCCCCTTGATTTTTGCCTTCAATCGTGCCATTTGTCGCCACGTTCTCTAGTTTATTTCTTCTCATAACATACCCAAAAAATGTTGGCTATCTATGTCTAATTTCTTTAATCAGTTTATGATTTTAATTTGCTTATTGTAGAACTTGCTCGGTGGCTTTTCTATCTGTCCATGGTATTCTTTGCATTTTCCTCAGAAACCACATTTCCACTGATAAAGGTGTTTTTCAGCTGTGATCTTTGTCAACATTTCACATCCATAAAAAAAAGTGCAGGTTCTATGTAGCACTTTTTCTCATTGCAACTGACAACTTTTTATTGGACAGTATGTTTCACATTTTGCAAAAAGCTGTCTTTGCCATAGCGATTCTTGTTATACTCTCTTCAAGGCACCTGCCATCAGATGTTATGACTGTTCTGAGATAGTTGTACCAATTAATTTGTTTAAGACTATTCCCATTTATACATATATTACATTGTGGTATTTCTTTCTTGTTAGTAACAACCATAATCTATGTCTTCTTACAATTAACTCTAACACTAGTTGTTCACTGTGTGCAACAACTGCATCTACTTAATGTTGTGTATCCTGTTCATTGTCTGCAATCAATACTGCATCATCCGCATATCTAATTTTATGTACGCTATGTCGCACCCATGGTGATTCCTCTCTTTTCTAAATTTCTAAAAATTATTTTCACTGTAATGAAACAAGGTCTGGAGACACTGCACATGCATCACCCACCTATCTTAATAGCTGATATTGGCCTACTTCATTATCAATCTTTATGGCAAGTTGTTTCAAATATATGCTTTTAACAAGTCTAATAAGTTCTTTCCCATCAATCTGTAGATCCGCAAGCATCTTCATCATGTTACTTTACCGAAAGCCTTTGTGTAGTCTAAAAAGCAAACATATGGGTCTTTACTTATCATACATCTTCACAAATCTTATTCTCCATGAGCTGATACTTTTCCATGCCATGATACAGGCTGCACAGAATCTTCCAGAGTACAGACACTATATTATTATTCAGATTGACTAAAGGATGCAGACATCTGATGACACCAGCATAGACATGTCCTTTTCTTTTGCTTCCTTCTTCTTCTTCCGCGTTCATCCAGTTTTTTTTTCCGGACGTGATTGCGTTATGCCTGTTTACAGCAGAGCTACGTTCTTGCGCCGTTAGGCTTATATATCTGACTTCAGCTGGCATTTGTTGACCGAGTTAACCTTTCCGGGGCTTCTGTTTCCTACACCTTCAATCATCAGCCTGAATATATTTAAAGAAAGCAGCAGTCAACTTGAGCTTGTTGACATCTCCCTAGCGTGTGTCCTGACATGGAGCAGGTAATGGCCAACATAATTTTCTGTTCTGTATGTGTCAGACACTCCAGCAATAAATGTTTAGCTGACATTTTACCTGTTCCAGTTACATTCATCAGTATCTCCTATCTTTAATTTATTAAACAAGTAGTGTTTCAGAACCTGTTATATCCTGTGCAGTCTAAACATAATGTTTATTTTCTTGTGTTCACTTGCTCATAACTCAAGCGTATTACATACATGTGCTACTGATTCTAGTCCGCGGAACTGTGTTTTGCATGTGGGTTAGCTTTCCCTTTTACCAGCGTCCCTCGCCATCAGGAGAACCCACACTGACTTTTGAGGTATTTGTAATTTACGTCCCCAAGTCACGGACAAGCAGTCAACATTTTAGTCCAACAGAATGGCATATGGGCTGAACCAGCTACCTTGGCTCAACACATCGGATGTTAAGATGGATCACTCTTAGCTATTCTGACCTCTTTGACAGAGTTGTAATAAACACCATCTTTCTGGTGGCCTGGATGCTCTGATTTAACTGGGTTCTGTAACTGCTTCTGATAAAACTTTTTTGGCTTCATCTTAGGTTATGTCTATATCAGGCTGAGCTAGTCATTCACCTTTCCTTGTTAATTTGTCAGCCTCTTCATTTCCAGGTCTGCCACAATGTGACAGAATCCATTCTATCACAACCCTTTCATGGACAGAGTCCATGGAGTGCTGCTCTTAGGTCTGCTAGTTCTGCACTGTTTGTGCTCTTCAGTATTGAGACAAGCTCTGCGAACAGAGCTACAAGTTTCTATTTATGCTTCTCCATGTCATTGCAACTCTGGGACTTTTAATTTCTGCTGATAATGTGACATATTCAAAACCACTTTATTCACATGGTGCATCGGAACAAGTCAATGAACAAAATTCTAATCTGGCACCGAGATCATGCTGCCACAAAAGTCAACCCCCACACCCTTCAGTAGATGAACAATCTGGGTCTTTCTCCTCATGTGCAAACAGTTTTAACAGAAGCCCAATCCGTGCACTCTAATGCCTTACCTTGGCCACCGAGATCTCGGCACACACGGTGTACTCAGAGAATGTGCTGCAGCCCATGAAGTGGAACAGCTCCTGTCCCTTGCAGGTGAAACGTTTGGTTCCATCAGGCATCAGACCCTGGCCCTGGGTCACACTAGCCAATAGATAGATATGATGTTAGAGGTGCTTCACACATTCTATACAACATTAACCAGTAGATAGATATGATGTTAGAGGTGCTCCAAAAATTCTATACAACATTAACCAGTAGATAGATATGATGTTAGAGGTGCTCCAAAAATTCTATACAACATTAACCAGTAGATAGATATGATGTTAGAGGTGCTCCAAACATTCTATACAACATTAACCAGTAGATAGATATGATGTTAGAGGTGCTCCAAAAATTATATACAACATTAACCAGTAGATAGATATGATGTTAGAGGTACTCCAAACATTCTATACAACATTAACCAGTAGATGGATATGATGTTAGAGGTGTGTCAAACATTCTATACAACATTAGCCAGTAGATAGATATGATGTTAGAGGTGCTCCAAACATTCTATACAACATTAACCAGTAGATGGATATAATGTTAGAGGTGTGTCAAACATTCTATACATTAGCCAGTAGATAGATATGATGTTAGATGTGTGTCAGTGTGTGAGTTTTTTTCCGGACGTGATTGCGTTGTGCCTGTTTACAGCAGAGCTGCGTTCTTGCGCCGTTAGGCCGACACATCTGACTTCTGCGGGCATTTGTTGACCGGGTTAACCTTCCCGGGGGTTTCTTAGGACGTTAGACTCTCACTGTTGTGGTGTTATCTCCCATCCCAGCTGGCCCATATAGAACAGCCAAAGGCATCCTGGTCGGCCCTCAAGGGAAGGCAGGGGCAGACCATGGGCATTCCCCGCCATCCAAGGAGGCTTCCATAATTGCAGAGCCATCACACACCGCTCTGGTACTGGGCTCACCCAAGGAATCGTCACGTCCTGCACATGGCTGCTTAGCCTCACTTCCGTATATTGGGCCTTCCGTTCACCATAGGCTGTTCTTCCAGAAGCCAGAAGAATGCAGTTTGCAGATGACATCCACACAGTGAGCTTTCGATTCGGACTTTCCACGTAATGGATTTGCTATCCAAGCAATATTCCATTTCATGCCTCTGGGAGGCTTGTGTAACCGACATGCCTGTGGTATGAAGTGTGGCAGTCTAAATACTTCTTCATGTACATTTAAATGTCAACCTGAATACAGTTAAAGTAAGCTGCAGTCGACTTGAGCTTGTTGATATCTCCATAGAGCTTGTCCTCGAATGAAGCAGGTGTGGGCCAAAATATCTTTCTCTGTTCTGCATATATTGGGCACTCTTGCAGCAAATGTTTAGCTGTCATTTTACCAGTTCCACAATTACATTCATCGGTATCTCCTATCTTTAGTTTGTTGAACAAGTGGTATTTCAACCTGTTGTGTCCTGTGCGGAGTCTGAAGATTGCTACTTGTTCTCTTCGGTCGAGTTTGTAATATGCATCATCCTTCTGGTGGCCTGGATGCTCTGATTCCCATTTGGTTCTATAAGTGCTTTTTATCAACCTCTTTGCCTCATTATAGGTTATGTCTATGTCAGGCTGTGGTAGTCGTCCGCCCTCTTTTGCCAGTCTGTCAGCCTCTTCATTTCCAGGTATACTGCAATGTGATGGGATCCACTGTATTATAACTTTTTTGGATTTCTGGCATAGACCATGGAGTGCTGCTCTTAGGTCAGCTATTTCTGTGCTGTTATTGCTCTTCAGTATTGAGACAGCTGACTTTACATCTGTAAAGATAGCTATTTGCGTCTCTTTATTTTCCTCCATCAAGAGCATTTCTGCTGCAGTTTTCAGAGCCTCTACCTCCGCTTTGAAGTTACTTGACAACTTTCCAGTTGCCACTGAATGTGTTTTTTTCACTCCATTTTTTAAATTTAGGAGAATTCCTCCTCCTCCATTCTCTACTGAATTTTTGGCTGATCCATCTGTATATGCATGGGTCCAATTGCTGCTTGGGTAATGTTCTTTTATGTAGTTTAGGGTTATTTCTCTTCTTTCGGTTTCATGCTGAGTGTTCTTTTTCTCAATACCAGGAATGTTTTCTATCATCTCAGGCAGTTGCTGCTGTTTCCAAGATGGGAACTTGTCTGCATTGTAAATGGGTTTGACTGTTGATATGTTAAGTATAGGGATCTGCCCTAATCTTTCGTTTTGCAGTTTCTACAAAGTTGCTACGCTTCAGTCTTCACTTTCCAAAACCACTAAACCTTTTATACATAGGGTGGTCTGTCAATCTTCTAAATTTTTCATGCTTGTTGCTGGGCTCTGCTATCTCTTCTATCCTGCATTGGTTGTAAACAAGTGATCTTTTCTAGTTCATTAATAGGCGTTGTCTTCAGGCTTCCAGTTATGATTCGCATTCCTTGATTTTGGACTCTACTTATTTTGTTAAAGTTTGACTTAGCTGCTGTTGCCCAAGCTGCAATGCCATATTCCAGTACTGGCCTCACCCGTCCAGTATATAACTTCTTGAGAACTTTCTCATCTGCACCCCACGTTGTACCAGCAAGCTTTTTCATGATTGCCATTCTTTGCCTTGCTCTTGTTCGATTTTTCTCAACATGTGTCTTCCATGTCAGGCGACGATCAAAGGTGACTCCTAGATAGTTTGGATTTTCTTCATGGCGCAATATTTTTCCATTCAATACCAGCTTAGGTTGCTGAGTTTTAGTTGAGAGGGAGAACTACTGTGCATGTTGTTTTCTCCTCACTTATCTTCACTAGCCATGATTTTGACCAGTCCTCTAGCGTTAATAGGGCTTGCTGTATTCTGCTGTTAGCTGTACTAATATATTCTTCAGATGTCCATATGGCTAGGTCATCTGCAAAGGATGATGTGTGTACTCTGGCTGGAAAATTTTCCGTGATGTCGTTTATATATGCTAGGAATAATGTTGGTGAAAGAACTCCTCCTTGGGGGACACCTTGCTCCAACAGCATCATTTTGCTGGTTTGTCCTTGTACTTTTGTCCTGGCAGTTCTGTTCTCAAGGTAGTGGCTGATCCATTTGTACATTTTCCCACAAACATGCATTTTTTGCAGTTTTACTTTCAGTCCTTCCTTCCATACTTTATCAAATGCTTTTTCTAAATCTATCCAGACCGCTAGTGTGTGCTTTTTCTCTTGGAAGGCATCCTCTATTTCCTGAGCTATATAGGTTATTTGATCTTCAGTGGATCTGTACTTTCTGAATCCTGCTTGGTGAGGTGTTAAGAGTTGGTTTTCTTCCAGATGCCATGTTAGCCTGCCATTGATAATGCGTTCCATTAATTTTCCTACACAGCTAAGAAGACTGATAGGTCGATAGCCATTTGGTTCTTCCAGGTCTTTTCCTTTCTTTGGGACTGGTATTAGTATAGCTTCCTTCCATGCCTGTGGGACTATTCCCCTCTTCCAGCTGTAATTTAGGACTGCTAAGTAGTTTCTTTTTTGCCTTAGTGCCTAGTCCTATTAGCATTTCATTTGTGATTCCATCCTTTCCTGGTGATGTCTTCTTTTTTAGGGTATTCATTGCCTGTTCCATTTCTTCCATTGTTAGATTTGCCATCATATATTCTGCTGCTGTCTCTGTATATCTATGATGTATCTGTTTATCTTTGATTGCTTTCTTCTGTTCGGCTGTAATATCAATGTGGTTTGCACTGGCATAGTGTTCCATTAGTGCATTTGCAGCCTTTTTTCCTGTAAGCAAGGCATTTCCTTGTTTAATTGTTATTTGTTTGTTTCTAGGTCCTTCATTGTTCATGGCTTTCACTAGTTTCCATAGTTTGTTTCCATCCCTGTCAAAATTCAGGTTTTCTGTTTTTTTTCCTCCAACAATCTCTTGTTGTTTGATTTACTGTTCTTTTATATTTTGCTGAGATGGCTTTGAGAGAGATGTTCGCTTCAGTTGTTTGTTCTCTCTCTGCGGTCTTCCTAGCATCTTCAACTTTGTCCTCCAAAATTTGTAGTTCCTCAGTCCAGTATGGTTTGTAATTTTTCCTCGCTCCTCTTGGAATAGACTCAGTGGCCGCCTGTATTATTGCTCTGTTTAGACTTTCCACCATTTGCTTCATGTTGCCATATCGTGTATTTATGTTTTCACAATATTTGTCTGTTAGTATGGAAAATCTGTCCCAATCTGCTCGTTTGTAATTCCAGCGGGGCAAAGGCTTTTGCTCCTGTGGAACATACTCCATATTTATTACAAGCTTGATTGGCCTGTGGTCACTACCTGCTAATTGGTCAAGCACATGGTGATCGATTTTGTGGAGGATGTCTCCTGTGCAGAAAGCTAAGTCTGGAGTAGAAGTGGTAATCCCTCTTCTGGAGTAGAAGCTCGGTGTGTCATCCGCTTTGTTGAGTAGATGGAGATTTGAGTCTATTTCCCAGTCCTCCACTTCATCTCCTCTTTTGTCAGTATCTGGGTATCCCCATCTTTCTGAGCAGCTATTAAAGTCTCCGACAACAATGCAATTTGTGTCAGTTATTTTCATGTTTGAGAGTGTAAGATCCTTATCTGCCGGGCTATACAGATTGTAAATTCTTATTTTCACGTCCTTTATCATTATATCAACACCTATAATTTCCGTTTGGTTGTCAGAGATCACAGATACTTCGCTGCAAGGTATTGTATTTCGTGTAAGTATTACAACTCCTCCTTTGTGTCCTTCGCGGTCGAAACGTGTGGCCTGATATCCCTCGACTGAAAATGTGCGATTGGCGTTGAGGTGTGTCTCTTGAGTGCATGCCACATCTATTCTATCTTTATGAAGACGCTGAGTTAGGGAGGCTTTCTTGTTATAAACTCCTTCGGCATTCCATTGTAGTATGTTGAGAGTCCGGGGTGTTTGGTCAATAGCTCTTAACCTACTCCTCTGTGCCTTGACTCCACAGCACAGGGGAAGGTGACCACCAGTAGTCATGGGTGGACCCCCTCGAGGCAGGGGGCCCGGCACTATCACCGCCTGATGGGACTTCACGGGATTAGCACCATAACGATTAAGTGTCAAACATTCTATACAACATTAACCAGTAGATGGATATGATGTTAGAGGTGCTCCAAGCATTCTATACAACATTAACATTAGCCAGTAGATAGATATCTTCTTCTGCTTGAGTCTTTTTTCATATGTAATTGTGTTGTGCCTGTTTTGCCGCAGAGCTGTGATACTGCCCCTTTAGGCCGACACGTCCTACTTCTGCAGGTGTTTGTTGACCGGGTTAATCTTCCCGGGGGATAGATATGATACAGGTGAAAGTGCTAAGCAGCACTGACATTAGGCTATAGCTGGATATAAGTACTTCACACATTCTACTAAACAATATTAACATTAGCCAATAGTTAGATATGATACTGTCACAATGATAAGACAAACATTTTTCAAAGAAAATGATAGGGCAAATAATATTTTGAAACAAAATGATAAAACAAATACTCATATCTAGAAATAAAATACTAACATTTTGAAATAAAACAACAACATAAATACTAACATTTCTAAACAAAATGATAGGACAAAGACATTTTAAGATGCAGCAATACAAAAAAACACTCACATTTCAAAACAAAAACCAGAAAATGATAGAATAAATACCCACAGTTTGAAACCAAATAAAAAAAAAAAACTCACCGAATGCGCTGACACAAATTAGTTTTTGGGTGTTTACAAAACTTGCAGTCGTAGCATTGAGGAGTGTAGAGTGGAATAACATGGTCGCCTGGAGGGGATAATAATCACAGATATTGATACAACATGTTGTGTGAGTGCTACACATGCACTGTCATATAAGTCTGCTTCTTCTTCTGTCGTTCGCTGGAAATATGTCTATAACAAACAGCAATGTTGACTCTAGTATGAATTTAACTGTCTTTTTGTTTTTTTAGTTCACGCAGTGGTCCATAGAGTTTATCTTCCACTGTTGTTTCTCTAGGCCAGAAGGTTTGCCTAGATATGTTGTATTTTGGGCAGTCTTGGAGTATGTGATCTGCTGTCTGCGGTGCCAATCCACATGTGCACATGACTGATTTGCCAATCTTGAATTTGGTATATACAAGTCTGATAACGAAAGAACTACTAAGGACTACATATTTTGGGACACTGTGAGATTGCAGTGGGCAAAATAATTACATAGAGTGATGATAAACAAATGAACATAAAATAATAGAAATGCTTAACAACAGGAAAGACATGCACAGATGCAAGTAAATATTTTAACCACAGCCTTTATCGATAAACAAAGAAAATCAAGAATACTTGACTGGAAAATTGAAATACTGCAAACATAATCCACATATCTGAAAAAAAATTATATAACAAACCATCATGCAGGCAAATAAGAATATGGAAGGTGAAATGAGATAGGGGTATTAAAAAATGACATAAAAGTATTTTATGCAAAATCTGGCTGAGAAAATTATTGAAAATTTAGGCACAAGGCAGAAATTTTAAGGCGCTATCGTGATCAGGTGCCTGGAGTTTTCTACCCCTATATATATATGTATATATATATATATGCAACATTTTCAGTGTTACTTTAATAAAAGATATTTGCTGATTGGACATCAGTCAACATATCGACTGTGTCCTTCTGGTCATTAACTTCTTGTGGTTACCTGAATTTTACTCACCTCATGATTCGTGAGGTCATGAAAGAGGTCAAGGTCAAAACAACATTTTTGACAATAACTCATGACAGGTTCGTGATAATCCTGTGAAACTTTCTGAACGCAAAACTCTCTGACCATATTATTGGATGCCTATTCAAAAAAAAAGATTCACGCTCCTTGAATAAATTCAGTTGAAAATTCAACGCGCAAGTATGGCTCATCTCACTACAGAACAACGACTCATCATCACTGGACGTTTACAAGCTGGACAGTCACAAAGTGTAGTAGCCAGAGAAGTTAATGTGGTTAGAAGCACCATTAGTCGCCTTTGGAGGCGATTTCAAGAAACTGGCTCAGTGGCAGACCGGTCGTTTACAAGCTGGACAGTCACAAAGTGTAGTAGCCAGAGAAGTTAATGTGGTTAGAAGCACCATTAGTCGCCTTTGGAGGCGATTTCAAGAAACTGGCTCAGTGGCAGACTGGCCATGCAGTGGAAGACCCAGAATCACAACGGCTGCCGAAGACCACTCCATACGGCTGCGTCACCTTAGGAATCGATTTGCATCTGCGTCCTTCACAGTCCAGTCAATGCCAGGAGCTCGTCGAATTTCAGATCAAACGGTCAGGAACCGGCTGCACGACGTGGTCTTTGGGCTAGAAGACCATACAGAGGTCCTGTTCTTACGGACCGGCATCGCCAGAAGCGACTGCAGTGGGCGAATCAGCATCGTCAATAAAATGTTGGTACAAGTTTGCAATTGAAGCTGCAATAATGTTGTGTTTCAATTTTTGAACAGTATATATCACTCACCATATTTTCATTCCCGGAAATTATAGTTTCTGTTTCTAAATGTTACTTTGTTTACACATGTAGATTAGTTAATTGTAATTATATTTCAGTAATATAGCTAAGCAATCTTGATTATTTTCTTAATCGCTTTCTTGCATCTTTGTGTGACTTTCATTTTGTCAAACTTTGCAGTTATATACTTTGTTAATTCAATTTTGTTATCACCAGTGATCACCCCTATGTGTGAACTATTAGGATGATGACAGATTGACATATTCATGTTTTGCACCCCCCACATGGTGTGCTCATGAGAATGTTTATAATTTTCTATGTTATCACATGTGCTACCTGCCTACATGGATGGAACTAATTCATCTATGGTCTCAACCAACCGACCACAAGAGTAAGGGGAGGAGGGGTATCAAACACAAGACAGCTGATTGTAAACAAATCATGAAATCCAACATTTGAAAATGAAATTACCAGGAACCACAGATGTCACACCCTCCCCAACACTCTCCACAATGCCACCTCCTTCATGCCCTAGAATCACTGGAAAGACACCTTCAGGATCATGGCCCTCTAGAGTGTAGGCATCAGTGTGGCATACCCCAGTTGCCAGAATCTGAAACACCAATGCAAATATAGGTCACATTTCAATTTTTACCTGATGAATGTTTATTCTTTAACACTTTTACCATAAGAACTGGTTATGTATGATATGCTTTAAAAATACCTAGTCTCATCAACATAAGAACTGTTTATGTATATGTCTAGTCTCGTTTTGGCGAGTGATCTTGTCATGCCTGCAGGTGTCTATACCTCATTGTTTCTTTTCCCCTCAAAGGCATCATCTTCACAACCTCCACTCTCTGCATCACTGCTCACTATCCAGCATAAACAACCATACAGAAGATTACAAAAGCTTTCAGTAAGACAGAATACAACTATCAGTAAGAAAGAATACAAAAGTTTTCAGTAAGGCAGAATACAAAAGCTTTCAGTAAGACAATAATACTTCTTCTTCTGCGTTCATCCTGAGACTTTTGTCGGACGTGATTGCATTGTGCCTGTTTACAGCAGAGCTGCGTTCCTGCGCCATTAGGCCAACACATCCGACTTCTGTGGGTATTTGTTGACCGGGTTAACCTTCCCAGGAGACAATAATACTTCTTCTTCTTCTTCTTTTTCTGCGTTCATCCAGATTTTTTTTCCGGATGTGATTGCATTGTGCCTGTTTACAGCAGAGCTGCGTTCTTGCGCCATCAGGCTGACACATCCGACTTCTGCGGGCATTTGTTGACCGGGTTAACCTTCTCAGGGGTTTCATAGGACGTTTGAGTGGTGTTATCCCCCATCCCAGCTGGCCCATTTAGAACAGCCGAAGACATAACGGTCAGCCCTCAAGGGAAGGCAGGGGCAGACCATGGGCATTCCCCACCATCCAAGGAGGCTTCCATAATTGCAGAGCAGACACAAAGCGCTCTGGTACTGGGCTCACCCAAGGAATCGTCACATCCTGCACATGGCTGCTTAGCCTCACTTCCGTATATTGGGCCCCCTGTTCACCACAGGCTGTTCCTCCGGAAACCAGAAGAATGCAGCCTGCAGATAACATCCACACAGTGAGCTTTCGATTCGGACTTTCCACGTAATGGATTTGCTATCCAAGTAATATTCCATTTCGTGTCATTGGGACGAGACAATAATACACAAACTTTCAGTAAGACAAGAATACAAAAACTTTCAGTAAGACAATAATACAAAAGCTTTCAATAAGCAGATTTTCAACCTTGTCATGATTTTCTATTTTATCACAACCATATGAGTATCTGTAGCGCAGTGACTAGAATGCTTGCCTACCGAACCAGTGGCCATGTGTTTGAAGCAGGGATTTCTTCAAAGTTAACCTGAGATTCCAGGCTGACCCAGCCAAAAATGGGTACCAAGAAACACTCCTCTAGCAAGTAAGAAGGGTGGAGCGATGTCGATCACTTCAGCCATTGAGTGCTGATTGGGCTATTAAAAAATGGGGCCTAGCACCAGATACCGAAAATCACAGCATATTTGTTTTTAATGTTTGCTGCTGTAAATACACATTTTTTGTTTGCATGTCTGTCTCTGTGGGTTGACGTTCAGTCCACAAATGATGAAGCATATGACATTCTTGGCCGGTAGTTTGGCCTGTCCACATGTGTACATCGACCAATTTCAGGAAATGATCTCATGAGTTTCATAGATGTTAGCTAGTTAGTTAGTTAGTCATGGTTGCAACTTCACGGCAACGTGTCATCCCCATTATGCTCTAATCCTGTGCCAGTGAATATATCACACAAAATGATCCTCACTGCCCTATGTGAACAATGGAATAGACAGGAGTCTCGGCAAGCCAACAGCCCGCACAGGTACACTATGCATAATGCCACCGCCAGAATGCCAACACAAAAGTCCTCCAGAAAGACTTCATTTACCCGGGTTTTATCTTATATGGCTTGGTCTCTTTCCGCAAGGTGACCCGCCGAAAGTGCCGCACAAAGCACAAACTCTGTAGCTCCAGCGACAACTCACAGGAGTCTCCTGAAAAATGCACTTGTGAACCGAAATGGTAAATCAGTCAATTCAGCAACAGCCAGCCACCATCGTTCCGAACATGCAGTTCACGCTACAGACAACCGCGGACAGATGTAAAAAGATTTCCACGCGAAATTCACAGCTCACAGTGTTGCACCACGCACACACTCAGTAGCAGGGCGACGGAACCATGCACCACCAGTCCAACATGAGGAAATTGCGAATGCAAACAGTAGCCACAAGTGTAAACACTCCAGATGTTAGCTAGTGTGATATCACTCCACAACAGTGACAGCAAACAAGGCAAAATATAAAGACATCTGAATTCTGACTTCTCCAGCTTTGGGTGGGGCTAGTGTGATATCACTCTATAACAGCAACAACAAACAAGACAAAAGATGAACGCATACCTGAATTCTGACTTCTCCAGCTTTGGGTGGGGCTAGTGTGATATCACTCCATAGCAGCGACAACAAACAAGGCAAAAGAAGAACACATACCTGAATTCTGACTTCTCCAGCTTTGGGTGGAGCTACTTCAATTGTTTCAATGGTCAGTGGCTTCTTGGCTTCCCAAGCAACGGCAGCTCGACAGGTAATTGGCTGGTGATAGACGACAGTGAAATGACAGTATATCCCTTGGTAATCGAGGTCAGAAGCTGAAAACACCTTTAACATACTGGGTAACACGAAATAAAACAGAACCCATAAAAAGTTTATTAAATCCTAGAAAGGTCAAGCAAATTTCTTGAAATTTGGTGAATGTGAACTTCAGTCTATGTACAATCATTTCCAAATGTTTCAGTTACCTCGGCCGCTTTGCATAAAAGTGATCTGCTTTCCAAAATATGCTCCAAATGTCCTCCGCAGCATTGGATGCACACTTGCATACGTTGCGCTAAATTGTCAGTTACTCGACCGCAATTCACACATGGTTACATGTTTTTCCATGTCCACCTCTGTCAGTTTTTGCTTTATCTGGATCCGTATGGATACAAATGAAGTTGTGATGTATTCAAAGATTTGTTAGTTCTGTTATTTTTGGGTGACCCTGTATCTCAACGTCTGCTGTTGCACTCTCAGTGAATGAATCATCAGAAAACGAGAATAGATGGCAAGCTTTACTAGAACACAATCACATTTTACATGGTCATTTGTTTATAATAGATGTTTCTCTTTCTCTCCTTTCTAAGGTTCCTGTTCTGGTGCTGATGTTAGCAGGAGACCTGTAACCAGTAATTTTGGGATTTGTCCGTATAGATTTTTCCTTGACGTATCAAGCTACTTCTTTTCACGCCCCTTTGACAAATCTTTGAATCTTTCAAACGCTGACTTCTTGTTCAGAAAGCAATGGCAAACTACCGAACATAAAACTGCCTAGGAAATCAACCAGGGGTTGAATGCAACATCCTGCAAAGGACATGCAGGTTTTGTTAAACTGACACCTGGTATAATGCTCTATGAAATATGCTATATTTCTCTACCTATGAATATCTCTCTAGCGTGCAAGTTATATTTAATCCGATAAGCAGGCAACAGCCGATCAAATAAAATACATACAGGGTGTATATGGTTAACACTACTGTCATTTTTAATCAGGCAATTGTTGAATACAGTTATATTTCCTCTGAATATTCAAATTTGAAATTTACCCTTTCAGAACACTAAAATCAATAGAGCAACTGTTCAAACACTTTATTTACAAGTGTTACATGTATGCAAGTCCTACAAAAAAGCAAATGAAAATCGTAAATTGATAAGAGAAATTAATGTAGAATCACAATTTTTGGGCACATTATGCGAAGAAATAAATTTGAGAACTTGGTGACAACTGGCAAGATTGAAAGGAAAAGAACCAGGGGAAGGCAGAGAAGCAAATGTAAGGATGGCTTGAGCATGTGGCATGGTTGAGACAAGAATACAGAGCTGATCTATGACTCATGATCGTGAAAGATGATGAAATTTGACAGCCCACGTTTATTTGTTAACCCTGCATACAGAACTTTTCTACTGATTAATAGATTAACTAGAACAAATTCCTATCAGTCACATTCACTACAGCCATGGGTTGTTATGCCTTTTTGAAGCACAATGTAACAAACTATTGTCTGTCAAACCGGCAAGGTGCCAATGATGAGAACAAATTCCTACAGGGTTCCAGACACAGAGTTAGTTAAATGTGCATCCTTTACAGGACACTGCAGTCAGCATCAGAATGCAACTGATTTCTTGGCTATTTACATTCAGCCGTTTGTCATTGCTTTATGAACAACTAGAACTCATGTATGAAAATCAATGCAAGACTGTCACTGTCTGCTTCCAAACTGTCTTCAGCTGTGTTTTGAGCGTGATATGCAGGATTGCAAATTATGTTCACAGCCACTTCGCCACTGTGGCAGCAGCAATAGAGAAAGACCTAGAAGAAAACACACACCGAGAAATTAATAATATGGGGAGGATAAGAGTGTGCTGCAGGAGATGGCCAAAGATATGATCAGGGCTTGCCATAAGTTGCTTGGAGGGAGGGGGAGAGAGAGAGAGAGAGAGAGAGAGAGAGAGAGAGAGAGAGAGAGAGAGAGAGAGAGAGAGAGAGAGAGAGAGAGAGAGAGAGAGAGAGAGAGAGAGAGAGAGAGACAGAGGGAAGGTGGGGGTGCTATGCTCCATTGGGGATAACAGACTGGGGGGCTAAGTAGTCTCGAAATATGGTGTCTGCCTCGAATACTGGAGGCCCGGGTTCAAGCCCTGGTGAGGGCCGGGATTTTTTCATGTGGACTTCTAGTAACAAAGATGTCCCCTGGTATCTGGGTAGTGAGATCGGATGCCCTTGTGTATTGTTGCGCACGTAACAAACAAAAAATCACATGGCAGTTGGAAATTGAAAAAGAGTAGCCTAACAGTGCTTTTTTTTTTGCATATCCCTTGCAGGACATTGCAGTCAACATCAGCATTTTTCAGCTGCTGTTGATGTACTAGGCAAGATTACGCTCAGTAGTTTGCCATTGCTTTCTGAGCGACCGCCTCACATACCCCATAAGTTACCAAAGTGGCGAGAACCGCTACCGATTCTCGCGCAGGTTACATTACTCACGAGAATATACAGATTACGGAGACAGACATTAACACCTAGGCTAGGGAGACCGGCGCTGCCCTGGCAAAATTTTGAGTTAAAAATCTACCTAAAGTATTTTAAGATCCTCGCTGGTGCTACAGAGTTTGTGCACTGAGTTTGTGCACTGAGCTGAGATTCTCCGGCCTGAATTAAGAGTAGAATGGAGCACTTATGGGTTACACCTGTGCACCGGATGTTAATCTGTCGACTAAACTAAACTAAACTAGGCAGTTAGAAGAAGAGATACTTCAACAGAAGATGGACCCCACCAGTAGATGCCCCATCAACTGGAAATACTATCATTGATACGCTGTGAAATATATTCACCAGTAGAAATCAGTGCCCATAGATGCAAAGGTTTTCACAGGACCCCCAGTTTGTCAAAGGATCACTCTTATTGGTCACATTTGTTCTATTTTGGCACAGCCAGGTCTTGTAGGACATGAGTTGGGGTTTGTTGTAGTGCTATCACATGTGCAAGCGGAGGAGTCAGCGAGACCCATTGGGCTGACTAATCTGTTTTCAGTCAGTTCTAGAGTCAGATCAGTGGTGGTGCATTAGATTGAGCCTGGAATCTAATGCAATGAGGGATTGAAAGTGTTGACTATAAACCAAATGGAGTTAATTAGACATTTGATTTGTGTTCAGCATGCCTCCAATCCTCTGTGTAGCTTTTTCAATTCTCCAAAACTACTCAACAGTCCAGTCTCTGTGCCAGGCAGATTTAACTACTGGATAGCATATTTTGGAAACTGGGTACGTGATTGATAGAGGCAATGAGTTTTGTGTGTTGTTTAACACACAAAATAGTCGCTTGTTAAAAGTCGTGGAAGCCATCATGATTAATCTGCATAGGTCAGTTTTGTGCAAAGAGAAAGACATGATAGTTTAAAATTACTGTGGTAGACAACTGAAATTATGTGCGAATATGTGTATATTTCATCCTGCAGGATTTATCTAGTTACTTTACTTTACATTGTGTGATTTGTGCAGTGTGTGTGTACCTGACGAGATGCAACAAAATATGCCAGGCAATAAATCGTGCAATCTATTGTTTGTGTTTTTCAGATTTTACTATACCAGTATTACCAGGCAGTGTGATCAGTTGTCAGGTCTTAGTCAGATATGACTGAGCTACCGCATAACAGTAGATGGTACTACCTGCTTTCTGTCAGCGCCGAATGTTGGGCGGCGCTTACCATACCCGACACCCCACATTGTGCTAATGGCTTCGGGCGGAAGAGCGCAATTGGGAGGGTACTAGCCTTATCCTGGTGCGAGGAAATGCAACCCAAAGACAAAATAAGTCATGGCAGGGCAGACCAGGCCCTAAGCCTTGGTTGGCAGCTGGTCTAGGATCGAAGCTCCGATAGGCGGACAGTTAGAGCATTGCTTTGCTGATCCGGCAGCTTCTGCAGCTTGTCTTGTTCCAGATTATAGGTGTCAACTTTCCTCTGGAGTGAACTAGGCAGGCCGAGAGAGGGATCATGCTGCATGGGCAACACATGGTTTCTTTATTTTAGCCCAGGCTTTGTGCTATGGAGAGGCAATAACTCCATCCCTGGTCTTAACCGGTCTCGGAATCAAAGCGAGGGCAACTGTTACGGGTTATAAGTCCTTGTCAGTTGGCGTAGACATGGGGCGCCACGCGTTGCCTCTGACGGTGGGAGACACCTACAGGTGTCACTGATCAGCTACCGCCCGCCTCAAGCTGGGCAGCCCCCAGCCAATTGGGTGCTGATCCGCCACAGCCTGCCTGCTTCAATGGGTGCTTGGGGCTAGGACAAAATCTGAATCGCAGGCTGTAAAACCAATGCACCAGGTACTAATAAAAAGAATAGAAACCTCAAGCTACGGCTTGCAACCTGGAACGTGAGAACCATGTGTCCAGGATTTTTCACTGACTTGACAAATATTGACGATGTGAGAAAAACAGCTGTGATTGATGCTGAACTCAATCGTCTTAACATTGATATTGCTGGCCTGCAGGAGACTCGCCTCGCTGAGGAAGGGTCACTCAGGGAAAACAATTACACCTTTTTTTGGAAGGGAAGAGGGCAGGCAGAAAAAAGGCAACATGGTGTGGGCTTTGCAGTGAAGAATTCGCTACTGGGAATGATTGATATCCCAGCTGGAGGTAATGAAAGATTATTATCACAGCGCTTGGCAATCTCTTGTGGATTTGCCACCATTCTCACTGCATATGCACCGACACTCGCTTCCTCTGATGATGTGAAGGATACGTTCTATGAGCAGCTAGACTCTGCGATCAAGGCAGTTCCAACATCCGACTACATTTATATGCTCGGTGATTTCAATGCTCGTGTGGGCAAGGACTCGAGTTCATGGCCAGTGTGCCTTGGAAAATACAACATCGGTCGCATGAATGATAATGGGCAAAGGCTGCTGGAGCATTGCACTAGAAATGACCTATGTATTACAAACTCCTTTTTTAAAACAAAAGAGATTCATAAGGTCACATGGAAACATCCAAGATCCAGCCATTGGCATCAGCTGGACTTCATTATCACACGGAGACAACATCTGAACCATACATCATTAACTCGAAGTTACCACAGTGCTGACTGTGATACAGATCATTCTTTGGTTGTTGCAAGGGTTAGACTGAGACCAAAGAGAATCTACACAGCTAAACACAAGTCTAGCCCCAGGATTAATATTACTAACACTCACGATCCTGGAAAGTGCTTTGAATTTCAATATGAAATGGAAACAAATAGGTATTTCTTCTTCTTCTTCTTCGTTCATCCGGAGTTTTTTTTCGTACGTGATTGCGTTGTGCCTGTTTACAGCAGAGCTGCGTTCTTGTGCCGTTAGGCCGACACATCCGACTTCTGCGGGCATTTGTTGACTGGGTTAACCTTCCTGGGGAAATAGGTATTTTAAACTCCTGCGAGAAAAAACGTACTGAACATCACAACGATGCACATACCTTACAAGGAGATCCACGTGTCACGAAATACAGGTGAAAAATCCGAAATCAGAAGCACTCAATAAATATAAAAAATGAATAATAAAATAAAATAAGATAAAATACACACGAACGCGTACAATACGACACACAGACGTTTCGAATCTCAGAATCTTTGTCAATGACAACACAGATAGCTAACGACAAACAACGACACAACAAAAACACACGACCTATCACTTATAATGCACAACCTGATAATTACATGTGAGGCAGAAAATGTGACTTGGCCAGCTGCGAAAACGCTTGTGGCGCAGAATTGAAAATGGGTTGCCAAAAAGGATTTGAGTAGCCAAAAATATGTGAACAGTCTGCTAGTGAAAACATAGAAATGTGGGGACAATTAAGTCTAGATATCGGGGGGGGGGGGGGGGGGGGGGGGGGGGGACACAGCACGGTAAGTAGGTAGTGTAAACAATTGGGGAAGATGCCACAGTTATACTGTAGCGTCCACGGACAGTATTAATTCCTGTCGGGTGGATGCATCCCAGATTGTTGATTAGCTGGCATTCAATTCTAAGTCTGACGCAGCTATTGGAGAAGCAGGGTTTTAATGCGGTGACACATGCATCATCGGCTCTATTGTGGTTGGAGGAATTGAAATGGTTGGGGACAGGTTTGTCAGCGCCCTGATTGATGTCTCTGAGGTGTTCTCTAAAACGATCCGCAAGACGTCTGCCCGTTTGGCCAATGTATTTCATGTCACATCGTTTGCAGATGATAACATAAATCAGATTGCGGGATGTGCAGGTGAAAGAATCTTTCAAGGTGAAGGTGCCTCAGGGAAATGCAATTTCTGGTGTCTGAACAACGTATGGGCATGTCAGACAGTTCCTACGATGGCATTCGAAAGTACCCACGGATGAAGTAACCGTGGGGAGGCGACTATGCACAAGGTGGTCTCTGAGGCTCTGGTTACGGCGGAAAATTACCCTGGGGCCATTTGAGAATACCTCACGAGTGGTAGGATCGGATTCCAAGATGGACCAGTGTCTCAAGAAAATGTGCTTGATGGCATAGGCATGTGGATGGAAGGTGAGGATAAGCTTGGGTTCATTGTTCTGAGGTCGCGACCTCACGGTTACTTCATCCGTGGGCACCTTCGAATGCTATCATAGGAATTGTCTGACATGCCCATACGTTGTTCAGACACCAGAAATTGCATTTCCCTGAGGCACCTTCACCTTGAAAGATTCTTTCACCTGCACATCCCGCAATCTGATTTATGTTATCATCTGCAAATGATGTGACATGAAATACATTGGCCAAACGGGCAGACGTCTTGCGGATCGTTTTAGAGAACACCTCAGAGACATCAATCAGGGCGCTGACAAACCTGTCCCCAACCATTTCAATTCCTCCAACCACAATAGAGCCGATGATGCATGTGTCACCGCATTAAAACCCTGCTTCTCCAATAGCTGCGTCAGACTTAGAATTGAATGCCAGCTAATCAACAATCTGGGATGCATCCACCCGGCAGGAATTAATACTGCCGTGGACGCTACAGTATAACTGTGGCATCTTCCCCAATTGTTTACACTACCTACTACCGTGCTGTGTCCCCCCCCCCCCCCCCGATATCTAGACTTAATTGTCCCCACATTTCTATGTTTTCACAGCAGGACTGTTCACATTATTTTTGGCTACTCAAAATCCTTTTTGGCAACCCATTTTCAATTCTGCGCCACAAGCGTTTTCGCAGCTGGCCAAGTCACATTTTCTGCCTCACATGTAATTATCAGGTTGTGCATTATAAGTGATAGGTCGTGTGTTTTTGTTGTGTCGTTGTTTGTCGTTAGCTATCTGTGTTGTCATTGACAAAGATTCTGAGAATCGAAACGTCTGTGTGTCGTATTGTACGCGTTCGTGTGTATTTTATCTTATTTTATTATTCATTTTTTATATTTATTGAGTGCTTCTGATTTTGGATTTTTCACCTGTATTTCGTGACACGTGGATCTCCTTGTAAGGTATGTGCAACGTTGTGATGTTCAGTACGTTTTTTCTCGCAGGAGTTTAAAATACCTATTTGTTTCCATTTCATATTGTTATATCCTGCTGCAGCCGCTTCTTTTTCTCTCTATTCCATATCATTTGAATTTCAACAGCAACTTGAAGACGCTTTCAATGATACATCAGAAAATTGTATAGTAAATGATAAATGGAGTAAACTTAAGGAAACTATTTATAAAACAGCGGTGGGGGTTTACGGCACTGTGGATCATAAGAGGCAGGACTGGTTTGCGGCAAACAGCCAAATACTGCAGCCCTTGATTGATAAAAAGAAGATAGCTCTCTTAAGAAACAAGGAAAGACCAACGCGTAACACTCTGAGTGAGCTGAAGCAAGCGAGGAAGGATGTACAAAAGGCTGCCAGGCAGTGTGCGAATGACTATTGGATCAAGTTATGTGAGTCCATTCAAATCGCAAGTGATAAGGGAAACATCAGAAGCATGTATGAAGGGATAAAGAAAGCCTGTGGTCCAATGATCAAAAGAAGTGCACCGCTGAAAACCTTGACTGGAGAAATCATCACTGATAAGAAACAGCAGATGGATAGATGGGTCGAGCACTATTTAGAGCTTTACTCAAGTGAGACCAAGCTAGCGGATGATGCCCTCAACGCCATAGAGGCCCTGCCAACTCTTGACCACCTGGACACACTTCCCACTATAACAGAAGTTAAGTGTGCTATAAATGAGCTTGCATCTGGCAAGGCTCCAGGTAAGGATGGGATTCCAATAGAGGTAATCAGGAGTGGGCAAGACACACTCGCTCTACAGATCCACCAGCTAATAGAGCTATGCTGGCGAGAAGGACAAGTCCCACAGGATTTCAAAGATTCAAACATCATAACGCTGTACAAGAACAAGGGAGATCGGAGCGACTGTAACAACTATAGGGGTATCTCACTTCTGTGTATTGTTGGGAAAGTATTTGCCAGAATTGTCCTGCACAGACTTCAAGTCCTGGGAGATCAAGTCTACCCCGAATCACAGTGCGGCTTCCGTCAGAACCGGTCTACCATTGATATGATATTCTCATTGCGACAGATGCAAGAAAAATGCCGGGAACAAAATCAGCCACTGTTTATTGCCTTCATCGACCTCACAAAGGCATTCGATTTGGTCAGTCGTGAGGGTCTGTTCAAAGCACTAAAGAAGATTGGCTGCCCACCAACTCTTCTGTCCATTGTGGAATCGTTCCACACAGGCATGAAGGGTATAATCAAGTTTGATGGCTCAACTTCAGAAGAGTTTGAAATCAAGAGTGGAGTTAAGCAAGGTTGTGTACTAGCCCCACCCTCTTTGGGATATACTTTTCACTTCTACTGAAATATGCCTTTCGTGATCAGGATGACGGTATATACATTCACTCACGCTCAGATGGTGGCCTCTATAATGCTCAGAGATTGAAGGCCAAGACCAAAATTAGCAGGGTACTAATCAGAGAGTTGCTTTTTGCGGATGATGCTGCGATTACGACCCACTCTGAGGAAGAATTACAACATCTACTATCTGCATTCTCCAATGCTTGTTCTGAATTTGGTTTAACAATTAACAAAAAGAAGACACAGATTATGTCACAAGGTGCACATGGTGTACCATCAATCTTTATTGACGACGCCGAACTGGAGATAGTAGACCATTTTACATATCTAGGATCAGAGGTAAATAGCAAATTATCCCTCGATCAGGAAATCAACATCAGGATTGGCAAGGCAGCAACAACAATGAACATGTTAGCAAAAAGAGTCTGGGAGAACAGGAAGCTTACTGCCAAAACAAAAGTCCTCGTCTACCAAGCCTGTGTCCTTAGTACTCTTCTTTATGGCAGTGAAACCTGGACAACTTACTCACGCCAAGAGAAACGTTTAAACAGCTTTCATATGCGGTGTCTGCGAAGAATACTTGGTATTAAGTGGCAAGACAAAATCACAAATACTGAAGTATTGGAAAGATCAGGTTGTGTGACGGTGTATTCCATGCTCAGTCTTCGTAGACTTAGATGGATAGGACACGTTAGGAGGATGGATGATGGTAGAATACCAAAGGACATCTTTTTTGGTGAATTACAGACGGGTAGGAGATCTCAGGGTCGGCCTCTACTACGATACAAAGATGTGTGTAAGCGGGACATGATTGATACAGGCATTGATAATGCACAATGGGAGCACGTCGCCGCTGAACGTGTTGCATGGAGGGCAACTATCAGAAATGGAATAAAGACAAAGGAGAAAATGATTGCAGATAAAGCACACACAGAGCGTGAGAGACGTAAGATGGTGCACAATGGTGGAAGTGACCATGTTTTCACATGCACCTACTGTGGGCAAACGTTTGCAGCAAGAATTGGCCTTACCAGCCACACTCGCCACCGCCATTGATCGTAGTTATTGCCATATGACAGTTATTTAAGCCTTTTTGAAGCACAATGTACCAAACTATCGTCTGTCAAGACGGAAAGGTGCCAATGATCAGTTAAGAAATTGTCTCCCAAGTATACGTATTTATCTGCAATTCGTGCTTTCAATGTGTTCTTGAATTGCCTTATTTCAATCCAACGTTTGCTACAAAATTTTAATATGTACCTCAGAAATCGCTCATGTGGCACGGGGGGGGGGGGGGGGGCCCATCTCTCATTCCATTCTGATCATTCTCAGCTTGGAGCATGTGCATGCTTTTGAAGCCAGCGGTAAGAGAACTTCTACATCTGTCACTTCATCTAGCCATGAGTATGTTTAGAAGTTTCGTTAGCAGTGGTGCAAGCCATCATTCACGAACACATCAGAACGTCACAACCTCAGAGATGAATGAGAATCGTGAGTTGAGTGAGAATCAGACAAGAGAGACAGTTCTAATCTATGGCACCATAATGATCATAACCTGTCGTTTACGGTATAAACGGTACTTCTATCGGCGTATTGAAAAGAACATCAACACGTTTAACTGTCACTTACTTTCCCAGCAGTAGACATAGTTGGAGATTGTGCTGACTAATTGAGAAGAGATCGGCCTGGACCTAGAAGTCTTCTGTGTTGGAAAAACACAAAATAGAAAGCTGCGTTGATAGTTAAAAGTTGCTAATTTAGCCGTTTTTTGGCTAGAATTGAATCAATCAATGACAATGACATCCATCCATCCATCATATGCCATGCCGATAAGCGTGGGCGGTCATGTTCTGCCATCTCACTCGATCACCAGAGTCGTGGATCAGCTCAGTATTCCTGTCTCGACCATGCCATGTGGCCAAGCCATCCAGGTATTTACTTCTCGGTCTTCCCCTTGGTTTCTTCCCTTCGATCTTCGACAATGACATGCTGTCTCAATCTACAGTCTTTACAATGAAGGTTGTATCTCCACATAACATTTGACAAATTCTTATTTTTAATGGGGTTTTATTCTCTATAGAGATTAGTTAATACTGTTGAAAACATATATGACCTTTTTATGATTTATGCTTTACATGTCCAAGATAGAAAAACAATCTGATTACTTGTCCTAGTTTTTCCCCCCATTTACTGGAAATTCACTGATGGTCTTTACTTTCCACTGCTAATTATAAGTAATATAAGTTTTCATTTTTTTGGATATGTATATCTTAGTCGTATTCTGCACTATTCTTGTTTGATTGTTCCACTAACTAGGTTGTTTAACTCTTGCTCGCCATCAGCTAGTAACACAGTTAATTAGTTAATTAGTCGACAGATCATCCTCATTGCACATCGAACCGTTCAGTCCATAAGTGCTCGGTTCCCTGCCTCAGTAAATCCCGCAGCGTGTAGCGGCTCACGGCACCAGTTCTGTGTTGGTTTATTACTCTTCTTAGGCTTCCTGCGTTGTGTTTTTGTTTGGCCACGCCTCTTTTAACTTGCTGTTCTCGCAGCCTGGCCATGGTTATAGATTCCCAGTCATCGCTTGGTTCTCGTAGAGCATTCAGAATGTCTGCCTGGTCCATGGCTCGTCCGCCTTCCACAGTAGCCCTACCTGCAAGCCTGTCAGCCTGCTCATTCCCTTGTACACCCGCATGCCCTGGCACGAAGATGAAACTAATCTTTGTCAGCCGAGACCGCTCCAGAGACAGCAGCCATTCTCTTCGGACCCACCCCATCTCTATCATCCCGAGCATACACATTAGTAACACAGTGGCTAAATGTAGCTGCTGTTAATTTTGAATTAGATGCCAAGGGGTCACGTCACATATCTCACAAGCCATGTGACCCGCGACGTAATCTTCTGTCAGGCAAGGAAATGTTATCTGGTGCACTAGCATGCCAAGTTCTCAGTTGCCAAGGTCAGGGCGTATACTTCGTTTAGGGCATCAGAGACTGGGGATTGCATGAAACCTCGAGGCTTTTTGGCATGGAACGTGACGATGATGATGATGATGATGGACCCAGCGCTGACACTAATCTGGCTAAAGTATTGAACACCGACGAAGGTCTCCGCTATGATTAAGCGTGCCGAGAACTCAAACCGCATGCTAAATGAAGTAAATGACTGCATGTGAGTCGTGGCAGTTCACCACGATGATGGTCAGCAATTGGCTTGCGAGCACGAGTGTGTTGCTTGTCGACCGGGACTGAACTAGGCCATCGCCAGTCCCCAATTCACTAGGCCTTACACGGGTGAACAACTACCGGGATGGAATTAGGTCACTTCAAATCTTACATTAGTGAACAACTAACGGTATGAAACTAGGTCATTACCAATACCCAATTCTTCAGGTCGTGCAAGAGTGAACATATGCCGGGATGAAACTAGGTCATCGCAAGTCCCAAATTCTTTAAGTCTTACATTAGTGACCAACTCATTGAGTTGCAGAACCTCGCTCACATAACAACCTTCCGGAAAACATCTCCCTCATAAGCAAGATGTCCCTCGTCCGATACATCCATCTGGAGATCATCCGCCAAACCTTGCACCCAACTTCTCTTTCAATCAAGGTTGTTAAGGTTTCTTGGCAAGTTTTGCAGAAGGTAGTTTGCCATTGCTTTCCTTCTGGGCAGTGACTGTACTAGTCGGTGGCCATAGCCATTACCTCTACTGATGAGATCATCTGCTATCGCCGCAGAGTGCAAGACCATAACCAACAACAATCTGTCGGCTGCTCTCACACTCACTCCATCCACCACCTGCTTCCATGGCTTCACGTAACCCGGATGGGGAAAGGGGGAAAAGGGGGGGGGGGGGCTAAACGGGTGCTCCAACTTGCCTAAGGGTGTCCCGTAGACTAACGGAGGAAAGGAGGTGTCTTACATCTTCTTTGATAGGGAATACCCCTACCCCGCTAACCGGAATGAACAACAAGCGGTATGAAACTAGATCATCGCTATCCCCACCCAAATCGTCGTCCGCAAAGAGAGTACTAATAATAGTAGTAGTAGCAGTAGTAATTAGTAGTAGTAGTAGTAGTAGTAGTAGTAGTAGTAGTAGTAGTAGTAGTAGTAGTAGTAGTAGTAGTAGTAGTAGTACAACAAACCACCACCACCACCACTACTACTACTACCACTACTACTATAACTACTACTACTACTACTACTACTACTACTACTACTACTACTACTACTACTACTACTACTACTACTACTACTACTACTATTGGGGGGTACGGAGTGTCAGGCATTAGTAGCACCTTTGGTAAGTGTCACTTGTCGTCCCTGGGGGGAAAGTGGAATCAACAAGCACACCTCTTAATTATCCTTTTCTAAGTTTTCCTCTGCTAGTGGACCTTTGTCTACACACCCCCTTGTTATTTAAAGTCTCTTGATCACTATTTCTCTCTCTCTCTCTCTCTCTCTCTCTCTCTCTCTCTCTCTCTCTCTCTCTCTCTCTCTCTCTCTCTCTCTCTCTCTGTGCGATGTGTGGGTTAATGGAGGATTGTGTGCATAGGTGGGGAATATGTTGTCGATGGAGAAGTGGCTGGGGGATGGGTGGTTTGAGGTGTGGGTGGGGAGAGGATGTGTGGGTTAGGATGTATATGTGGATGGGCGTGGGATGTGTGGGTTGGTGGGGGAATGTTTGTGGGTGGCGAGTGTGTTTTGGTTGGGGGATCAGGTGAGGGCAGTGTGTGTGGGTGGTGGATGTGCGGGAGGGGGATGGGTCGGGTATGTATGTGTCCCTTGGTGTGCGTGTGTGTGGGTAGGTGGGGGTGTGTTTGTGTCCCTTGGTGCGCGTGTGTGTGGGTAGGTGGGGTGTTGTGTGGGTGGGGTGATGTATGGATAGGTGGGAGATGGGCTTCATAACATGGTAGTTAGCCTTGTTTATGTTTACAACATTCATTTCACAATGATTATTTTTTCTTCCTATGTAAATGTATAATGCTCTTGATGAACGAAAGACGAGTGATTGGAAGGGCCGAATGTAAGACGGGCCTGCGCGCCCAATTTGTGACCCTAATAAAGTTGATTTGATTTGATTTGATTTGATCTCTCTCTCTCTCTCTCTCTCTCTCTCTCTCTCTCTCTCTCTCTCTCTCTCTCTCTCTCTCTCTCTCTCTCTCTCTCTCTCTCTCTCTTCAACAGACGATCTCCTTCATCACATACCCCCACAAACACAGACTTTGAACAAACTGATATAACACATTTATTGCTGAAAAGTGTCAGTTGTGTGTGCGAGGTATGGATGTGAATATATGTGGTGTTCTCTATCTTGAATGTGTGACAGAATATAGTCTATGATCAGCATCAAAGTTTGTCATCATCATACAGCCATTTCACGTCACCATTCACATAATAGGAAGTAGCTCACCCAGCGGCGTCTCTCTGACTGATGATTGGTTTCTGGTCACTAGGTTCTGGAAACTTTTGAATAATATAGTCTCCACTGAATTATAGTTTAGTTCGTGTTTTTCACTTATACACATTCGACAATCTGGAATATGTATAGTTCTTGTTAATGTCTGATTGTTTTCTTGATTGAGTTAATTAGGGTCCTTTAGTTCTACAAACACCGGTCGGTAATATATCCCTTGTATTGCAGAAGGTCAACACCGATCCAACAATATATAGTCTATACACTGCGGTTTGTCACTCATGGAAAATGTTAATTATCTTTTTTTCTTTCTCTATTTGGTATATTATAGATTCACTTGTCTGACCTTGCCAAACATGGTTCACAGCTTGGAATACTTTCTTACTTCATCCGAGTATGACCAATTGATTCTGCTCCGATTGGTAACCACTTTCAATTTCAAGTGCAGGGAACCTGCCAAATAAAATACAGCATGCGAGAGAAACTCAACTCCGACCTATGATACGTGAATGTAGGTAATAGACTATATTTAGTAAGTAACCTCTATATATATCCTATAGCTATACTCTTGTTTAAGACAGAGTAGTTCAACACTCTACCCTATACAAGGTAAGAGAAAGAAACCCTAAAGAAAAACACATAAATCCTATTGTAGACTTATCCTTCCGAGGGCACTTACACATCACTCGCTTCAGCTTAAATCACTATTCAGCCTAATGCGGTCGACACTCTATACTACGGTGACACACCAGTTCACTATGCTAGAGTTCTAATCTACCTTCATCTATAATCACCTTATTTAATCTTTTCAGGCCTAGAAGTAAATCATTATATCCCATGAAGGAACAGGGCTGGTTGTCTTTACACAACCTAGACTCTGTGATATATATTCTTTTATGGCACTGAATTAAATCCACACTCCACAGGTCTTAAGTGCAATCTTCAACTGATTTTAAAACTGTAATTTCAGTCCACCAAGAATGTGCTTGGACTTCGTCACTTGTTTTGTTCTTAACCCATCAGCCTCTGTTCTTTTTCCTTGTCGTTTGATCCCCGTACAACCGTACCGACCACCTTCTTTGATAAAGACGATCTCCCGGTATATCGTTGATTTTTTCGTTGTTCAAAGGACTCGGTTCACAGTATTACAACGAGATCCCAATTGTTTTTG
>JACEFZ010017115.1:0-79002 GCA_014155875.1 Cepaea nemoralis | reverse complement strand
CCAACCCCCTAAAACACCCCAAACTAGGCGCTATTCTAGACAACGAATATGGTCATCGACCAGCATCCCTAGGCAGAACTTGAAAAAACAACAGAGCTTGGGTTATTGAGACGAATGAGTTGCATTCCTTGGACTACCAGAAAGACATCAAACACAACAAACTCTTTCTTACTAACCCTAACACTAAGTATACATCAACTAACCCTAACCCTAAACCTAAGTATACATCAACTAACCCTAACCCTAACCCTAACTATACAACAAACTCTTTCTTAAGAGACATAGATACAAACCAGTGTTAGAAATGAAAAAGTTAAATTTATGTGATTACATTTTAATTAAAATTTAAAACTAATAAATCGCACTTTTATTGCTCGCTTCACTTAATATACAGATATAGGGTAAGTATAGGTATAAGTTAGGTATAGGACATATATCAAACTTACATCTTGCGCAATAAAAGTGCGATTTATTAGTTTTAAATTTTAATTAAAATGTAATCACATAAATTTAACTTTTTCATTTCTAACACTGGTTTGTATCTATGTCTCTTAAGAAAGAGTTTGTTGTATAGTTAGGGTTAGGGTTAGGGTTAGTTGATGTATACTTAGGTTTAGGGTTAGGGTTAGTTGATGTATACTTAGTGTTAGGGTTAGTAAGAAAGAGTTTGTTGTGTTTGATGTCTTTCTGGTAGTCCAAGGAATGCAACTCATTCGTCTCAATAACCCAAGCTCTGTTGTTTTTTCAAGTTCTGCCTAGGGATGCTGGTCGATGACCATATTCGTTGTCTAGAATAGCGCCTAGTAGGTTAGGGGGAATATGATTTATCTCCACGGGGTTGGAAAATCTGCTTAGTCAGCAGAAAATCAGTTGTTCTGTAATCAAAGAGAATGTTAATGTTATTTGGTATGAAATGTTGAAAGTCGGTTAGACGATGTGGTAGAGGGTATTCAAGGGTTCAGTAAGGCAGACGTGGCTTTAAGAAAGGTCGACTTCATAACAGACACTGTTGGTTGGTTGCAGACTTGCCGCTATTGCAGCTGTGAAATGACAAAGTGTGATAGAGGTGGACAAAGTAAGCAATGTTATGTTAGCTAGACTTCGAGAACACTCTTTGTATTGTTGAAAGATGGACCAATGGAAGGTTAGTGTAGCAGACATTGTGGTATAGAAAGTTGAAGATATCAGCCATGGGAAGTGGATCTTTGCTGACGAATACTCAGATGATATTGAAACTATCCCAGGTGGAGCCACAGATTGCACTAAATGTTGTTATGACTGTTTCATTAGAGCTCATGTGAAACGAAGGTTTGGCGTTGTTAGTGGTGCTACATAGAAAAGTTGTGAAGCTATCTATGAAAGACAGAGACACTTTGCGTTAGAAAAGAAAAAAAAAACCAAGAGTGTGAATAGCTGGGTGATTAGTATGCATAAGTGCTTCTTTAGTGGATACTCTGGACTGATAAGTTGAAACTTTCGGTAATGTAAAAGAGGGAAAGTGTTGACGTTGATGATTATGTCTTGTAAAATGTCTGTTCAGATAAAAGTTCAAGACACGTTTGACATAACTACAGAAGCAATATTTGTTCCTACTTTTTTTTTTATAAGTTTACACGAGATATTTATAAGCTTGGTCGAGATGTTTCATGTTTTGACCAACATTTTTCCCCCTTTGGTTAACACACTTTCTTAGTTCGGTCAACATATTTCATAGTTTAGCCCATATATTTTTCCCTTTTGGTTAACAAATTTTCTTACTTTTCAGAAGTTTGGTGTACGTTTTTCTTTACTTGGTCAATATTTTTCTCATTAGGTTAACACATTTTCCTAAGTTTTTTAAGTTTTGTGTAACTTTTTTCTTCAATTGGGCGAAATTTTTCTCATTAGGTTAACACATTTTCCTAAGTTTTATAAGTTTTGTGTAACTTTTTTCTTCACTTGGGCGATATTTTCTCATTAGGTTAACACATTTTCCTCCTTTTCATAAGTATGGTTGAGATATTTCTCCACTTGGCCAATATTATTCCCATTTGGTTAACAACTTTTCTTACTTTTCAGAAGTTTGGTGTATGTTTTTCTTTACTTGGTCAATATTTTTCTCATTAGGTTAACACATTTTCCTAAGTTTTATAAGTTTTGTGTAACTTTTTTCTTCACTTGGGCGATATTTTTCTCATTAGGTTAACACATTTTCCTCCTTTTCATAAGTTTTGTGTAACATTTTTCTTCACTTGGGCGATATTTTTCTCATTAGGTTAACACATTTTCCTCCTTTTCATAAGTATGGTTGAGATATTACTCCACTGGGCCAATATATTTCCCATTTGGTTATTACATTTTCCTAATGTTTATAAGTTTGGACGACATATTTATAAGATTAGTTTAAATATGTCTTTACTTAGACAATATTTTTCACATTTGGTTAATAAAGTTTCCTACATTTTAAAAGTTTGCATGCGATATTTCTTTACTTGACCAATATTTTTCATCTTTGGCTAACAAATGTTCCTACTTTAGTCGACATATTTTCCTACTTTTTTGTAAGTTTGGTCGAGATATTTCAAAACTTGGTCAATATTTTTTTCTAATTTGGGTAATACATTTTCTTATAAAGGTCGACATCTTTATAAGTTTGTCCATCGTTTCGCCTATTGTATAACTTCAGTCGACATATTTCTTGATTTTACTAGCATGTTTTCTTACTTGTTATAAATTCGGATGAGATATTTCTTTACTTGGCCAATATTTTTCACCTTTGGCTAACAAATGTTCATACATTTTATAAGTTTGGACGAGACATCTATAAGTTTGATCGATATTTTTCCTATTTGGCTAACATGATTTCCTACTTGCCCAATATTTGTCACATTTGACGAACAATTTTCCTACTTTTCATAAGTTTGGTCGAGCTATTTCCTATTTTGGTCACCTTTTTAAATTAATTTGGTTACAATTTTTCCTACTTTTTATAATATTAGTCGAGACGTTTCTTATTTTGACCAAGTGTTTTATCAGTTTGGCTAACAATTTTTCCTACATTTTATAAGTTGGTCGAGATATTTCTGTATTTGGCCAACATTTTCATTAGTTTGACTAGCCTTTTTCCTATTTCTTATACGCTTGGTTGAGATATTTCTTATTTTGACCACGAGTTTTATAAGTTTGGCTAACAAATTTTACTATATTTTATACGTCTGGTCGATATATTTCTATATTTGGCAAACATTTTAATAATTTGGCTAAAATTATTTTCTTATTTGACTGTTGGAGTGGAACATAGAACCTGTACTTTTGTCTGGATGTGAAATGTGGCAATGAGCCGACACATTGAAAAACATATATTGGCATTGGAAATAGGTTTCTGCGGAAAGATGCAAAGACCCATTTGGCCAGGCAGAAGAGTTAATGAAAGTGTAAATGTCTGCTCTGAGCCGCGATAACTGCGCTGTTCAGGCCAGCGGGTACATGATATGTCATGTTATATGAGACACCTAAGATTGATCCGGGGAAGCTTGTTGTGTTCACAGGTAATATTATACAGGCAATTAAAAATAGCTAAACACTCGTCGGTGTATGACCCGATTGCTGTTAAGTAAAAGGTACACCTACCCCAACTGGCCTCGGTGCTCACATATATCCTCTATGTCTATGAGAATGGGTTAGTCGAACACAGTGATGACTTGGTTATAGTTGTGTATACTGTATTCGAAACTGCCTTGTGGTGTATAGAGGCCTCGTTAGTAGTAGTTTCGTGTTCTTTACTGTTACTTGGTGACCCTATAACGACTCGGACATAGAAACGATAGAGAAGGGAGACCCTTTTAAACTTCCGGCGCCATGTTGACGAGGGGGAAGAATCACTCCAGTACATAGTGGTCATCACGAGTTAGGTCCCCTGGTTCGATCACCAACAGAACACCGTTTTTTTCTGTAGTATCCCTCTTAACGACGCGTCTCGGCTGTATCCATACGCATGTGAATGGATGCAACGCCCTCTTTGACCGGTTGTACCCATTACCCACAGGTCCATATACATTGTGGTAATACATGTCTATCTTGTGAGATGTTGGTTTACTTCTACCACACTAATACATACGAGTAGAGGTATGGAGCTTGAAATGGGGAAACAGTAGCCGTGAGCCTACAAAGAAAGACAACAATGTCTGATGGGAGGTGGCTTTAAAGCGTTGGAACAAGAATCGCTGTGACGAAGGTTGTCTTTTGCATGTTGGAAAACATACTGACTAATATAAAGTTGACAACTGTAATGAAAAATAAAAGGAGTGTTTAAGTACTACATAGAACCCGTACTTTTGTATGACTGTGAAGCGAGGTCAGAGAGCAGGCAAGCTGAATTACCTCTAATGCCAGTGGCGTTGTGGATTCTGAGACATAGTTTTTTAAAAGTTCACTAGACACCCGCATGAAATTCCCTCCAAATACTACAAGGCAGCAAAGCAGACACATAGACACTATACCAGCTCTGTAAGGCAACTTACTCTGATAATATTTACATAACGGCCGCTTTCCAATAATACTGCACACATCCATAAGCAGTGGTAAACCCGTATACACAGATACACGTTACTTTCCTAAAGTAGACTCTAGCCAAGTTCGCATTGCAGCTATATAGAGGCATGTCTCAGTTGATGTGAAATATGTTTGATTATTTTCACACCCGGGTGTAATAGGCGACAGTTCACAACACAGCTACGATGCGCTGACAGGGGTGCCCTTATCAACTTCACATATATACACCGCCCAATAACATAGTACACTATCCTTTTTCAAACCTCAAGCGTTTTCAATGTCACAAGAATAACGAACTACTGATATTTAAGATCAGAGTGGCACATGCTGATACTGGTTGTGATATCTCCTACTCATACCACCTGTTTTAACTAAATAAGGACACATACACCTAACCCATAATCCCCAACCGGCAAATATGAGAAAAAATCGAGGGAAGTGTTATTGATTTTTGTTGGATGGCCCGACAATAGGTGTTAATCCCTTAATCCTCTTCCAACCTTTATATGAACCTTTATTAATATCGCGAACTAATTGTAGCCATGAAGATATCAGTAATATCAATAACCTGACTTGGTCATTACGAGAATGATAATCCCATGGATTAGCCGTTATGAAGATGCGTATTGATTTTTGGCAACACCTGTTGCGGTTATGATTATATTATATTCTGATTTTTAAGTTAGGTTATATTTTGTGACTCGTGGGTACAACGGTAACATTTGCTGTCTGTGATTTTCAGCCTCGGTAGGACTTGTGGCCGCTGCGACAAGACCGGACAAAGCGAAAATAACCCTATGGTTAACTAGACACCCACACGTTGTTGACTGGCAATCTTACCAACGACAAAGTTCCGAGATTCGAACCTGTCACTTCCACGTGTCTGTGGTATCATCTAAACATACTCCGCAACCAGTACACCACCTCTACTTTTCTAATTATAACCGGGTTAATAGCACCAGAGCTCGACATCTCAACTAAGTAACCAAATATTATTGTACCACTAGATCGCCCCACTGGGATTCGAACCCAATGATAGTGTTCGGAAGCGTTTATCTAGTTAATCATCCACTCACCCCACCCCTTAACAATGAATATCACAAAGTCATGCCTACTAAACCAGTATAATCGACCATCTTTACTTTTTAAGGTTTTCATTTGAAGCGGTGTAATTTATATGATGATAATGTATAAGACACTACGAACCACTATAGCTCATACATCCGAATTATTTACATTTTTACTTATTACAACTTTCATATGACACCCGGAGCGGCTCGAGGGTTCGAACCCGCGCTCACCCGACCACCCGGTCGTGGTCGCCCCCGCGTTCGTCGCCCGCGCTGGCCCCGACCACCCCGCCCGGTTTATATAAAGCATTATTAATAACCCACCTAGTTCATTACGACGACGATAAGCCCCTGGATTAGTTGTTAGGAGAATCAGTATTGATTTTTTTGTCCCAGATTGTGCACAACTATGTGTTTTTAAGTTTTGACATTTTAAGGACACAGTCGTTTGGCCCTTATTATTACGAGTATATAGCCGCTATTCGCTGAACCGATGATCGGACTAGTCGGCACTCGCCAATGACCAACCATGTGGGCACTCAGCAATGACCCTCTACCTACCTATGTGACGTATTTTATGGGGCTCGAACCCGCGACTGCGCGCCCGCGACAGCCACCCGCGACCGATCCGCCGCGACCGCGCCCGCCGCTGCGTGCCTTTGGTTGTTGTTTAATTTAATTTAATTTTTTTTTCTACTATTTAAAATATGATACACAAACTCAGTTATCTGCTCTTAGAAAAACATGTCTTTTCTTAGATGTATCGCCCCTTACATATGACTTAGATACCCACCCTACCCAAACCGCCCTGGTCCCGAGCTGGATTGGGGGGCAATCCAGCGAGATCACTCCAGAAAGTATAATTAGGAGAAGACAAAAACCCTAACCCTAAACCCTAGCCCTATCCCTAAGCCCTAACCCCTAACCCTAACCCCTAACCCCTAACCCTAACCCTAACCCCTAACCCTAACCCCTAACCCTAACCCTAACCCGTAACCCTAACCCCTAACCCCAATCCAGCTGGATTGGGGTCAATCCAGCACCACAATCCAGAAATGATAATCAGTTACCCGCTACCCTACTACTCTTGTATTTTCCCCACATGAGATAATTTCTCTTTGATAATACAGAAATTCAAACACGCGAAGTTCATTGAAGGGGAGAAAAGGGTTACAACAGTTGTGTAGAGGTATGATCGCCTTCGCCAGTGGGCTTAAGATATGCCCTACTCCTATATGTAGCAACGTGGGGTAAAACTCGAATGTGTCCGTTCTGTTGTGAGACGTTTGTGGCTATGGATCTTCACAGATAAACACTAAAACTCGTTGTTAAGAAGAGATGAGGAGAGACATACTCCCCAGTGCATGCAGATACGCAATACAATTCCAGGGAAGAAACGGTGTGTAGAGTAATGGTCGTAAATGCCAGAAGAAATGCACCATAACTCGTTAGAAATCAGCGGCGGGTAGAGACGTGGTCGTCAGCGCCTGCGGGTTTAAGAAATGTGTTACTCCTATCTGTAATACTGTACAACAGAAACTGTTACGTATTAATTCTACCCAGAGGTCTTTGCGGCTATGGAATTCCGAAAATGCTTACCACATCTCGTTCTTGACGAAGAGGCGGGAACTGAGGCGTAGAAAAGAGGCGGATATCAAGGCGAAGAAAAAGAGGATTGGAGCGAATCCGGAAAGTGTGCAGTATGTATTTGTCAGGCGGCACCGATAAGAGGGGAGGATGCAGAGAGAGGGAAATAGAGAGAGGTTTTTCTAGAGGAAGTCAGTGTGAAAACTGGGTCGTTTGTATATCTTTTAAGACAGCAAGGATGTGTGGAAAACAAGATCTGTAGCAGGAAATTGTGTATTCAAGAATTTAGAAGTAGAGGAGCGAAAGCAAATGTAGCATTTCACGAGATGAAGAATATTTTCTGAAATTTATCTTGGTCAATCCAGTTGAGGAAATCAGTTCTCAAGAGCTATATTGAGCCAGTCATGATGTAAGGAAGCGAATCACTGACATTAGCAGACAAGTGAGATATTATGTGGAAGCTACAGAGATGCAGTTTTATAGACGAATGATGAGCACACCGTGGATTGATAGAAAGAGCAATGAAGACATCACGAAAGCAGTTAACTCAAAAAGAGAATTGGTTACTCACATCAGAAGAAGGCAGTCCGCAGTCTTTGGGCGTGTTATGAGAAAGGGAAATGACGGTAGATACCGGGGTCATTTCATAACTGTCTGGTAATTATTTGGGAAGAAAGTGAGAAGGGGAAAGGAGACAGGTCAGTTCATTATTGTCACCTAGTATATGTGAATACCTCACTCATAATCTTACTTTGCGGGATCAAGACTTGCCGGGAATTAAACTTGGAACACCCTCGACAAAATGATGTTGTTCTTGTACTCGACGACAGAAACATCTCTGCATGAACGTGAGACTGACTACCTAACTGCCGTGCGCCCGGTGCGCGTTGTTCATCGGGACCTCCATCCTTCGAGTGTAGAGGTGTGCGGCAGAGAGAAGTTGTGTGTGGGAGCTCCGGTATGTGTGAAGTGCGGTATCTTGTGTGTGTCGTGGGGTTTCTGGCGTGGGGCTGGCTGCTTGATGTCTCTCATCCGGTTTGCCAACCTCCCGCTGTGGGGGAGACAACAAAACAAAACTCCGGGCTTGTTTCTTTTCTACATTTGAATTTCTCTGTGTATATACTTTCACTTTTCAAGTGCTCTCTCTCCCTCTCTCTCTCTTTCTCTTTCTCTTCTCTCTCTCTCTCTCTCTCTCTCTCTCTCTCTCTCTCTCTCTCTCTCTCTCTCTCTCTCTCTCTCTCTCTCTCTCTCTCTCTCCTTCTTCTTCTTCATCTTCTTCTTCTTCTTCTTCTTCTTCTTCTTCTTCTTTCGTTCGTCTCTAACTGCAATGTTGTCTTTTGTATGAATTTAACTGTCTGTTTTAGTTCACTCAGGGGTGCATCGAGTTTATCTTCCACTGTCGTCACTCTAGGCCAGAATCTCTCTTCCCCCCCCCCCCTCTCTCTCTCGCTCTCTCTCTCTGTATCTGCTTCTCGCAATCGCTCTCTCTCTCTCTCTCTCTCTCTCAGTCCTCTTCTCGCTGTCTCTGTCTGTCTGTCTGTCTCTCTCTCTCTCTCTCTCTCTCTGCCTCTCGATGTCGATCTCTGTTTTTCGCTGTCACCTTCTCTCTCTCTCTCTCTCTCCTCTCTCTCTCTCTCTCTCTCTCTCTCTGTCTGTCGCACTCTTTAATTCTTTATCTCTTTCACACAGAAGGGAAGGGAGAGATGGTAAGTTACATGTAGAAGGGAAGAGAGAGATGGTAAGTTATATGTAGAAGGGAAGGGGGAGATGGTGAGTTACATGTAGAATGGAAGTGGAAGATAGGAGACTAAACGTAGACAAAAGTAAAGTAGGCGGAAGAAGGCGGGGTAAATATTAGTAAAGAATGAAGGAAGTAAACTAATGTAGAATGGAGTAAAAGAAGAGAGGGGACAAGCTAAACACGGATGGGCAGTAAGGAGATAATTGGAGTGATGGTTCAATATGTGAGAAATGAAACTAAAGAGGAAATGGTTGTATTAAAAAAGTCATGGGAGTAAATGGGAGACAGGAGAGAAGCTGCTGGGGAAAGTGGGGTAATAGACAAGACTGTGATGGGAGACGGGAGAGAAGCTGTAGGAGAAAGTGGGGTAATAGACAAGACTGTGATGGGAGACAGGAGAGAAGCTGTAGGAGAAAGTGGGGTAATAGACAAGACTGTGATGGGAGACGGGAGAGAAGCTGTAGGAGAAAGTGGGGTAATAGACAAGACTTTGATGGGAGACAGGAGAGAAGCTGTAGGAGAAAGTGGGGTAATAGACAAGACTGTGATGGGAGACAGGAGAGAAGCTGTAGGAGAAAGTGGGGTAATAGACAAGATGGTGTGATGGGAGACGGGAGAGAAGCTGTAGGAGAAAGTGGGGTAATAGACAAGACTGTGATGGGAGACGGGAGAGAAGCTGTAGGAGAAAGTGGGGTAATAGACAAGACTTTGATGGGAGACAGGAGAGAAGCTGTAGGAGAAAGTGGGGTAATAGACAAGATGGTGTGATGGGAGACAGGAGAGAAGCTGTAGGAGAAAGTGGGGTAATAGACAAGATGGTTTGATGGGAGACGGGAGAGAAGCTGTAAGAGAAAGTGGGGTAATAGACAAGACTTTGATGGGAGACAGGAGAGAAGCTGTAGGAGAAAGTGGGGTAATAGACAAGATGGTGTGATGGGAGACAGGAGAGAAGCTGTAGGAGAAAGTGGGGTAAAAGACAAGACTGCGATGGAGACAGGAGAGAAGCTGTAGGAGAAAGTGGGGGTATAGACAGAGACCTGCGATGGAGACAGGAGAGAAGCTGTAGGAGAAAGTGGGGTAATAGACAAGACTTTGATGGAGACAGAGAGAGCTGTAGGAGAAAGTGGGGTAATAGACAAGACTGTGATGGGAGACAGGAGAGAAGCTGTAGGAGAAAGTGGGGTAATAGACAAGACTTTGATGGAGACAGGAGAGAAAGCTGTAGGAGAAAGTGGGTAATAGACAAGACTGTGATGGAGACAGGAGAGAAGCTGTAGGAGAAAGTGGGGTAATAGACAAGACTTTGATGGGAGACAGGAGAGAAGCTGTAGGAGAAAGTGGGGTAATAGACAAGACTGTGATGGAGACAGGAGAGAAGCTGTAGGAGAAAGTGGGGTAATAGACAAGACTGCGATGGAGACAGGAGAGAAGCTGTAGGAGAAAGTGGGGTAATAGACACGACTTTGATGGGAGACAGGAGAGAAGCTGTAGGAGAAAGTGGGGTAATAGACAAGATGGTGTGATGGGAGACGGAGAGAAGCTGTAGGAGAAAGTGGGGTAAAAGACAAGATGATGTGATGGGAGACGGGAGAGAAGCTGTAGGAGAAAGTGGGGTAATAGACAAGATGGTGTGATGGGAGACGGGAGAGAAGCTGTAGGAGAAAGTGGGGTAATAGACAAGATGGTGTGATGGGAGACGGGAGAGAAGCTGTAGGAGAAAGTTGGGTAATAGACAAGACTGTGATGGGAGACGGGAGAGAAGTTGTAGGAGAAAGTGGGGTTATAGACAAGACTTTGATGGAGACAGGAGAGAAGCTGTAGGAGAAAAATGGGATAAAACAACCAGACGATGTGCTGGCTAATAGCGACGCCAAGCAGTCAGTAGAGAGAGCAGGCAATTACTCAAGACCTTCATTAGATGGGGGAGGGGGCCGGAAGCGGAGGCAGGAAATTACGATGCTCCAATAAATGCAACTCGGCGTCGGTAACAAACGGAAGTGTTGCATTAATTGGAGACTGGGCGGAAGCAGCTCGCAGGAAACTGCCAGAGTATGTCGTTAATTCTCAGAGCCCTGTAACAACTGTTGTACAGGATACAAATAGTCCACAGTGTTGCAGTACACATGGTATGTAAGACGCCTTCACCAAAAACGTACGCGCCAATGTGATATAGGAAAGATGAACATTGCAAACTTTCTCCGGATGGCCAATGTTTACAGGGAAACAAATGCTACAATGGAAGTCATTAAAACTGGCTATTATCGTGTGCCATGCCGATAACCGTGAGCGGTCAGGGGTTGGTCATCTCACACGGTCACCAGTCTTACATCAGCTCCGTGTTCTTGTTTCACTGATGCCATGTGGCCGTGCTGCCCATGTATTTTATCTATCTGCCTTCCTCTTGCTTTTTTACCATAAATTTTGCCAGCTGTCACAAAGTTTTCCATTTTATTAATCATTACAATGTGTCCAGAAAATTGTGTCTGTCTTTCCTAATTTCTCGAATCAGTTTACGGCTATCATTCTGTTTCTTGTAGGATTTGCTCATTGGTTTTTGTGCTTTTTCTTTCCCCCGTCCATAATCTCATCTCATCTCATCTCATCTCATCATGTTCCTCTTGTACCTTGCGGTGTTGAGGTGAATTATAAATAGCGTGAGAGTGCCCGTTTATGGGCTTCATATATCGAAATTCCCATGGACTCTGCTATTCCCTCTGTCACTCGTTTACGTGGTTGGCCTCTTCCTCTACTTCCCTCTGGTCTGTATATCATTGCTTTTTGTTGTATACTGTTAGTTGGTAACCTGCTTGCATGGCCAAACCATTTGACTTGCTGCCTTCTAATGAAATCTAGCGCTGCGTCCATTGTATTAGGCCAAAATGATATCTGTACACATTTAGCTTGCCTTTCTGGGAAATGCTGGTAGATGTTGCTGCCATGCCGCCAATTTTTTGTATGCTGACGAGAGGCAGGATTGTCTTGGGAAAATACAGCGGTGGTATTTCCTTGAATTCCGCAACAGTCTAGTCTGCCACTTGTGATTTGGTTCTTATAAAGCTGAACAATTTCACTGTCCGTTTTTGTTCATTTACTAATTTTGGCTGTCTAATAAATGTTCAGTATGCTTCTATAAAACCACATCTCCAAGGTTTCTAGGGATATTTTTGTCGTCTGTTTAATAATTGTCCATGGTTTGCAGCTGTATGTTAAAACTGGTTCTAAGTAACATGCAAGAACTCCTTTTTTAGCTTCCAATGACAAGGACTTGTTGTATAAAATGTTCTTCATTCGATAATTGCATGTCCTTCATAGGACGTAGCAGTCAACCCCAGCATTTTCGCTGTTCGTGATTCCTGGGCAAATTTTACGTTCAGTAGTTTGCCATTGCTTTCTGAACGACCGGCTGCTATACCTTTTTCGAAAAAAACTAGCACAGCTGTGTGTCGAGCCCGGGTATACGGGCTCACAAACCGCATTCGCAAGCCCTTAGCCACAGAGACCGGTACATTCATTCGATAAAATGCAGTTTTTTCTTGTCCTATTTGGGGAGAGAAAATCGTGACAACTGGAGAGGTCGAGGGGAAGAGAGGTAGAGGCATACCAAGAGAAATGATGCTGGATGGATTGAGACAGTGACATGGAGGAATATCATCAGCAGAGTTGATCCAGAACATCAAAGACCGAGATCTGTGGAGAGCCGTGAACGCCTACGCCAGCTGGCAGAGCACTTGATGATGGTGATGATTCAGTTTTTTATCTCTGTGATGCGTCTTCGTTTTGATATTATCCATGTGCCTAGATATCTGAATTTCTGCACTTGCCACAAAATAATATCATTTAATTTAATTGTACATTTAGCACACTCTGTTCCCTTGCTATCACAATAATTCTGTCTTTCATAATGTAGCTTAAAGTGGCGGTTGAACCACATGCACTGCGTAGGAAAACCAGTGGGCTAGTCAGACGTTACTGCAAATCTCTCATCATCGTTGTTTACATGCTGCAAAATGTCCTCATAATAGGGAATAAAGAAGTGGGGCAACTTATATGTATTGAGTTAAGGCGGAAAGGTCACAACCTATCTCCAGTTTCTGCTTGCTAGTCCTTGACCTGTCGTGACCTCTGGTATCGCTTGATTATGCGTCTAGTGTTTCACTTGTTTTAGAATATTGTTATCGTTGTGTCACTTACTGTTGGGTTACAAGTGGTTGTGTAATGTTTTCTTGTTGGTAGGAAGTCTCCGTGATGAAGTGCTTACGTTGTTAGCCTCGCGCCCCGAAGGTTGTGGGTTCGATTTCAAGCTGCGTCATTCTGTTCACGAGTGCAGTTTTCTCGGAGAACCCTGGGGGTCGTCGCTGTAGCTACGGAGTTCGTGCTTTGTGGGTGCTTTCTGCAGGTCGCCCCGCGGAAAGAGACCTAGCCATATTGAATTACACCCGGTGCAATGAAGTCTTGCCTATTTTTAAAAAAAATGTTTTCTTGTTAGCAGTTTGGGGCTAGTTACATCACGGTTGTTTGGTGCGTAAGTTTGTAGGGGTTGGGGGTTGTGAGTTTGTTGGTAGGCTGACTGGCTTGTGGGTATATTGATTGATTGGTTGCTTGATTTTTTGATCGATTGTCTGATTGAGTGGCTGGCTGAGGAGCTCCGTCGTGCCGAGGTGTTTACTCTTGTACATGCTGATTTAAACTGAGACATTTTGTATTCATGACCGATCCACACTTTGTTAGTCTGTATTCACTGTAGATCCACCCTGTGTTAGTCTGTATTCACTGTAGATCCACCCTGTGTTAGTCTGTATTCACTGTAGATCCACCCTGTGTTAGTCTGTATTCACTGTAGATCCAGACTGTATTCCTACCTTGCAACTGGCGTATGTCAATTCACTTCAGTAAATGTCACATACAGGACCCTTTCGCCTGTCGTAAGGCATTCTGGACACACGGAGCTCGATCCATATTTGTACAGACCTAGGGGCACTCCAGGGGTTCTGTGGTCACTCTGACCGCCTTCGCTGCCCGAGACATTTCCTGGTACCGATTTTAGACCGGTCAATCCGGGACGCTTGGTCAATAGAAAAAAAAAACAGCCTTGATGCGGATTCGAACTCCTGACCACGGGGCCGGCAGGCTGGTGTCTAGACACATGGCCACCGCGGCTCCCTGTCATTCTGTGTTCATATCAATTCGTGCCGTGATGAACAGCCGGCAGGGATCTTCTCTCGTTGTCTTCCTCAGTCTCTTGTCCATTCATCTCGCCAGCTGCTCCAATGTTTTCCAGATTGATCTCTTCTCATATTGTGGCCAAAATGTTTACTTGTTGTCTGTGTTTCTAAAACTCTTTCTAACACAGAGTTAACAGTCGCTCTCTCTCCTCATCCCCCCGAATCACATGTATATAACGGAGGTCATCATGGCAGAATGGATAGTGTCGCTTGTTCTTAAACATCCGGTGTGCTGATGCCGAGGTAAGACGTTCAACCCCTACACCGGACAGTTGGGCTAAAATGTTGACCTCTGGACCTTAACTTTGGGACGTAAATTACAAGTACCCCTATAGTCGGAGTGGGTTCACCTGATGGCAAGGAACACTGTTAATAGGGAAAGATAATCCACGGGCAAAATTCAGTCCAGCACCACTAGAAGTTGTGTGTATGGACTACGCTTGAGTTCAAAGCCAGCGAGCGCAAATAAGAAACTTGTATATAATGATACTATACGACCCTCTAAACTCTTTAGCAGGGTAATCAGACACTTAGCCCTCTCGGAGAAGTGCGATAAACAGGCGTTTCTCTGTGCCAGTTGCACACTTTAAAAATCCCACGGCAGTTGGAAATCACAATGGGCAGGCCTTCAGGTCGCCGTCCTGGCAGAATTGTTAGGAACAGAAAACTTACCCACGGGTAGATAGAGCACATGACAGCGGATTAAATCTGTCTGGAGGAGGCCAAGCTTACACCAGTAGATAGAACCCGTTCCGTTGAATGGAATCTGTCTATAGAGGAAGCCAAGCTTACACGGGTAGATAGACCCCGTTCCGTTGGATGAAATCTGTCTAGAGGAAGCCAAGCTTAAACGGGTAGATAGAGCCTGTTACCTTGGATTGAATTTGTCTAGAGCAGTGGTTCTCAACCTTTTTTGGCCCATGCCCCCCTTTACAATATTTTCAGAACGTTATTCCCCCCCCCCCCACTCGTATTTCCTCCCTAAAAATCCCCCCCCCCCCCCACCTTTACACAGTATACGTAATAATGGACGCTAAATTTAATAGCACATTCTAAAACAAGTCTGGACGTCTACATAAAACGTGATTTGCGGGTCTAAAAAAAAAAAAACTTTGTTGCGTATCCCTTACGGGACGTTGCAGTCAACACCAGCATTTTCAGCTGCTGTTGATGTACTAGGCAAGTGTTACGTTCAGTATTTTGCCATTGCTTTCTGAACGACCGGTCTCTATACCATTTTCGAAAATACGAGCACCGCCGTGTTTCGAACCCGGGTATACGGGCTCACAAACCGCGTTCGCAAGCCCTTCAGCCACAGAGACCGACTTTGCGGGTCTACTTACGTTATAAAATGAATTTCAGAAGGGTGAGACGTACAGAATCGTAAAGTATGAAGGGAAAAACAACACCAAGCAATCGGTTCTTGTATTAACGCGATCTTGAAATAATTTTAATTCCCCCCCCCCCCCCCCTGGAAACCCTAAAATGCTCCCCTGGGGTGGGGGGGGGGAAATTCCCCTCCGGTTGAAAACCACTGGTCTAGAGGAAGCAAACCTAAGACCCCAGTCGGAGCTACTGACCGGTGAGGGGCATAACCAGAAGTGACGTATGTCTTTGTAAAAAGGAGCGAAGAAGTGGACGAACCCCGTGCACTACATCTAGACCCTTCGTGGTGGCGGTGCACGGTATTGTCAGCATTCTCCCGTCCCTCGAACCACGCCTTTGTGGCGCCCAGCGATGTCTGCTTGTTTGTTTACTAATTCCTTGGGTTTCACGGGCATATCGTAAAATTGCTTCTGTACTACATACAAGAGTTGGGACTAGCATGGCCGAGTGGATAATAGCGCTCGTTTTTAAACTTCCGGTGTGCTGATACCGAGGTAGCAGGTTCAACACCTACACCGGTCTATTGGACTAAAAGGTTGATTTTTCGCCCTTGTCTTGGGGACGTAAATTGCAAGTACCTCTGAAGTCGGAATGGGTTCGTCTGGTGGAACCCAAACGTAAAAATCAGCCTAGTGCACTAGAATTAGCAGCGCGCGTATGGACAGATTGAGGTCAAAGCCAGCGAACACAAAACACAAACACTCCAGAATTCTGTTTCTAACTTCCAGCGGCCCGGAATTATGGCATAAGAATTTTTACTCTCTCTCTCTCTCTCTCTCTCTCTCTCTCTCTCTCTCTCTCTCTCTCTCTCTCTCTCTCTCTCTCTCTCTCTCTCTCTCTCTCTCTCTCTCTCTCTCTGTATCTATCTATCTATATATCGATCACACACATACTTTCCCTATCACATACATGCACACAAACACTCTACCCTAATTTGATTAACCTATACTGATTTAAAAAGACTGGCTACGATGGGAGGAAAAACGTTTCTAACCCTGGACTCTAGCGGCAGTAGGTTAGTCTGCTATCGCACCGTCACAAGGGCGTCCTGACTTGTGGATAAACAGCATCTCCCGAGCTGTTGGTCGACATCACAACACCCGGCCATTCTCGTAGGTTACCGACCCATTTGGCGTTCGTCCAAGCATGCACGCGCCTGTCTGTGACGCGGGAAAACGCTGTTGTAGGTCAGTGGCTCTCAGCGGGGGATTGCTCAGACCCCACCGCATTTCATAACTACATGTTTACAGCTGACTTCCTGTACCACCTCACAGGTGTTGCTTCTTCTTCTTCTTCTTCTTCTTCTTCTTCTTCTTCTTCTTCTTCTTCTTCTTCTTCTTCTTCTTCTTCTTCTTCTTCTTCTTCTTCTTCTTCTTGTTTAGCCAGGCTACGAAAGCAGATTGCGCGAGATCCATGTTTTGTTTTTCTACAAGGCAACAACAGCAGCAGTTGTTGTTGTTGTTGTTGGTTCTTCTTCTGCCAGCATAAATAATTTCTTCTTCTTCTTCTTCTCTTCTTCTTCTTCTTCTTCTTCTTCTTCTTCTTCTTCTTCTTCTTCTTCTTCTTCTTACCATGCTGTGTGGTGTTAGTGATCTTATTTGCCCACATCCTACTGTCTCGTGTACTAATAATCATTTATAATACCGATGTTCCTGCATGCCGGTGATGTAAAACAGTTTCTGCAGGCAGGATGCTACACAACCTGTACTGTTTTAATCTAAACGATAACAAGAAGAGAGACAAGTATTTACACAAAGTCGATGACTGTTTCATTTTCATATGTAAAGATTACGCTAACCTATACAACAACATCGAACAGTTCAACTGTAACAATGTTTCGACAGCTTTCCTTCAGATTCTAAAATCCTACATGAAAATAATTATATCACACAAAATAAGGTAATCACCACTCACTTCATCACGGCGTGGAAGCTTCCATTGTGTGTGAAGTTCCGGCTCTTTCGGTGACTGTCGCTGTCAAGAAAATTAAAAACTAAAGGGCCTTGCCTTGAAGCGTATTGGATAATGGCGCGAGCATCATGTTTTTAAATACCAAACGACTTTATTTCCCTGAATATTATCTAGCACGCTGGCTCCTCCACCTTGGAGCACAAGCCAATTCTTTTTGTTTTAAATCTCTCCTGGAATTCGGAAATTCTTGGTCAGGGTTCGTCCCAGTATAACCACATCAGATGGCTCAATAGAATTGCCTTAACCTCGGGATGTGTGGGGGAAAAAAGTGGGAATTCGAATATATGAACACCACTTCGGCATTCAAGCCTGCTAGCCACGCCCATGACACTTGATGTGGCTCTTACAAATATGACCCGTACCGTGAGTTACCTAACAATATTAATTACACTTACCGTGGTTCTCAAGAAATATGACACTTGTTGTGTCTCTATAAATAGGACACTTACTGTGTCCGACCCCCTAGAAATATGATACTGTGCTGCCCTAGAAATAGGACACTTGATGTCCCTACAAATATGAAACTGTGGCCCCCCCCCCCCTCCCCTTAGAAAGATTACATTTAGATGACCGCTTAGAAATATGACATTTGCGTTATCCCTTAGAAATATGACACGGCGGCCCCCTAAAAATTTGACATTTGCGTGATCCCCTAGAAGTATGACATTTGCGTGATCACCTAGAAATATGACATTTACGGGATCACCTAAATATATGACATTTGACGTGATCCCCTAAAAATATGATATGGTGCACCCCCGACTTTTGCCGTGATCCCCCTAGAAATATTACAGTGTCGCTCACTAAAAATGAGACATTTGCTGTGATCCCTTAGAAATGTGACAATGTTGCTCCCCAGAATTGTGACTTTTGTCGTGATCCCCTAGAAATGTGACAATGTCGCTCTCTAGAAATGTGACATTTGCCGTGATGCCCTAAATATGCGACTTTTGCCGTGATCGCCTAGAAATGTGACAATGTCGCTACATTGAAATGTGACATTTGCTGTGATCCTACAAGAAATGTGACAGTGTGGCCCCTTGATACTGTATCGTTCTCCCCTTACGTGCGTTGTTGTCATCATGAGAACCAGTTGCAGACATGAGGAGGGGAGGAGAACGTGTGTGGCCAGAAGTTGTAGATGTGCGCCTGTGTCTGCGGTCATGTTTGTGAATGTGTAGCGTCTGCCACCAGTAGGGCTACTGGCTAGAGCCGCGCAGTTCTTCTTGTGGCCGGGCGTAGTAATAATTGATCCACTCGTCCTGCGTTGACTGACTGCCAGAAACTGGGGCCTCGTGCGGAGGTCGTTTTGTTTACTGGAGGGAGGAGGCGCTTTGAAGCATGGAGGAAGGTGAAGGGCATGCTGGAAGGGTTTCTGTGTTGATGATTGATGCAGGAAAAAACGGGGGGGGGGGGGGGTGGGGGGGGGGGGGGGGGGGGTTACAGGTGGATCTACGGGTAGAGTTGTATTTGGATGGATATGAAGATAGATGGGTGGACATGAAATATTCGTTGAGCTAACGCAGGCGTGTATAAATGGACTGATTCATATTCTGACTTATGTAGAGAGGGAGACAGAGACAAAGAGAGGGAGGGAGGGAGAGAGAGAGAGAGAGAGAGAGAGAGAGAGAGAGAGAGAGAGAGAGAGTCAGGGGTAGAAAAATAGTTAATCGGACAGATAGAGAAAGAAAGACATACAGACAGAGAGTGGGAGGCAGAGAAAGAGATAGACACGCACGGAGAGAAAGAGAGAGACAGGCGGACAAAGACAAGGTGAGAGAGATAAACACCGACCCTGACAATATGAGAGAGAGAGAGAGAGAGAGAGAGAGAGAGAGAGAGAGAGAGAGAGAGAGAGAGAGAGAGAGAGAGAGAGAGTTCAAAAGCCCTCGTTTTCAGAGTGCACGCGCATGGGCAAACTGCCAGGTTGGAAGGCCTGCCAAGATCCGCGTTTGTTGGCCCATCTGACAGCCAGATTCTCCCGTGTTGTTGGTCTACGGAGGGTCACGGGAATAGGTCGCTGGGTCAATCAGATTTTCTGTCCCCATGCAGCTGTATTGTGCTGGGCCAGGGTTCCTCCCAGTATCACCACATCAGGTGGCTCCATGGGATCGCCTTAACCTCCAGACACTGCGGTAGGGGCGTGGATACAGTTTTACATATACTGGGTCTTATACCAGTAAATCGTTGTCTTTCTACGTTATACGTCTTTCAGAACTTTCACTGTGGAACTTAGTATACGACTGGGCATATATTTTACGGATGCAGTTCGTAATCCCGCATACCGCGTTTCGAAACACAGCTGCGTTTGTTTTTTTATTAAATGGTATGGGTGCCAGTATTTCAGAAAGAAATGGCAAACTATTGAACGTAAAGTTACCCAGGAGTCACGAACAGCCAAAAAAAATGCTGGGGTTGACTACTACGTCCGTAAAGGATATGCAACTAACTTTAAGTATATATATATATATCCTCCTTATAGTTGTATAGCCTTTACACAACGTCGCAGTCAACACCGGCATGCTTTGGCTGTTTGAGATATTTGCAAGTTTACATTCAGTAGTTCGCCATTGCTTTCTGAACGACCGGCACTCATAACATTTTATAAAAACCAACGCAAGGCGGTCTGCTGCCAAATCGCCAGGAGCTGCGTTTCGGCATCCTCTTCCCCCCCCCCCCCCCACATCTTTTTCCTCCTTCACACAGATCTACAAACCCACACATCCGTCTACAAACCCACACATCCGTCTACAAACCCACACATTCGTCTACAAACGGACCAGGGCAGGATTTAGACTTGATAAGGCCCTAAGCTATTTGAAATATGGGGCCCTTTATATGTCCAGATAATCTATGTTATATATACATATATGACAATTGCTCACTCGGACAATATTTTTTGGGGCCCCCACTTTCTAGGTGGCCCCAAGCTATAGCTTGTGTAGCTTATACGTAAATCCTGCACTGAAACGGACACATCCGTCTACAAACCCACACATCCATCACACTCCTACCAACTCCCACTGCCTTCCCTCGTTCCCGCTGCTCACACAGCTCTCTGTGACATCTGACATTTCTTCATGAGCCTTCATGTACGGTCACATATTTATTTATGACCATGCCCCACCTCTAGTGTGTCACCAACAGCCTACATTAGATCCCCAGGTCGGTCCATGAGACCAGACGCCCGGGCAACCTGATCCTCACTGACGCCGTGTCTTTTTTATGTTTAGTCCACTCCAGTTTCGTTTGTCAGCTCTGCCGATCCGCACAAACCGTGTACATTCCGTCACGTGACACCATCTCCACACTGAAGGTTGAGTGTAATGTCTCCGACACCTTCTGTCCTGAGTCTTCACGATGTACCTCAGGACGTTGTCTAACCGCGATCAGCGTTGTCTTCTTTCTGCACACTGTCCTCCATTCCCAGTACATTCTGGAGACTCTGTGGCGAAGTGGTCAAGGCGTCTGTCTCGGGCTCCGAAGGTTGTGGGTTCGATTCCGGACCGCGTCCTTCGGCTCACGAGTGAATTTTTTTGGAGACTACTGGAGGTCGTCACTGGAGCTACGGAGTTCGTGCTTTGTGCGACGCTTTCCGCGCTGCGGAAAGAGACTGAACAATATCGAATAAAATCCCGGTGCAATGAAGTCGACTTTTAAGCGACTTCCAGTACATTCGTTAACAGGGAGATGTGTCTCAGTGTACGAGGCGAGGACCTGAAGTAGCGACAGAGAAATTGCTAAATACTAACTTAGTACACAGACAGTGGTGCTGTTGACAGATGCAGAAATGGTACTTGACACAGGCGCTCCTGTCTGGGAAGTTGCCAGTACTACAGACAATACTTTCTGAACTTGGCAGCCAGGGTAGGGTCACCATACAGTGGATACCGTCTCACTGTGGAGTACCTGGAAACGAGGAAGTTAATTGAGATAGTCCACACATCGTCACTTATGTTCCATACATAGTCACATATGTTCCACATATAGAGACTTATGTTCCACATATAGAGACTTATGTTCCACATATAGTCACTTATGTTCCACATATAGAGACTTATGTTCCACCTATAGTCACTTATGTTCCAACTATAGTCACTTATGTTCCCCATATAGTCACTTATGTTCCACATATAGTCACTTATGTACCCCATATAGTCACTTATGTTCCACATATAGTCACTTATGTTCCACATATAGTCACTTATGTTCCACCTATAGTCACTTATGTTCCACCTATAGTCACTTATGTTCCACATATAGTCACTTATGTTCCCCATATAGTCACTTATGTTCCACATATAGTCACTTATGTTCCCCATAGTCACTTATGTTCCCCATATAGTCACTTATGTTCCACCTATAGTCACTTATGTTCCACCTATAGTCACTTATGTTCCACCTATAGTCACTTATGTTCCACCTATAGTCACTTATGTTCCACCTATAGTCACTTATGTTCCACCTATAGTCACTTATGTTCCACATATAGTCATTTATGTTCCATTTAGCGCCCCCGCGGCTCTCACTTCTTACATTGTGGCAGCTCTTACTAAACAAATCTGGTAATGAATTTGTGTTGTACAGACTTGTGTCTATTTGGCCTCCTGAAACTATGGCACTCATAATTGTGTTGCCCTGGTTATCTCCTCAACTTGGAACTAGCTGCTGCCTTCAGGGACAACAAGAGTTTGGTGATCTGATGTGTTGTTTTCTCTCCTCTCTTACAGAATCAATGCCTGGGGGTGTCCAGCTCAGGCCGGGAGTGCCCACAAGGTCAGCTGCTGCACAACAAGCATCCTTACAGCACCTGTTGCTATCCCACGAGGTGTGGTGTAGGTAAGTGCTATCTTGTCCTACACTAAATGTTGATTCTCTTTGAGCATAAAGACAGATGGTAGTAGCAGTTGCTTCAGTGACGAGACTTCACTTACCTAGAGGGGACTACTCTAAGAGTAGGCTAATGTTCCTGCACTAACCTTGCATTGTTTGACAAGATGAAGGCTTAGATCATGCCCAGAGTATGCAGGTTTGTGAGGAAATGAACAGGCTGATAGATTGGCTGCTGCTGCTCATGACTAAGGCTAAAGCGGTGCCGGCTTTCTGGGACCTAGCAGAGTGTGGCATAGCAGCAGAGGGTCTATACATGAAGTGGATAATTCAGCAGGAAGTGATCACAGGGTCTGAATGACACACATTGCAGAGGGTGTGAATAACACTCATTGCAGAGGGTGTGAATGATACTTGTTGCAGAGGATGTGAATGACACTCATTGCAGAGGGTGTGAATGACACTCATTGCAGAGGGTATGAATAACACTCATTGCAAGGGGAAAATGCACATGGTTAGTCTTCCATTGATTTTTTATTCCTCGTTAAATTTACAGCTGGTTACTCGGGTTAGGAGTAGATAGTCCCTTATCGGTGGGCGTGTGATGAGAATGGGATTCATAGAAGAACGCAGCTCTGCTGTAAACAGGCACAACGCAATCACATCCGAAAAAGAAAAAACCTCCAGATGAACGCAGAAGAAGAAGAAGGATTCATGGAAAATATGGAAAGCTGCAGTGTTAGAGACACCAGGGCAGGGGTGGGGAGAGGTTTCTACACACTGTATATCCTGGCAAGAAGAAGCAATTGTGTTGATAAAGATTGACAGCACTCGACACAACTTTCAAGTATCTATAATCTATACAGAACTACTATCATTTGTATCACTTTATTGTGTTTACTAATATTGTCCTGAACCCGCAGGTTAACAATAAGCAACCAGCTCTATGGCAAAGGGGTTACAAATGCAGTACATAATCCTGCATACCACGTTCGAAACACAGCTGCTGGCGATTTGGAAGCAGACTGCCTTGTCTTGGTTTCTTCTTCTTCTTCGTTCATCCGGAGTTTTTTTTTCGGATGTGATTGCGTTGTGCCTGTTTACAGCAGAGCTGCGTTCTTGCGCCGTTAGGCCGTCACATCCGACTTCTGCGGGCATTTTTTGACCGGGTTAACCTTCCCGGGAAGAAGGATCTGAATGACACTCATTGCAGAGGGTCTGAATGACACTCATTGCAGAAAATCTGAATGACACTCATTGCAGAGTATCTGAATGACATTCATTGCAAGGGGAAAATGCACATGGTCAGTCTTCCATTAATTTTCTATTCCTCGCTAAATTTACAGCTGGTTACTCCGGTTAGAAGTGGATAGTCCCCTATCGGTGGGCGTGTGATAGAATGGGATTCAAAGAAGAAAGCAGCTCTGCTGTAAACTGGCACATCGCAATCACATCCGGGGAAAAAAACAAAACCTCCAGATGAACACCGAAAAAAAGAAGAAGGATTCATGGAAAATATGGAAAGCTGCAGTGTTAGAGACATCAGGGCAGGGGTGGGGAGAGGTTTATACACACTGTATATCCTGGCCAGAAGAAGCAATTGTGTTGATAAAGATTGACAGCACTCGACACAACTTTTAAGTATCTATACAGAACTACTATCATTTTTATCAGCTTATTGTATTTACTAATATTGTCCTGAACCCACAGGTTAACAATAAGCAACCAGCTCTATGGCAAAGGGGTTACAAATGCAGTACATAATCCTGCATACCACGTTCGAAACACAGCTGCTGGCGATTTGGAAGCAGACTGCCTTGTCTTGGTTTCCTTACAATGGTATGAGTGCTGGTTGTTCAGAAAGCAGTGGTAAACTACTGAATGTAAACTTGTCAAGAAATCACAAACAGCCAAAGAATGCTGGGGTTGATTGCAACATCCTGTAAAGTATATGCAATTAACTAACTAACAAACAATAAGCAATTCAACAGAAATGGATGGATGAATAAGGTACGACAGAAACTGAAATGCTATAAACAACGATGAGAACAACTGAAATATGTTACAGTATGTCTAATGTTTAGATTTCCTTTTGTCTTCTATGGTATGTTATTAAATGATGTAATACTGGACTTGACGCCCATGTTATTGAATCTGTATTGAAGAATGGTTAAATGGGGTTAACAGTTTCTTCTTCATTAGTTTTGACTCCATTTGATTTGACTTCACTAGATTTGACTTCACTGGAACTGACTTCATTGGATTTGACTCCATTGCACCAGATTTTGTCCCATATGGCTTGGTCTCCAAGCCATTACTTCACCGAGCGATGAGTCACTTACTGAGAGCATCACACACGGCACTAACTCCGTAGCTCCAGCGATGACCTCCAGGTCTTTGGGGAAATTGAACTTCTGGAATGAATAATGCAGGATGAAAATGGACCCTGGCCCTAAACTATGCTAGGCTGATGGCTTGATCACCTGGCCATGGATTTCACCATAAGAGGTTGTGTTGTCACAGGATACAGTGTTAGCTGGACAGATGGCTTGATCACCTGGCCATGTATTTCCCCATAAGAGGTTGTGTTGTCACAGGATACAGTGTCAGCTAGACAGATGGCTTGATCACCTGGCCATGTATTTCCCTGTAAGAGGTTGTGTTGTCACAGGATACAGTGTTAGTTGGACAGATGGCTTGATCACCTGGCCATGGATTTCCCCGTAAGAGGTTGTGTTGTCACAAGATACAGTGTCAGCTGGGCAGATGGCTTGATCACCTGGCCATGGATTTCCCCGTAAGAGGTTGTGTTGTCACAAGATACAGTGTCAGCTGGACAGATGGCTTGATCACCTGGCCATGGATTTCCCCGTAAGAGGTTGTGTTGTCACAGGATACAGTGTTAGCTGGACAGATGGCTTGATCACCTGGCCATGGATTTCACCGTAAGAGGTTGTGTTGTCACAGGATACAGTGTCAGCTGGACAGATGACTTGATCACCTGGCCATGTATTTCCCCATAAGAGGTTGTGTTGTCACAGGATACAGTGTCAGCTGGGCAGATGGCTTGATCACCTGGCCATGGATTTCACCGTAAGAGGTTGTGTTGTCACAAGATACAGTGTCAGCTGGGCAGATGGCTTGATCACCTGGCCATGTATTTCCCCGTAAGAGGTTGTGTTGTCACAGGATACAGTGTCAGCTGGACAGATGGCTTGATCACCTGGCCATGGATTTCACCGTAAGAGGTTGTGTTGTCACAGGATACAGTGTCAGCTGGGCAGATGGCTTGATCACCTGGCCATGGATTTCCCCGTAAGAGGTTGTGTTGTCACAGGATACAGGGTCAGCTGGACAGATGGCTTGATCACCTGGCCATGGATTTCCCCGTAAGAGGTTGTGTTGTCACAGGATACAGTGTCAGCTGGACAGATGGCTTGATCACCTGGCCATGGATTTCCCTGTATGAGGTTGTGTTGTCACAGGATACAGTGTCAGCTGGACAGATGGCTTGATCACCTGGCCATGGATTTCCCTGTATGAGGTTGTGTTGTCACAGGATACAGGGTCAGCTAGGCAGATGGCTTGATCACCTGGCCATGGATTTCCCCGTAAGAGGTTGTGTTGTCACAGGATACAGTGTCAGCTGGACAGATGGCTTGATCACCTGGCCATGGATTTCCCTGTATGAGGTTGTGTTGTCACAGGATACAGGGTCAGCTAGGCAGATGGCTTGATCACCTGGCCATGGATTTCCCCATTAAAAGTTGGTGATCATGTCTGTCCACAGCCTTCTGTCTCTCATCTCATCTCATCTCATCTCATCTCATCTCATCTCATCATGTTCCTCTTGTACCTTGCGGTGTCGAGGTTCTGTCTCTTGTGCCTTCTGTCTCTCATCTCATCTCATCATGTTCCTCTTGTACCTTGCGGTGTCGAGGTTCTGTCTCTTGTGCCTTCTGTCTCTCATCTCATCTCATCATGTTCCTCTTGTACCTTGCGGTGTCGAGGTTCTGTCTCTTGTGCCTTCTGTCTCTTGTGATGTCAATCATTTCTGAGACTGACATTCCTCCATGCCATGAAGTCAAACTGTCCTACATTTGTCTTGATCCCCCCCTACCTCTCTCCTCCTCCAACCTTCCTGGTCTGGTAACATACTTCAGCTTTCCTCTTCTCATGACATGCCCAAAGAATGTGGACTGTCTTCTATAGACATGATATGTGAGGCATCTGTAAAGAAGGTAATTTGCCATTGCTTTCCTTCTTGGCAGTTACAATACTGATTGGTGACCGTGGCTGTTTCTCTATCACAAAACTTGAAACTATGACCAACAAATATCTGTCAGCTGCTCCTCAGCTCCATCCGCCACCTGCTCGTTTCGCTTCATATTACCTTGATCAGGAGGCTGGGCTCATATTTCAGGAATGTCCCATAGACTAGCAATGAGAAAGAGGCCCCTGACTTCTCCTTTAATAGAGCGATATACCTACCCTGTCAGCCATTACACACTGTTTTACAGTAAAGTCAATGGTATCTGTGATTCTGTGCCACCTGTCTAATCAAAATTTGTGGATCTGTTTTCAGGCCATGAGGTTAGACCATGTTCCATAAATGGGACGCATGACACATGCCAAATGTGTCCTGCATATCAGAACCAATCTTTAAGGACATCTTCTTTCACAATGGAACCATGCAGCTACTGGCCTCTGGATAAGGATTGCAAAAGTGGTATGTATGTAAGTGTTGTTGTTGCCGTTAATGATCCAGTTGTCTTACGGCTTCCTCCATTGGGCTCAGTCAGCATGTGGTATGTGTTCATGAGCAGCTCTTGGCTTCTGTTCGTCTGATACCTCATTTTGGTTTGAGTTATAAAGTATTGCCATCATTGGACTCCCATACCCCCGGGAAGGTTAACGCGGTCAACAAATGCCCGCAGAAGTCGGATGTGTCGGCCTAACGGTGCAAGAACGCAGCTCTGCTGTAAACAGGCACAACGCAATCACGTCCGAAAAAAACAAAACTACGGATGAACGCAGAAGAAGAAGAACTCTCATACATCAAGTGCTCCAGTCTCCCACTATGCATCACACAAGAAGGAATGCTTCAACACTGTACAGACACACATACAGACACACATCTCTTTCTTGGTATTCAGTCTGCTACGCATAACAACCATGAAAGAATAAATTATGGAGTGGGACAGATAAAAAAAAATGTTTGCATATCCTTTACAGGGCATCGCTGTCAACATCAGCATCTTTCAGCTGATTGTTGATTTCTTGGCAAGATTATGCTCAGTAGTTTGCCATTGCTTTCTGAGCGGCCGGCTCACATACCCCATAAGAAACCGATGCGAATCGAACCACTGCTGATTCTCACCGCCGTCACGTTACTTACGAGAGTATATGAGATTATGGAGAAAAGTCGCTAACCTCTAGGCCAGGAAGCCAGCAGTGGGACAGATAGAACTACAAAAATTAGATTTTTAAGAGCATGCATCTTTTCCATTGCAACATATGCCTGTGAAACCTGGACACTTGCTAAACAAGCTGAACAGCGCATAAATGCTTTTGAATATCAATGTTATAGACAAGCTCTAAGAATATCTTGGGTAAAGAAAAGAACAAATGCATCCATACTTCAAGAGCTGAATATTGAAGACGGTTCGCTATTAAAGATGATAAAACAAAGAAAATTGAAATATTTTGGTCACTTGAAACGTCATGAAAGTTTGGAGAGAACAATAATGGAGGGGTATATACCTGGGAAGAAAGGAAGAGGAAGGCCAAAGAGAAGATGGATGCAGGATGTGGCGGATGATCTCCAGATGGGTGTATCGCACACGGGACATCTTGCTTGTGATCGAGAAGTTTTCAGAAGGGTTGTTATGGGAGCGAGGTTCTGCAAAGGACATGCTACTGAATGAATGATTGAACACATTCAGAACCTCGCTATGTTTTGATCTGTTTAGGTCCTATTGTGTATGTGTGTGCATGCATGGGTATGCGAGCATGCATGTTGAGTGTGCGTGTGCGAGCATGTGTGTGTGTAAGCATGCAAGTTGAGTGTGATGTGTGTGCATGCTTGGGTATGCGAGCATGCATGTTGAGTGTGAGTGTGCGAGCATGTGTGTGTGTAAGCATGCAAGTTGAGTGTGATGTGTGTGCATGCACGTGCGCACCAACTATTATGGTATGACTATGCAAGCATAGAAGAGAGAAGGCAGGGATGATAATGATGCTAATGATTGTCTTGTTTCTCCACAGTTGACACTAACAAGAGGAACACCAATGATGAGCGGACCAGACGTTGCATGTGCAACATTGAGCTGGGCAAGAAGTTTATGGTTCCAGAGTCTCAGTTTGATTGGGCTCCCATGGATTCATACTGCCAGCGCAGAACGGTTATATGTCAGCCTGGCCATGAACCGGTGGTGGATGGTAAGTGGTTGTCAATTACGTATATCACTGTTGTTTTCATTTATGTACATCTCTGTTATTTTTTTTACATCTCTTTTGTGTTCATCTACGTACATCTCTGTTGTTTTCATTTACTTATATCACTGTTGTGTTTATTTACATACATCTCTCTTATTTTTATTTACGTACATCTCTCGTTTTTATTTACATACATCTCTCTTATTATTATTTACATACATGTTTCTTGTGTTTATTTGCATACATGTCTATTGTGTTTATTTGTGTACGTCTCTCTTGTTTTCATTTACGTAGATCGCTTTTCTGTTCTGTTACTTTCCATATTTCCATGATCTTGGTTTTAAGAAGTTTAGCACTCCAGACAAACCCATACATTCTCTGTGTACCCTAGCAGTTGTAAGGCATCGATGCAGGTGGTTCCAGTCACGCATCGGTTGTAAACACGTTGGATTCCTCTCACTATGCGTCTCTCTTTTTTGAAATATGAACAGCTAGGTATGTGTGGCTTCTATGAGAAAGAGACAGATAACAGTGCCTCTTTCATTCCTTTGTAAAAACCAAATTTTTTTTTTGTTTCAGTGAGTTGTTGTTGTTGTTGTTGTTGCTGTTGTTGCTGTTGTTGTTGTTGTTGTTGTTGTTGTTGCTGCTGCTGCTGCTGCTGCTGCTGCTGCTGCTGCTGCTGCTGTTGCTGCTGCTGCTGTTGTTGTTGTTGCTTGTTTACAATTGTCCAGGACTCTCAATCATGTGTTAAGACTTTATATCATCGTTGTATTACAAGTCCTTGGTAAACTTTAGCTCTCATCAAAGCCTACTGAACAGACCCTCGCCAGTTCCCCTGTCTCAGATATGTTTGTGACCAGGACGTCTTTAAGAGATTCAAATCTATGAACTCTCAGGTTTAACTCAAGTAAAGAGATGAGAGAAACCAAAGATGGACTGCCAGCTTTGTAAGAGGGGCACAAATGGTTACCTGAGAGCTGACAGAGAAGACAGAAGAGGAGAGCACACATGTTCATGGGCTTGGTTCCTGGAAGTGAGACGGGCTGCTCAGCAGGATGGTGGACAAATGTGATATGTCTTCCTATGCAGATGTTTAATGCAGGAATGCTATGTGTTGCAGTAGCGCACTGATTATGAATGCATCTCTGTTGTCCCCTATCTGTGATTATGTCTAGTACTGGCACTAGTGGTGCCTAATGTCAAAAGTTTTAGTGTCTTGATTTACCAGCCTGTATGTCAGCTTGCAGTACCCTGTCATATGTGTTAGTTATTGTATGTCCTTCACAGGACATCACAGTCAACCCCAGCATTTATTGGATGTTTGTGATCTGGTTAATTTAGTAGTTGACCATTGCTGTCTGAACAACCGATGCTCATATGTGAAAATCAGTGCAAAGCAATCTGGTCCCAAATCACCTGCGGCAGACTTTGAACCCAGTACATCAGATTGTGAAGCTAGCTTGACAGCTCCTACACCACAGGCCACTGACTGTTGTATATGACCAGGACAATGTGTCCTTTGTCCCCTCTGGCTGTGCCAACAGTTGCACACAAATACATGTTATAACTTTACTGGTTGGCAGGTCAGCATGGCGGAATGGATAAGGACGTGTGTTATTAAACATAGGTGTGCTGATGCCGAGGTAAGTGGTTCAACCCCTAACCAGACAGCTGGACTAAAATGTTGACCTGTCGTCCTTGACTTGGAGACGTAAATTACAAGCACCTCTGAAGTCAGAGTAGGCTTGCCTAATGGCGAGGGACACTGCTAATAGGGAAAGCTAATCCACACAAAAAATTCAGTGCATCACTACTATAAATAGTGTGTATGGACTACGCTTGAGGTCAAAGCGAGCGAGCGCCAAAAAGAAAAAAAAAATACTCCACTGGTTGTACAGATGGCAAAACTATAGAAAACACATTTGGACACGATGAGTTGAGTCAAGAACTGACATCAAAGCACTCGGAGCATTCCCACCTTTACTGTGTCTTCATCTTCGACAGCCAGCGAAGAGTTCCAATACTAGTGGTACTATTAGCAATCTGACTATGTGTCCGTCTAGACTTTCCTCGCAATTTGAGTATTTGGCCAGATCCTCAGGTCACTCCCTGCTGCACAGATCCTCAGGTCACTCCCTGCTGCACAGATCCTCAGGTCACTCCCTGCTGCACAGATCCTCAGGTCACTCCCTGCTGCACAGATCCTCAGGTCACTCCCTGCTGCACAGATCCTCAGGTCACTCCCTGCTGCACAGATCCTCAGGTCACTCCCTGCTGCACAGATCCTCAGGTCACTCCCTGCTGCACAGATCCTCAGGTCACTCCCTGCTGCACAGAGCCTCAGGTCACTCCCTGCTGCACAGATCCTCAGGTCACTCCCTGCTGCACAGATCCTCAGGTCACTCCCTGCTGCACAGATCCTCGGGTCACTCCCTGCTGCACAGATCCTCGGGTCACTCCCTGCTGCACCATTTTCTCCAAGCCATGATAATCTGTCTGTTCTTCTGTACTGTACACATGATTCCAAAGGGTCCTGACCACGTCTGCCTTATCATGTGCCATTACCCCACCAAGTGGTGCAGATCCAGCCAATCTGTCCACCTGCTCGTTTCCCACCACACCAGCATGTCCTGGGGGAAAATCCATCAGATACTCTCTATTTTTGATTGTTGAATGGAAGCCTGCCACTCTGTTCAAAGACTGCCTGTCTTCACCACAATCCCCATAAAGAGAACTCTACCAGCCATTGATTGCATTAAGTGTTTCTGACATTCTCTGACTCGCTCTATCTCCATTCTGTCATTCTCTGACCCTTTTTGTCTCCATTCTGTTGACAGATGAGTGCCAGCCATGCCAAGCCAACTATTTTAAGTCAGTTGAGGGTCATACACTGTGTGAGCCTAAAACTAAGTAAGTATTATACTCACTTCCACGCATATTTTATCTGGGTTTGTTGATATAACGTGTATATAGCATTATGGTATATAGCATTATGGTAACAGAATAATGGAGATCAAAGTACAAAGTACTTTGTAGATGCTTCTTGAATTCAGTTCCATCCATGAGTATAGTCTTCTCACAGAAGTATCAATTTGAGGATGCCAATTGATGATATGTTTGATGATTTTTAAAATTGTTGACAGAAAGTCTTACCAAAAAAATCTGAATAAAGAGAACATTGCCGAAAGAAATTAACTCTCCTCTAGACCAGCCATCGTCGAGTTGGGATCCCGGGTGAGGTTTACACATCCGCTCTGGTTGGCTTTTTGGAAGTACAGTTACCCCAGACTACCAGTTTTATGTTTTCAGGTTGATTTATCTTATTGTACGAGGGGAAGTCAATAAGTAAGTCACAAATGACTGTAGAAAAATAACTAAATATGATAACAACTTCAAACAAGTTTATTTTTATACATACATGTATCTTTATTTCTCAACATAATTTCCACCAACATTGATGAACTTATCCCATCATTTTATCAGTCCTCCCAAACCGGCTGCTTAGAACTGCATGCTGTGTTTTCTAAACCATGTTTTCACTTCATATTCAACTTCGGCGTCATCCACATGGTGGGTTTTCAGTGGACCAAAAAGGTGGAAATCGCTAGGGGCTAAGTTGGGGGCTGTAAGGTGGATGTTCCAGAACTTTCCACCTTAGTTGGTTAATTTTCTCCTGAGTTAATCGAGCCATATGTTGTCTCGCATTGTCATGAAGAAGCAACACTCCTCTAGTCAGCAGTCCTGGACGTTTTCTTCAAATTGCATCATGAAGCATCAATGGAACTTCACAGTTAGTTAGTTAGTCAGTTAGTCTTTCCTCTTGAGCCTAAGGCGGCGCATAGGGCAGAAGTCCTGTCTCTCCATGCCTGGCGGTTCGCTGCTATCTGTTGTAGATCTTGGATATTTACTTGGCCATTGAATGAGCCTTCTCTAATGATGGTTCTACGCAGGGTCTCTCTTGGTCTTCCCCGTTTTCTTTTCCCTACCGGTGACCATATGAGGGCTTGGTAGGGGAGTCTTGTCTTGTCCATTCTGAGTACATGGCCGATGTAGTTCCAACGGCGTCTTCTTATGAAATTGGATACTGTATCTTGCTTAGTCTCTTCACAGTACAATTCAGAATTTACACTCTCACCTTTCTTCTTGAAATTGGGTAAAAGCACTCCTTGACAATCCCAGAACGGATGCTTCTGGTTGTACACTCTGTAAGTACAGTTGCCATTTTGTATATGCACTGCGCATGTGCATGAGATACCTAGCCCCATCTGACGAACGGGAATGTTGCTGTCACCTAATGACACTTGTATAAAATACCAACTACATTTACCTGCCATCCCACAGAACTGTGTGACTTACTTATTGACTCGTCCTGTGAATGAATTGGGATGCTTGCATTTGCAAGCTAAGTACTCTTGATTTTTTTGGTGTCCTTTTTTTTTTTTTTTTTTTGTAAGTTGTTGATGAAGACTGATAGAAACATGCGTGTTTGTTTCTGTTGATGTCTTCATTTGTCATGCTTCCTAGTGACATGTCACATTCATGCATAGTTTAATTACTGTATTGTGGGTATTCAACAAATGTCACCTGTTTGTTCTGTAGATGCCACCTGTTGGGACTAAACTACGTGTACACCTCGACTGTGACCTATGCCGACAACAACTGCAGCCAACCTGACCCCATCACCACGCCCAAACCATACTTGCCAGGTAAGGTTGTGGATAGTTACTGTTGCATGCTGGGGAGGCCATTGCATTCTGGGTAAAGAGGGGATGACAGTCTGTGCTAGGAAGCTAATTTCTTTCTTTAGTAATTAGCTAGTCATTAGATCATCCTCATTACTCATCGAACTATTAGTTTATAATTGCTCAGATTATCTCCTCAGTATCTTCTTCAATGTGCAGCAATGAATCATCTCATCATGTTCCTCTTGTACCTTGTGGTGTAAAGGTGAAGTATAAACAGCGGGAGAGTGCCCGCTTGTGGGCTTCATGTATTGATACTCCCATGGACTCTGTTATTCACTCCGCCCATTGTTTATGTGGTCGGCCTCTTCCTCTGCTTCCATTTGGTCTGTACATCATTGCTTGTTGAAGTATACTGTTAGTTGGTAATCTACTTGCATGGCCAAACCATTTGACTTGCTGCCTTCTAATAAAATCTAGCGCTGCTATAACCCACACTTTAGTCCTGATTTTGTAATTTCTTATCTTATCTCTTCTTGATACATTGAGTATTCTTCTCAGGAATCTCATTTCTGTTGTTGTGATTTTTCTTTTCTCTTTTTCTGTCATTGTCCAGATTTGGCATTGGTAACACAGAGTTGGTAGGAAGATTGTGTTGTAAAGTGCTTTCTTAGTAGTTATTGATACATGTTTGTCTTTTAGTATTGGTGCCATTTGTCCAATGAGTTGGTTTGCCTTATTGCATCTATTGTCGATCTCGTCTTCTGATTTGCCTTGTGATGATATTATACTTCCTAGGTACTTGAAACTCTTTACTTGTTACAGGGGATGTTCGTTTAGGTGAAATGTTGTTGTTTTTTCTTCTTTAGTTATAGTCATTACCTCTGTTTTACTTGTGTTAATTTTCATGTTATGTTCCCTACACATTTCGTTTAGACTATGAATGATGAGACCAATTCTGTGTTTGTTAACTATTTTTTAGGCGATTTTGTGTAAACAGAAAGTGTTTGTTCTAAATTTGAAATTACCATGCGGATAACAGATGTTCCACATTCAAATTGTGGTTAAATTGTTTCAGCTGAAGAATGATTCATTTACTCACTTCAAATGATATGAAACTCTGCAGTATGCACCTGATGAAATGCAGCGAAATATGCCAGGCAATAAATCGTGCAACATATTGTTTGGGGCTTCTGTGTTCAAGTTCACTAATGGAATACATTGTTTTGTAGAAGTCTTCTTTGGCTTCCTGCATGCGCTCTAGTCTAGCTTGACCCAGTTTGACTTGATGTTCTTGTAGTTTGGTCATAGTTGGACAATCTCACAGATCCTTTGAGTCATTTGCTTGTCCTGCCTCCCTGAGAGAGTTTAGTATGTCAGCCTGGTCCGTTGTTCTTCATTCACTACCCACAGCAGTGAAGCCTGCAAGTCTATCTGCTTATTTCATTCTATTGTCAATTTTAATTTCACATTTGATATTTTTTTATATATATATATATTTTTTTTTTTTTTTTTAATTTTTTTATTTTTCTGTGGCTTTAATATCACTATTACCCCCTCTACCGTGCGTCCACCTTGACGAGGTAGAGGGGCTTGAGCGTTCCAATGACCCCAAGAGCTATGCCGACGGTAGCACAGCTACTGGTAGGGTCACCCATGTCGGACAGGTCAAGGGAGAGGGACCAGACGAAGTGACACACAAACCTGCTGCCTTGTAGGTAGACTGGGGACAGTCAAAGGCTAGGGAAAGCATCCCGAATAATGCTTGTCGAAATCGGATGTACTGAGCCACAGGCTTGACAAAGAAGTGCAACGTAACTTTATCATTTCATGATGCCACAGATGAAAATTAATCGTTATGGTGCTAATCCCGTGAAGTCCCATCAGGCGGTGATAGTGCTGGGCCCCCTGCCTCGAGGGGGTCCACCCATGACTACTGGTGGTCACCTTCCCCTGTGCTGTGGAGTCAAGGCACAGAGGAGTAGGTTAAGAGCTATTGACCAAACACCCAGGACTCTCAACATACTACAATGGAATGCCGAAGGAGTTCATAACAAGAAAGCCTCCCTAACACAGCGTCTTCATAAAGATAGAATAGATGTGGCATGCATTCAAGAGACACACCTCAACGCCAATCGCACATTTTCAGTCGAGGGATATCAGGCCACACGTTTTGACCGCGAAGGACACAAAGGAGGAGTTGTAATACTTACACGAAATACAATACCTTGCAGCGAAGCATCTGTGATCTCTGACAACCAAACGGAAATTATAGGTGTTGATATAATGATAAAGGACATGAAAATAAGAATTTACAATCTGTATAGCCCGGCAGATAAGGATCTTACACTCTCAAACATGGAAATAACTGACACAAATTGCATTGTTGTCGGAGACTTTAATAGCCGCTCAGAAAGATGGGGATACCCAGATACTGACAAAAGAGGAGATGAAGTGGAGGACTGGGAAATAGACTCAAATCTCCATCTACTCAACAAAGCGGATGACACACCGAGCTTCTACTCCAGAAGATGGATTACCACTTCTACTCCAGACTTAGCTTTCTGCACAGGAGACATCCTCCACAAAATCGATCGCCATGTGCTTGACCAATTAGCAGGTAGTGACCACAGACCAATCAAGCTTGTAATAAATATGGAGTATGTTCCACAGGAGCAAAAGCCTTTGCCTCGCTGGAATTACAAACGAGCAGATTGGGACAGATTTTCCATACTAACAGACAAATATTGTGAAAACATAAATACACGATATGGCAACATGAAGCAAATGGTGGAAAGTCTAAACAGAGCAATAATACAGGTGGCCGCTGAGTCTATTCCAAGAGGAGCGAGGAAAAATTACAAACCATACTGAACTGAGGAACTACAAATTTTGGAGGACAAAGTTGAAGATGCTAGGAAGACCGCAGAGAGAGAACAAACAACTGAAGCGAACATCTCTCTCAAAGCCATCTCAGCAAAATATAAAAGAACAGTAAATCAAACAACAAGAGATTGTTGGAGGAAAAAAACAGAAAACCTGAATTTTGACAGGGATGGAAACAAACTATGGAAACTAGTGAAAGCCATGAACAATGAAGGACCTAGAAACAAACAAATAACAATTAAACAAGGAAATGCCTTGCTTACAGGAAAAAAGGCTGCAAATGCACTAATGGAACACTATGCCAGTGCAAACCACATTGATATTACAGCCGAACAGAAGAAAGCAATCAAAGATAAACAGATACATCATAGATATACAGAGACAGCAGCAGAATATATGATGGCAAATCTAACAATGGAAGAAATGGAACAGGCAATGAATACCCTAAAAAAGAAGACATCACCAGGAAAGGATGGAATCACAAATGAAATGCTAATAGGACTAGGCACTAAGGCAAAAAAGAAACTACTAGCAGTCCTAAATTACAGCTGGAAGAGGGGAATAGTCCCACAGGCATGGAAGGAAGCTATACTAATACCAGTCCCAAAGAAAGGAAAAGACCTGGAAGAACCAAATGGCTATCGACCTATCAGTCTTCTTAGCTGTGTAGGAAAATTAATGGAACGCATTATCAATGGCAGGCTAACATGGCATCTGGAAGAAAACCAACTCTTAACACCTCACCAAGCAGGATTCAGAAAGTACAGATCCACTGAAGATCAAATAACCTATATAGCTCAGGAAATAGAGCTGGCTTCCAAGAGAAAAAGCACACACTAGCGGTCTGGATAGATTTAGAAAAAGCATTTTATAAAGTATGGAAGGAAGGACTGAAAGTAAAACTGCAAAAAATGCATGTTTGTGGGAAAATGTACAAATGGATCAGCCACTACCTTGAGAACAGAACTGCCAGGACAAAAGTACAAGGACAAACCAGCAAAATGATGCTGTTGGAGCAAGGTGTCCCCCAAGGAGGAGTTCTTTCACCAACATTATTCCTAGCATATATAAACGACATCACGGAAAATTTTCCAGCCAGAGTACACACATCATCCTTTGCAGATGACCTAGCCATATGGACATCTGAAGAATATATTAGTACAGCTAACAGCAGAATACAGCAAGCCCTATTAGCGCTAGAGGACTGGTCAAAATCATGGCTAGTGAAGATAAGTGAGGAGAAAACAACATGCACAGTATTCTCCCTCTCAACTAAAACTCAGCAACCTAAGCTGGTATTGAATGGAAAAATATTGTGCCATGAAGAAAATCCAAACTATCTAGGAGTCACCTTTGATCATCGCCTGACATGGAAGACACAGGTTGAGAAAAATCGAACAAGAGCAAGGCAAAGAATGGCAATCATGAAAAAGCTTGCTGGTACAACGTGGGGAGCAGATGAGAAAGTTCTCAAGAAGTTATATACTGGACGGGTGAGGCCAGTACTGGAATATGGCATTGCAGCTTGGGCAACAGCAGCTAAGTCAAACTTTAACAAAATAAGCAGAGTCCAAAATCAAGGAATGCGAATCATAACTGGAAGCCTGAAGACAACGCCTATTAATGAACTAGAAAAGATCACTTGTTTACAACCAATGCAGGATAGAAGAGATAGCAGAGCCCAGCAACAAGCTGAAAAATTTAGAAGATTGACAGACCACTCTATGTATAAAAGGTTTAGTGGTTTTGGAAAGGGAAGACTGAAGCGTAGCAACTTTGTAGAAACTGCAAAACGAAAGATTAGGGCAGATCCCATACTTAACATATCAACAGTCAAACCCATTTACAATGCAGACAAGTTCCCAGCTTGGAGACAGCAGCTACTGCCTGAGATGATAGAAAACATTCCTGGTATTGAGAAAAAGAACACTCAGCATGAAACCGAAAGAAGATAAATAACCCTAAACTACATAAAAGAACATTACCCAAGCAGCAATTGGACCCATGCATATACAGATGGATCAGCCAAAAATTCAGTAGAGAATGGAGGAGGAGGAATTCTCCTAAATTTAAAAAATGGAGTGAAAAAAACACATTCAGTGGCAACTGGAAAGTTTTCAAGTAACTTCAAAGCAGAGGTAGAGGCTCTGAAAACTGCAGCAGAAATGCTCTTGATGGAGGAAAATAAAGAGACGCAAATAGCTATCTTTACAGATGCAAAGTCAGCTGTCTCAATACTGAAGAGCAATTACAGCACAGAAATAGCTGACCTAAGAGCAGCACTCCATGGTCTATGCCAGAAATCCAAAAAAGTTGTAATACAGTGGATACCATCACATTGCAGTATACCTGGAAATGAAGAGGCTGACAGACTGGCAAAAGAGGGCGGACGACTACCACAGCCTGACATAGACATAACCTATAACGAGGCAAAGAGGTTGATAAAAAGCACCTATAGAACCAAATGGGAATCAGAGCATCCAGGTCACCAGAAGGATGATGCATATTACAAACTCGACCGAAGAGAACAAGTAGCAATCTTCAGACTCCGCACAGGACATAACAGGCTGAAATATCACTTGTTCAATAAACTAAAGATAGGAGATACCGATGAATGCAATTGTGGAACTGGTAAAATGACAGCTAAACATTTGCTGCAGGAGTGCCCAATATATGCAGAACAGAGAAAGATATTTTGGCCCACACCTGCTTCATTTGAGGACAAGCTCTATGGAGATATCAACAAGCTCAAGTTGACTGCAGCTTACTTTAACTACATTCAGGTTGACATTTAAAGGTGCATGAAGAAGTATTTAGACTGACGCACTTCATATTACAGGTATGTCGGTTACAAAAGCGCCCCAGAGGCATGAAATGGAATATTGCTTGGATAGCAAATCCATCACGTGGAAAGTCCGAACCAAAAGCTCACTGTGTGGGCTTCATAAAAGGTGGAAAAAGTGTCCCAGTGGCACGAAATGGAATATTGCTTGGATAGCAAATCCATTATGTGGAAAGTCCGAATCGAAAGCACACTGTGTGGGCTTCATAAAAGGTGGAAAAAGTGTCCTAGTGGCACGAAATGGAATATTGCTTGGATAGCAAATCCATTATGTGGAAAGTCCGAATCGAAAGCTCACTGTGTGGATGTCATCTGCAGACTGCATACTTCTGGTTTCCGGAAGAACAGCCTATGGTGAATGGAAGGCCCAATATACGGAAGTGAGGCTAAGCAGCCATGTGCAGGACGTGACGATTCCTTGGGTGAGCCCAGTACCAGAGCACTGTGTGATGGCTCTGCAAGTATGGAAGCCTCCTTGGATGGCGGGGAATGCCCATGGTCTGCCCCTGCCTTCCCTTGAGGGCTGACCAGGATGTCTTTGGCTGTTCTATATGGGCCAGCTGGGATGGGGGATAACACCACAACAGTGAGAGCCAAACGTCCTAAGAAACCCCCGGGAAGGTTAACCCGGTCAACAAATGCCCGCAGAAGTCGGATGTGTCGGCCTAACGGCGCAAGAACGCAGCTCTGCTGTGGACAGGCACAACGCAATCACGTCCGGAAAAAAACTCCGGATGAACGAAGAAGAAGAAGAAGATATCACTATTACTTTATTTTTTTTTTTTAATCGTCTTTTTGTTTGTTTTGGACATAATTACATTGTGCCTGTTCACAGAAGAGCTGCGCCTTTTGCTACTGTTGGCTGACATATGCAAATTCTTCTGAGCATTTGTTGGCTGGGTTAATCTTCAGGGTGATGACATCATATCTTTGCCCTTCTTTATGCGTTTGATACCCTTCTTTATTTGTTTGTCACCTTTCATTTTGTGTTTGACATGCTTCTGTATGTTTGACACCCTTATCTATGTGTTTGACACCTTCCATTTGGTGTTTAACACCTTCCATTTGGTGTTTAACACGGTTTTTGTGAATGTCATTCTCCAGTATGTGCTTGACACCCATTTTTATAAGCTGACATGATTGTCTGTTCTTACATCTACTTGAAGTGCCAACATATGTTCCTTCATGTGAAATCTATGATTCATACTATTTTCTCATGTTCTAATCTTTCCATAAATTTTAAGTAGTGTATTAATGTGTGACGCTGAAAAACATCTGATGACTATGGAAATGTGGTTTTTGAGGAGAATGCAAAGAATACCATGGACAGACAGAAAAACCAATGACCAAGTACTACAAGAAACAAATGAAAATCGTAAATTGATTAGAGAGATTAGACGTAGACAGTCAACATTTTTTGGACATGTTATAAGAAGAAATATATTGAAGAATTTGGTGACAACTGGCAATATCGAGGGGAGGAGAACCAGGGGAAGACAGAGAAGTAAATACCTGGATGACTTTACCATGTGGCATGGTCAAGACAGGAACACTGAGCTGATCTATGACTCTGGTGATCAAGTGAAATGGTGAATCGTGACCGCTCACGTGTACCAGCATGGCACATGATGGTTGGATCGATTAAGAGTAAGCAAAAAATAAAAGGAATGCATGATATTAGTCTCTGTGTAAGTAATCATAAGAAATATGAAATCAATATTATTGCTCTTGGGACATGCACAGACAAGCCCCACCCCTGTCTTCTGTAACCAATGAACAGTTTCCATGCTGAGGCAACATCGGCCATCTGACTGAAAGTCCGCTTGCGTATTCCTCTACACGTCGAGTGCCTTCCCGACCCTCTACTCACACCCCGCACTGAATCAGCCTCTTGGTTGTGCTGGACTCCCCCATTGGGTCCCAGAGAACCTTCATCACATCAGATTTGTCATGATCTAGTGAGCCGAGCACAGGAGGCGCAGCAGCCAGTCTACCAGCCTGTTCATGTCCTCACCTACTCTCATGCCTTGGGGCAGGAAATCCGTGATATCCTCTTGGCTTTCATATTTTTGACTGATGAAAGCTACTCCACACAGATACAGAATGTAGCAGCTTTTCCTTTTTCTACCATGAGTGTAAGTAAATTCTGAAAGTAATTAATTTAAGTAATTCTTAATGTCAGAATTATTGATCAATGTAAGTAGTCTCTGAATTTAAATATTCCATCGAGCAATGTAACCAACAATCCTTATCCTCTGTCAGAAACAGTTCCGGTCATTGTCAGTCACAAGCCGTCACCTGTGGTCAGTAGTCCATCCACAACAGCAGTATCCACAAGCACCCAGGATACTGGACACTATGACTCATCGAGGGACATTGGAAACAATGAAAACAGCGTTACCTGGCCTGTGGTGTAAGAGACTAGTTATGCATTCTCTGCCGTTCTAATTGATCTTCTTCTTCTTCATCTTCTCCTTATTCTTCATCTTCTCTATATTCTTCTTCTTCTCCTCGTTCACTATCTTCCTCCACTTCTACTCTGCAACCTCCTCCTTCCTCCTCCTCTTCTTCGCCTCCTCCTCTCTCCTCCTCTTGCTTCTTCTTCACCTTCTTCTGCTACTTCCTCTTTTTCATCTTCTTCTGCTACTTCTTCTTTTCTCATCCTCCTCTTTTTTCCCCATTCTCTTTGCCTCCTCTTCCTTCTCCCTCTTCTTCTTCTTCTGCTACTTTTTCACTTTCTCTTTTTTCTTCTTCTTCTTCTTCTTCTTCTTCTTCTTCTTCTTCTTCTTCTTCTTCTTCTTCTTCTTCTTCTTCTTCTTCTTCTTCTTCTTCTTCTTCTTCTTCTTCTTCTTCTTCTTCTGCTATTTCTTCGCTTCCTCCTCCTTCTGCTCCTTCTTTTTTTCTTCTTCTATCTCTGTGTCTGCTATCTTCTACCTCATTGTTTATTCAGTCATTACATATTGTTGTAATACTTTTTGTATGCAACTAAGAAATATCTCAACATGAAATCTATGGTTGGCTGTTAGCACACTTCTATTCTACAGAAATATCCCAACCAGGATTGTAGAGTAGATTGTTACTGCACTCTCATACATTTTTGGAAGGCCATTATTTGATTGCTGTGAGATATATTTTTGGTGATACTTGTGTTTCAGGGGAGTTGTTGTGTTCCTGGTCATTTTGGTGCTGTTCATTGGATTCATTATGTTCTGGCGGAAGCGTAAAGGAAAGTCTGTGTGGGTGTGTGGTAAGTAACATTTCATGTACTAACAGTTACACTTTAATCTCTGGCTTTGCCGGTATTTCATCTTCATCTTTCTGTATACCTTGTCAGGTCTCATTTGGTATGACTGGGCTACCGTATGACAGTCAGGTTTTAGTCACATATGACTGAGCTACTGTATGACAGTTAGTCAAGTATTAGATGTGACTGAGCTACCGTATGAAAGAGGATGGCATTACCGTCTTTCTGTTAGCGCCGAATGTTGGGTCTTAGATATGATTGAGCTACCATATGACAGTAAATGGTACTACCTGCTTTCTGTTAGCGCTGAATGCTGGGCAGCACTCGCGACACCCGACACCCCACATTGTGCCAACGGCTTCAGGCAGAGGAGCGCAAGTGGGAGGATATATCCTTATCCTAGTGCGAGGAAACTCAATCTAAAGATTAAATGTCATGACAGAGTAGACCAGACCCTAAGTCTTGGTCGACAACTGGTCTAGGATCAAAAAGCTTCGACAGGTAGACAGAACATTGCTTTGCTGATCTGGCAGCTTCTTGTTCCAGACGTATTGGTGTTACCTTTCCTCTGGAGTAAACTAGGCAGGCCGAGAGAAGGATCATGCTGCATGGGCAACACATGGTCTCTAAATTCATCCCAGGCTTTGTGCTATGGAGAGGTATAACGAATGCTACTGCCATGGGTTATAGTTATTATGCTTTGTTAGAAGCACAATATAACAAACTATCATATGTCTAGATGACCAGGTGCCAATGAGTGATCTATTTCCAAGCCAAAGGAGGTGTTCTACAGGAGACATTGGAAGCTGGGTACAATAGGTACCAGGAGAAGTCCTGGAAGGTAGATGTAGCTGGCGTGGTGTTGATCACATGACCTGATGAGTATTGATTGGTCTGTAATAACATGTTGATCACATGACCTACTGAGTATTCATTGGTCTGTAATAACATGTTGATCACATGACCTACTGAGTACTGATTGGTCTGTAATAACATGTTGATCACATGACCTACTGAGTATTGATTGGTCTGTAATAACATGTTGATCACATGACCTACTGAGTATTCATTGGTCTGTAATAACATGTTGATCACATGACCTACTGAGTACTGATTGATCTCTAATAACATAGAACTATCACCATGTACCTAAATGGTATGGAAAACGGTTCTGTGTTCACTTACAATGTGAATATGGGACATCTCAGTGTTTCGTCCTTATCTGGGAAGTCAGGACTTCCACTCAATTACCCCAGGATCAAGGCAGAATATGAATACTCTCTTAGTTTGTACATTCCGTAGTTGTAAAATACAAAACATGGCTAATTTCATTAAGGCTGTTGACTTAACGGTTGCAGCAGGTTATGGCATCTTGCCTTCGAAGCACAACTTACAAACTATCATATGTCTGATGACAGGTGCCAATGAGTGATCCTATTTCCAAGCCAAAGGAGGTGTTCCTACAGGAGACATGAAGCACTGGGTACAATACGGTACCAGGAGATCCTGGAAGGTAGATGTAGCTGGCGTGGACTTGATCACATGTACGATTGGTCTGTAATACCATGTTGATCACATGACCTACTGAGTACTGATTGGTCTGTAATAACATGTTGATCACATGACCTACTGAGTACTGATTGGTCTGTAATAACATAGAACTATCACCATATACCTAAATGGTGTGGAAAACGGCTCTGTGTTCACTTACAATGTGAATATGGGACATCTCAGTGTTTCGTCCTTATCTGGGAAGTCAGGACTTCCACTCAATTACCCCAGGATCAAGGCAGAATATGACACCCTCACATGCTTCTCTTAGTTTGTACATTCACTGTTAGTTTGTACAAATAATAACTTAAAACTGATGGTAATTGTCAAGTTAAAGGCAGATGTTGTACCTCTAACCTGGTTGCACAGAGGGATGTATGGGCAGTCTTTGCCTCCTGCAAGTCATCGAACCCTCGTCCAACCAGGCTCATGACATTGGCAGTCTAGCTTCCTATCCACTACCCCAGTGAACCTGCTACTTACTATACCTCTACACCAGTGAACCTGCTACTTACTATACCTCTACACCAGTGAACCTGCTACTTACTATACCTTTACACCAGTGAACCTGCTACTTAATTACTATACCTTTACACCAGTGAACCTGCTACTTACTATACCTTTACACCAGTGAACCTGCTACTTACTATACCTTTACACCAGTGAACCTGCTACTTAATTACTACACCAGTGAACCTGCTACTTACTATACCTCTACACCAGTGAACCTGCTACTTACTATACCTTTACACCAGTGAACCTGCTACTTACTATACCTTTACACCAGTGAACCTGCTACTAACTTACTATACCTCTACACCAGTGAACATGCTACTTACTATACCTTTACACCAGTGAACCTGCTACTTACTATATCTCTACACCAGTGAACCTGCTACTTACTATACCTCTACACCAGTGAACCTGCTACTTAATTACTATACCTTTACACCAGTGAACCTGCTACTTACTATACCTTTACATCAGTGAACCTGCTACTTACTATACCTCTACACCAGTGAACCTGCTACTTACTTACTATACCTTTACACCAGTTAATCTGCTACTTACTATACCTCTACACCAGTGAACCTGCTACTTACTTACTATACCTTTACACCAGTGAACCTGCTACTTACTTACTATACCTTTACACCAGTGAACCTGCTACTTACTATACCTTTACATCAGTGAACCTGCTACTTACTATACCTTCTTTACATCAGTGAACCTGCTACTTACTATACCTCTACACCAGTGAACCTGCGACTTACTTACTATACCTTTACACCAGTGAACCTGCTACTTACTATACCTTTACATCCAGTGAACCTGCTACTTACTATACCTTCTTACATCAGTGAACCTGCTACTTACTATACCTCTACACCAGTGAACCTGACTTACTTACTATACCTTTACACCAGTGAACCTGCTACTTACTTACTATACCTTTACATCAGTGAACCTGCTACTTACTATACCTTCTTACATCAGTGAACCTGCTACTTACTATACCTCTACACCAGTGAACCTGCGACTTACTTACTATACCTTTACACCAGTGAACCTGCTACTTACTTACTATACCTTTACATCAGTGAACCTGCTACTTACTATACCTTTACATCAGTGAACCTGCTACTTACTATACCTCTACACCAGTGAACCTGCGACTTACTTACTATACCTCTACACCATTGCACTCCAACTTTAATATTTTAAGTTTGAATTTGCTGTCTTCAATTTGAAAATTTACACTGTTGTCATGTCTCCATTTCTATATATATAGTGACATCTGCCTCTCCATATCTTATGTAATAAATATGTTCAAATATATGTCTGTGTGATATGGCATATTGCCATACAACTTGAGTAGCTGAAATAACACTTGTTCATCTGTCCACAGTGACAGCCAAGAATTGTACTGACCCAGAGAAGAACTACTCACATGGATCAAACCATTTGCAAGGAGATCTCAGGAGTAAGCACAACTTGGGCAGTGGCTGTGTCATCCCACAGCATCTGACAGAGGGAGATAAGGTGACCAATAACAACATCAATGGGGGACTACCTTGTCATATGGGCTATCTTCCTAATGGCCACCCTAACGGAAATATTCGTCACGCTCATTTTAGCTCAACAGAGCATGGAAATGGTGATGCGCGGTCTTATTGTGTGAGCCCTCTACAACCTCTTCAGTATCATCTTATCCCGGCATCCCGACCAGGCATCCTTAGAGGCAGCAATCACAATGTGGTCTTTGGGCAGAGCCAAGGAAATATGCGAGATAGATCCATTGACAGTATAGGCCAAGAGAAGCTACAGGTCCATGTGGATGAGTTAGAAGCTAACCAGGATGTGGGTGAGAATGATCCACTTCTAGTACCAGACCACCTTCATGGAGCGACACCTTGCCACATTCAAAATCTCGGTGCCACGTTAGGTAACTCGCCTCCAGTTGTGCAGGCAGGGGTGAATCCTTTACATCTGTTAGCATACGGGGGTCCTGCTAGGGCCACATTTGGACCGACGTTTGTACATAGCGGTGCTTCATCGCCGCTGGTTCAGGCACACGGACCTGTAGTAACCTGTGCCCCTGCCACAGGAGCTGTCACATTCACCAGGAGCACCTCGGTGATTGCCAGCCCCGAAGGAGAGGTGGATGAGGATGAAATAGAAGCTAGGCTCCCAAGGTTGGATCAGCTGCTCACAGAGGCAGAGAATTCTACGGTTGCTCAGCCTGATCAAAATGCTGGAGACTTCTTTCGGGCAGACTCACCTGGCAGAGAAACAACTCAGCAACTCCGGGCGCCCTCCCAGAGGTTGAGAGATCAATTCCATCCTCCCAAAAATGGAAACCCAGCACACCAACAGCCGCACCTCCATGGTGTTTATTCAGCACATCAGAGGCCGGGTTTCCCACCCGCTGTAGTGGGACCTGTGTTTCAGAGAGGGGCGCAGCTGCACCAGCCTGATCACCGCATCATGAACTTAAAAGAACAGCAGCTGGCAGAGTCGTTTAATTCGACTTCCAATAACCCAGCGACAAATGGGCAACAGGTGGGTGTGCATGATCTATCAGCGACTGATACACCTAAGACTGTTGTCTCCAGCCCCGAGGAGTCTCATCAGACCCAAGTGAAAACCCAGTTACCGGCCGCTGTAAACAGTGATTTCTTCACTGGAACTGGTATGCATTTAAAGACCCCCAAAGCGGGATCAGATTCAACTCTAGCTACTGAACCTAAACAGGTAGATACAGGGAGGATTAGTGAGAACTTTGTGGATAGAAAAAGGCATGTGAGTGGAGGGGCTCATGTTCAGAACTCTTCAGACAGAAAACGTGTGCCTAGTAGTGGTAGTAATAGTAGTAGTCAGAGCACGCTGGAGCGCCAAGCTGTTCCCAGCGCTGACCAGCAGAGACCTTGCATAAAGAACTCTTCACCGGAAGAAGGTGATAACACAACTAAAAGGCACCACCGCTATAATCGAACAGTATCCTTTGAGGAAGAGGAATGTCCTCAACCTGGCAATAGACAGCGTGGCCCTTCGACAGAATCTAGGTCATCTGCAAAGTCCAGTGCTTCTCCAGAAAAAGCCACTAATGAGTGTAGACACAGGGGCCCCCTGAGGTCAGTGTCGGACCCCGAACAGAAAAATACTGCGGACACAGACAGTGATTGTGAAGAAACTGAACGAAAATGTGTTTCCTTGGAATATGATGCCTCAAATGGCTCCAGTAAGTGTTCAGTCAACAGCGACTTCAGTGGGACGGATAGTAGTGGTGGCAGTCCTTGTCGGGTGAGTACAATGTCAGTATTCTCTGGTAAGTTAGCGCTTTCAAGAGAAGTGGGTCACACCTAGTTATGTATCCCATAGCTCAGTGTATCTGACTTCTGCATGCATTTGTGTAGGGGATACTTTCTCTAGACAGATTCAATTCTAGGTATTTTTGCGCCTATGCTTCTTATGTCTTCTATTCGACTTTTCCCCACATATCCCTTTCCAACCAATTTTCTCTTCCTACCCTTTTCCAGTCCACAGTAGTTCAGCAAACAACCACATAATGTTAGAGTAAATCATCCCGTGTTTTGATGAGCCCCCCCACAGGAGCCACGGTGGCATAGTGGCTGGACATTCACCTCCCCGCCTGGTTGTCATTGGTTTGAACCCGCATCAGGATAGATTTTAAAAATTGAATTGGACTGCCAGGTCAACCCTGTTTACAATGGATGCCAGGAAATGTCTTGGGAAGTAAAGGCGACGACCATGTTACTGACCACATCAGCCATCAAGTGCTGGTTGGTCTAAACATATGAGACTAACACCACATGCCAAATGTATCTTCAGGCTTATACAAGGGTCCTATATATTTTTTCAGCCACCCCATAATGTTTCAGCATCATCTTCAAGTATTTCACCTTTTGAGGTAGTCATGAAGCTTCTGGATCAACCAATTCCATAGCTGCGTTACTGTGTGTAGTTCCACATCTTTCTGCATTGATAGATCTGTGCATGCATATTTTATATCTCTGTGTCTCTGCCCGCTGGGGTCTCCATGGCAAAGTGGTCAAGCCGTTTGACTCGGGCTCCGAAGGTTGTGGGTTCGATTCCGGGCCGCATCCTTCGGTTCACGAGTGAATTTTTTCGGAGACTCCTGTGGGTCGTCGCTGAAGCTGCGGAGTTTGTGCTTTGTGCGACGCTTTCCGCGCTGTGGAAAGAGGCCAAGCCATACGGGAGAAAACTTGGTGCAATGAAGTCGACCCTGTCGACTTTTAAGCGACTTTTTATGTCTCTGCCCTTTTCCTGTGTTCTTCTCAGTGGTTTTACTGTCTAGAACTCTCTGGTGTTTCTGCATGGCTTACGATGTCACCAAGTTGTGACTGCCTTTTCTTGTCCATTACTGTTAAAACATGGAGAGAATGGTGCTGTAGAGAATGACCAGAGGATCTGGCTGATACTCAAAACTCTGAGGAAAGGCTAGACAAAACATAATCACAGCGCTGCTGGTACCATTAGTATTTGTACTCTTCGCTGGCTGTTGCAGATGAGGACGGAACATTATGGGAATTTCCCGAATGCTGCGGTGTCAGTTCTTGACTCAACTAAACTATTATCAACTCAAATATTTTTAAGAAGTCCACTTGTTCTGTTATGGTTTGAGAACGTTCTCATTTGTCAGTTTTTTAATCCAGCAGATGTTTGTAATTTGTTGGTATCACATCAAACATATTTTCAGTAAATCACCCCATCATATTTGTGTAAGCAACCCCACAAGGTTTGAGTCAGCTGCTTATATTGGTTTTGGAAGTGATCCGATTACATAGGGTGTATTTTAATGACTGGGGCTTTTGAAAATATTTGCCGTTTCAAGTTTTGTATTTACCTTGTATGTCGCATGAGTTCACAAAGGGTGAATACAAAATTTGGAACTGCAATATCCCCGGGAAGGTTAACCCGGTCAACAAATGCCCGCAGAAGTTGGATCTATCGGCCTAACAGCGCAAGAACGCAGCTCTGCTGTAAACAGGCACAACGCAATCACATCCGGGAAAAAAAACTACGGATGAACGCAGAAGAAGAAGAAGAAGAACTGCAATATTTTCAAAAACACCACAGTCATTAAAAATACACCCTATACTACCTCAGTAAAGGATCCCAAAATGTGAAAGTTAACAACCCCATAATTTGTACGTTTAAAAAAACTGTACGTTCCGAAGCAGGAATAGGCTGTGGGGTTGTGATATGCTGAGAACATCGCATCTTGTAGTGCTGAATGTGTGGAGGAATGAGTGGTCAGTCTGTCCCTCACTTAACGGACAAGAATGTAGGCGTTGACCTCTTGCCCAGCCGTTCTCATAACATTACCAGCATACCTCTCTAGCAACTACACTAACACACCAACTAATTTTTACGTAAGCAACATCTTAATATTTATACCACCCTTAATGGGAGTTGGCGCTGAAGCTACGGAGTTCGTGCTTTATGCGACACTTTCGGGGGGTCACCCTGCAGTAAAAGACCGAGCCATGTGAGAAAACCGGGGTCAATGAGGTCTTTCTGGTGACTGCCGAGTCCATTGACGATGAACTGTGGTTTTTGTGGATGAATTTTGTGTTGGCATTCTGGCGGCGGCATTATGCACAGTGTACCTGTGCGGGCTGTTGGATTGCCGAGACTCCAGCCTATTCCACTTTTCGCATTGGACAGTGGGAGCATTTTGTGTGATATTCGCTGGCACAGGAATGGAGCATAATGGGGACGACCCGTTGCCGTGAAGTTGGAACCTCGACTAACTAACTAACTATGTCACCCCAAAATGTTTATGTAAACAAACATATATTCAAACAACTCTATGCTTATGTAAGGGACTTCATAATGTTTAATTGTTTTTATGTTGCCTGTCCTTAGCAATCAACTCCAGTTTTTTTTGTTTTTTTTCACCCGCTAGCTTTGAACTCAAGCGTAGTCCATACACACAACTTCTAGTGGTTCTGGACTGAATTTTGCGTGTGGATTAGCTTTCCCTATTAACAGTGTCCCTTGCCATCAGGCAAACCCACTCCGACTTCAGAGGTACTTGTAATTTACATCCCCAAGTCAAGGACGATAGGTCAACATTTTAGTTCAACTGTCCGGTGTATGGGGTTGAACCCCTTACCTCAGAATCAGCACACTGGATGTTTAAGAACATGCGTTCTTATCCATTCAGCCAGGCTGAGCTCCAACTCCATGTTGTCTGTCTAGGCAGTTGTACATTCAGCAGTTTTCCATGGCTTTCTGAATTAGAAGACAACATATAAGTCCCAGTTAATGCAGGGGTCGGACTGCCTTCCTCGCCATCAGCATGCCTGGAGTTTAAGAGCAAAATCTCTTATCATTTTGACCAATTAGACATCTAATTATGACATCATAATGTTTAAATAACCAACCCCCATCCTTTTTTAGAAAGTTATGCCAGGATATTTCACACACACATACATAATTGTTAATCCAGATTCCTCAAGACTAAGATATCCTAGGATATTTCACACAGTATAATTAATCCAGATTTCACAAGTGTAAGTTATCCTAGGATATTTCACACACATAATTGTTAATTCAGATTTTTCAAAGGTAAGTATCCTAGGATATTTCACACACATAATTATTAATTCAGGATTTTTCAAGAGTAAGAGATCCGAGGATATTTCACACACATAATTGTTAATTCAGATTTTTCAAGAGTAAGAGATACGAGGATATTTCACACACATAATTAATCCAGATTTCACAAGTGTAATCCTAGGATATTTCACACACATAATTGTTCATTCAGATCTTTCAAGAGTAAGAGATCCGAGGATATTTCATACACATAATTGTTCATTCAGATCTTTCAAGAGTAAGAGATCCGAGGATATTTCACACACATAATTTTTCATTCAGATCTTTCAAGAGTAAGAGATCCGAGGATATTTCACACACATAATTGTTAATTCAGATTTTTCAAGAGTAAGAGATACGAGGATATTTCACACACATAATTAATCCAGATTTCACAAGTGTAATCCTAGGATATTTCACACACATAATTGTTCATTCAGATCTTTCAAGAGTAAGAGATCTGAGGATATTTCATACACATAATTGTTCATTCAGATCTTTCAAGAGTAAGAGATCCGAGGATATTTCACACACATAATTTTTCATTCAGATCTTTCAAGAGTAAGAGATCCGAGGATATTTCACACACATAATTGTTCATTCAGATCTTTCAAGAGTAAGAGATCCGAGGATATTTCACACACATAATTGTTCATTCAGATCTTTCAAGAGTACGTTATCCTAGGATATTATTTTGTGTGCTTGCTCGCTTTGAACTAAAGCGTAGTCCATACACATTACTTCTAGTAGTGTTGGACAGAATATTGCGTGTGGATTAGCTTTCCCTATTAACAGTATCCCTCGCCATTAGGCTAACCCACTCCGACTTCAGAGGTACGTATAATTTACATCCCCAAGTCAAGGACGATATGTCAGCATTTCAGTTCAACTGTCCGGTGTATGGGGTTGAACCCCTTACCTCATAATCAGCACACTGGACGTTTAAGAACGCACGTTCTTATCCATTCAGCCATGCTGACCTACATCCTAGGATATTTCACACACACAATAATTAATCCAGATTTCACATGTGTATGTTATCCTAGGGTATTTCACACACACAATAATTAATCCAGATTTCACATGTGTAAGTTATCCTAGGATGACCAGGATATCAGTGTGTTGAAAACATATTTTCCCCGCTGTTTTTATTCAATCACTTGCTGTCCTATTCTGTGTACAACATGAAGCGAGACTCAAGAGTTCAGACTGCCAACACATATCGCGATGTTGTTCTGTATTTGCAAGAATGAAACTTAAATGTGGTCTTTCAATTGCCAGATCAACAATACCTATCCCAGTAAATAATAAATGTCGACAGTTGTCGGTTGAGCAGCCAAGTTTCCAGTTTGTTTCATCTTAATAGGGCTGTTATGTTCCTACGTGTTTAGTATTTATGACTCTTTTTCTAATGAAAGTTTGCATCTACAAGAGTTGATGAACCATTTAGGAAAGGTTATCTGTTCATTACCCCTGTGGATGATAATTCTTTTCAGATTGATATCTTAGATGTGACTGATTCAGTCACAAGTTTATTCATCTAAGGCCGGGATGGGCCCTAATTATAATTTCTCTTCTGAGGTTGAACGGGGTTGGAGTAATAGAAAAATTGATGGATGGGTAGGAAAGGTCACATTAGGACAAGAAAGATGAACCATGGAAATAATGCAAGATTTTCTTCTTCTTCTTTCTCTTCTTCTTTGTTCCTCTTTCACACCTAGTTATGTACTTCATAGATCAGTGTAACCAACTTCGGCATGCATTTGTGTAGGGGATACTTTCTCTAGACAGATTCAATTCTAGGTATTTTCACGCTCATGCTTCTTATGTCTTCCATTTGACTTATATTCTGATTATCCCTTTCCTGAAAATTTTCTCTCTTTTCCAATCCTATACCTCTGTCCAGTCTTCTTCCTTTTCCTAATCATCACTTTTCTGCCAGTCTTTTCCCTCTTTTAAATCTTCAGCCTCTTTCCGATATTCTCCCACCTGCCAATTTATCTTTCCTTTTCTCTCTCTCTCTCTCTCTCTCTCTCTCTCTCTCTCTCTCTCTCTCTCTCTCTCTCTCTCTCTCTCTCTCTCTCTCTCTCTCTCTCTCTCTCTCTCTCTTCTCTCTCTCTCTCTCTCTCTCTCTCTCTCTCTCTCTCTCTCTCTCCCCCACCCCCCACCCCACCACAATCACCATCATTTTTTTTCCAGTCTGATCTCATCTGCAAATTTTCTCCTTCTTTATCTTCTCCCTCTTTTGAGCATTCTCCCACTTTCAAATCTTCTCTCCTTTCCCGATCTTCTGCCTCTTTTCAATATTCTCTCCCTTGTCAGTCTTCTTCTTTTCAACCTTCTCTCACTTGTGAATCTTTTCCCTCTTGTTAACTTTCTTTCACTTGTCAAGCTTCTCCCATGTTCCAATCTTCTCCCAACTGGTCTCCTCCCTCCCTGCCAACCAGATCTCCCCAACTGAGAATTCTCCCTCGGAGTCTGACAGACTTTAATCTTGAGACCTTGGCCTTAGCATATTGCCAGGTTGTATAGCTGATCCTTCTCTGTCATCATCACAATTCTCCTTCATCACGTCACTAGTGTATCTGTTGTTTTCCAGTAGCCTATACCCACACATGGTGCCAGGTCTTAGTCAGATATGACTGAGCTACCTTATGACAGTAGATGGTACTACCCACTTTCTCTTGGCGCCGAATGTTAGGCAGCACTCACCAAAGCTGACGTCCCACATTATGCCAACCGCTTCAGGCAGAGTAGTGCAATTGGGAGGGTACAAGCCTTACCCTAGTGCCAGGAAATGCAACCTAAAGACTAAATGTCATGGCAGGGCAGACCAGGCCCTAAGCCTTGGTTGGCCACTGGTTTACGATGGAAGCTCCGACAGGCAGACAGAATATTGCTTTGCTTATCTGGCAGCTTTTGCAGCTTGTCTTGTTCTAGACATATTTGTGTTAACTTTCCTCTGGAGTAAACTAGACAGGCTGAGAGAAGGATCATGCTGCATGGGCAACACATGATCTTTAAATTCAGCCCAGGCTTTGTGTTATGAAGAGGTATAACTCCATTTTACAAACCATCGTCTGTCAAGACGGCAAGATGTCAGTCATATCCACACAGAGAATGTCCGAGGTCACTGGTTTACAAAATGACTGCTTGCATCTGTTGTTTCAGAGAATTTAAATACAAACATTATGTAGCGAAATATGCCAGGCAATAAATGGTGCAATCTATTGTCTGTGCCTTTGTTGTTGAAATTCGTTATGGGAAAACATTGTTTTGAGTTTCAGAGAATGTCCTAAGTCACTGGTTCAGAAACTAACCAATTGCCGCTGTTGTTTCAGACTGCCCTGTACAGACGGAGTCACAGTGAGAATGCTCCGAGCAGTACGGACTCTGCCCACAAACCCCCACCCAGGTCCATGTCTGAAGAGAAGCCACAAAAGTTGGATCGACCTATTGCAAAAGTTAAACGTAAGTTTCATGCAGCGTATGAGCATTGGGAATCTGAAGTGTGTGAAACATTCTTGTTTATATAATTCTTTGGATGATATCTGTTATTTTGTTCCCACCTCACTGTCAACAACTCATGTGTCAGGCATCATCGGATTACTTCTTCCACACCACACAAGAAACTTGCAAGTCGTGTGAAAGGAATTGAATGGTACATTTTATTGCCGTTGGCTCTTTACAAGTACATACCAGTCGCTATCAAACCACACACAAAGCCACAGAATTGCCTATCACTAGTTTCCTAAACCCTATTGCTAATCTCTATCTATTTGGTTACACAAAACTCCTATCAATATCTAACGATCTGCTCTCTACAATGTCAGTCCCCGGTCTCCCAAGTTGGCTCCCGTGGTTACACACCACGCGGAAGAACCTTGACGTGTCCTTGCTTGCCGTGATGCTTGGCACGCTGACATTAGCTGTCTCTTGGTGAGTTGCAATCGTGGCTATTATGTAGGCGTGATTCTGTCGTGACCAGAGTGCTGACTATCTGGTCAACGTCTCCGTGTCTCATGAGAGAACTAGTTAATAGTCCCCTATTCTCTCACCTACCCTGCCCCTATATCGGGGCACTGCATAACCTCTATTCTATTTGAGGTTGACCACTCTTCCCGTTGGTGTTCTATCTATCAGACCTCCGGCCCTTATAACGCAGTCTTTGACACTCACCATTTTGTGGGCAGTGAATGCTTATCACGTCAAACAATATAAAGGGTTTGAAATCAGCTGCAGCCGATGTGGAAGCAGATCATTGGTTTCAGTATTATGAGGCTTAGGTTATTCAGAAAGCAATGGCAAACTACTGCTGAGCAAATTTCAAACAACTTCTCTGCAATGAGAAATTCTATCACAGTTTGCTGCTTATTCGTTGCTAACATGCTCCATTTCAACGGTTTAGGTCAGCCATATTATTTTTGCTGGTTGGATTGCAATTTGGTGCACACAATCCACACATGCCATATTTAAAGTGTGCAACATTTCATGCTTCTATCTTCATTATTAGCTGAAAAAAACGATGTGGTGCTTAAGCTAAGAGACACAGAAGAAGTTAGAGAAAGATATATTTGAAAGCATAAACAACCGGTCAACAATTAGTATAAGCAACGCCAACTTCATTAAAATACCTGATGTAGAGAGGATCGAACAGCCATGATCACCAATGTCTGCTTCAAATCAAACATCTGAACAGCAAGTAGTTCTGCATGCGGCGCTTGAGAAAGCAACTAGTATGTTTCAGCATTTAGCAAAACCTTCCCAGCAGACACCTGCAGTGGTAGGGTACTGTAATTATTGTTTGTCTTCTTCTTCTTCTTCTTTTGTTTTTTATTCCTTGCCAGGGCATAGGCCCTCATCCTACTCCTGCCCAGCTGTCCTGACTCTTTTCCTGTCTCCTGTAGCTCCCTCCATGTTCTCCGCATGTTATTTTATTCCTCTCGGTCTGTAATTCTCTTGTTGGCTCTTGTAATTCTTTTGGTGTTGTTAGGTCTTGCACTATTTCCTTCACCCTATGTGTTCCTAACAAGGTTAGGCGTCTAGTTGCTATCCTAGGTTGTTGTTGTTGTTGTTGTTTTTTGTTTTTGTATTTTTTTTGCATTCGCTGACTTTGAACGCAAGCATAGTCCACACATGCTACTTCTAGTCGTGCTGGAGTGAATTTTGTGTGTGGATTAGCTTTCCCTATTACCAGTATCTCTCGCCATCAGGTGAACCAACTCCGACCTCGGTACTGGTAATTTATGTCCCCAAGTCAATGATGAGAAGTCAACATTTTAGTCAAACTGACCAGTGTAGGGGTTGAACCCGCTACCTCAACATCAGCACACCGAATGTTTAAGAATGAGCGAGCTTACCCATTCGGCCATGCTGACCGCTATCCTTGGGTTTTACGAGGTGTATCCTATCCAGAGCCAGCATCGTTTCCTCACTTCTTGATTCACTTGATTTGTAGTTCTCTCCATTAGTTCTACATTGCTGATTCTATCATACTATTTTAGTCCCACAAATCTGCACAGCCACCAATTAAAGAACATTTGTAGTTTATCAGTAAAACTTATACTCGTTTCCCCAAGTTTCTGATCCATACAGTAATACTGATTTAGCATTGGGATAAATATTCTGTTTGGTGTTCAGGTTCATTTCTTGTGACTTCCTTACATTTCATAGTGCTGTGGCATCTCCTCTTTCCTGTTGTATTCTGTTATTGTCTGTTGTAGTCACGGCTTATTTGTGTGTTGTCTGCCGTTGTGATATTTGACTGACTTCTTGTCTTCCCTCAGCCATGCCTGCAGTTGTCTGCAGTTATTTTTGACTGACTTCTTGTGTTCCCTTAGCCATGCTTACAGTTATCTGCAGTTGTTATTTTTGACTGACTTCTTGTCTTCCCTCAGCCATGCCTGCTAGTGACAACGCAGTCAACCAGCTGCCCAGTGAAGCTTCAGATGATGCCAGGATTACATCCCCGCTGCCAGTTGCTTCTGTAGCTCCAACTACCAACGCTGCCGCCTTCCACGACCACACAAGCGATGAAAGTGATCATGAGGTTAGAACCTGTGTCTGTCTCTTTCTGTTTCTACTTCTTCCTCTACTCCATGGTAGAGTGGTTGTACATTGACTTCCTGTTGCAGAAATCTGGAGTTAAGTCCTATTTGTAACTCCAACCTTCCTTGATTAGACATATCATGATTAAGAATGTCAGTTAGATCACTTACAATCTTGACAGTAAGCTCAGCTTAAGTAGCTCTTCTGTCCTCTCTATCTGTTGCCATGAAGTACAGTCTAGCATCCTCATTCGGTCCATCTTTTGATGTGATCCTGCCATTTAAGGGGTTCAGGTGAGAGAATTTGCTGTGTTGAACTGGAATCTATTCCTTAATGGCTCAGTCTTCTTTCTGCAGAACAATTTATAGAAAGCATTGCACAGAGTTTGTTGTTGTTGTTGTTGTTTGTCCATCAAGAATGACGATGGCCATTCATTTCATCCAGTGGGGTTGAAAGTATGGAGCCGTGAGTTCTAAGATGGCTGATAAGGCCTATTTTGGCTCGAAATGTTCTTTGACAATGTGGACAAAGAATGCTTGACGTTTCTGGAGGAGGATTTTCTGCAGTGGTACGGACTCTGTAGCACTATTGGTCTCTGAAAATATTGCATACATGAACCAAGCGATTGAGTCTCAGTGAACCCATGACCTTCATAGTCTGAGCAATCCTCCCATTGTAACCTTTGTATGGATTTCAACTTGGTGTTATGTTGCTGGAGGCCACAGAGATGTAATGATGATGATGAATGATAACTGTTTTCTTCTTCTTCTTCGTTCATCCGGAGTTTTTTTTCGGACGTGATTGCGTTGTGCCTGTTTACAGCAGAGCTGCATTCTTGCGCCATTAGGCCGACACATCCTACTTCTGTGGGCATTTGTTGACCGGGTTAACCTTCCCGGGGTGATAACTGTTTTAATTAGCATATTATGTTTAGTTATTACCAGTCACTTGTTTATTTCATTTCATTGTGTTCCTTGTTAGTTCTGATTCTAATCCTCTCTTTTAGAGAAAATTGTTTATTCTCTAACATTCTTCGTACATTATGATTTTTAACTTTATTACATGTCTGCCCCCACAGGACAGCCCAGAGTCTAACAACTCGACCAGAGAAGAGCATGACGCAATTAGAGAATCGGAGGAAGAGTCTGGGCTTTAGCAGGATTACTGTATGGAGAAACCAGATGGATTGTTGGAACTTAATATCACCATATGCCAGTTATACATATTGAAAATAAACGCTGCCATATGCATATCACATTATATTAGCGACGCTTCAGATTATAACTTTCCATAATCATAAGATTACGTACTATGACATATCTCCCTAGAGAAGGACAATGCTTTATGTGTGGACACATGTTTAAGCTGCATTCTACAGGTGCTGCCTTTAGTGCCATGATTAGAAACTTGTATTCCGCATGTGCCCATCCTCATCCGTGCTGGTAGGATTTGATACTGTTTGTGGATTGTTTGAACTTAAACTGTAGACCAAAATAGGGCAGGAGACTGAGATGGCTTTCCCTTTCATTCTTATGGCTCAATGCATTATTCTATGCTTGTACTAATATGTATTATTACAGCGGTTTATTTGGTATGGGGGAATTGTTCGCTGTAACATAGATGTTTTTTTGCTAGTGTAATGTATGTATACATATATATGCAATGGCTAATGAAAGCAGAATATTATATACAACTACAAGAATGAGACAAACAGTATTTTGGTCATGTGATGAGGAGAGAGGCATTTGAAATTAATGTGACGACTGGAAGGAATCAGTGGGAAAAGAAACAGAGGCACTTTGTGTGTGTGTTTTTTATTAACAGATAGGAGACCTTGTTGTTTCTTTTAGATAGCATTATATAATAACTAGCGGACATGTTGGTGTCATGGTTAGGACATTGCGATGACAATGACTTGAATACAGTCAGATGGGGGTTCAATATTAGCTCTCGACGTTTGCTTCGGGAGGAAAGACTGACCAACTATCCTTGTGTGCACTTCGGCCTACAACATTGTGAGGGTCCTAGCACTTGACATAGCCACAGCGGGGAGGACTACAACATTGTGAGGGTCCTAGCACTTGACATAGCCACAGCGGGGAGGACTACAACATTGTGAGGGTCCTAGCACTTGACATAGCCACAGCGGGGAGGACTACAACATTGTGAGGGTCCTAGCACTTGACATAGCCACAGCGGGGAGGACTACAACATTGTGAGGGTCCTAGCATTTGACATAGCCACAGCGGGGAGGACTACAACATTGTGAGGGTCCTAGCACTTGACATAGCCACAGCGGGGAGGACTACACCATTGTGAGGGTCCTAGCACTTGACATAGCCACAGTGGGGAGGACTATAACATTGTGTGGGTCCTAGCACTTGACATAGCCACAGCGGGGAGGACTACAACATTGTGAGGGTCCTAGCACTTGACATAGCCACAGTGGGGAGGACTACAACATTGTGAGGGTCCTAGCACTTGACATAGCCACAGTGGGGAGGACTATAACATTGTGAGGGTCCTAGCACTTGACATAGCCACAGTGGGGAGGACTACAACATTGTGAGGGTCCTAGCACTTGACATAGCCACAGCGGGGAGGACTATAACATTGTGAGGGTCCTAGCACTTGACATAGCCACAGCGGGGAGGACTACAACATTGTGAGGGTCCTAGCACTTGACATAGCCACAGCAGGGAGGACTACAACATTGTGAGGGTCCTAGCACTTGACATAGCCACAGTGGGGAGGACTATAACATTGTGAGGGTCCTAGCACTTGACATAGCCACAGTGGGGAGGACTACAACATTGTGAGGGTCCTAGCACTTGACATAGCCACAGTGGGGAGGACTACAACATTGTGAGGGTCCTAGCACTTGACATAGCCACAGCGGGGAGGACTACAACATTGTGAGGGTCCTAGCACTTGACATAGCCACAGCGGGGAGGACTACAACATTGTGAGGGTCCTAGCACTTGATATAGCCACAGCGGGGAGGATTACAACATTGTGAGGGTCCTAGCACTTGACATAGTCACAGCAGGGAGGACTGCAACATTGTGAGGGTCCTAGCACTTGACATAGCCACAGCGGGCTCCTGCTGCGGGACTTGTGTGTTTCAACATCAGTCATAACTATATCATGCTGGGTCAAATAATAAGTCAGCTTTACTTGTATATTGTGTGCAGTCAGGAATCTTAGTAGTCGGTTGTTTGTGAACTAGTCAATTACTGGAACCACAGCTGATGTTTTTTTTTGTCAGGTCTGAATATGTGACCTGTGTATTCTGTTGCTTTGAGCCATCAACATCCTAAAGTTAGATTTGTTACCTCTGCTGCATCCATCAATGACGTAGATTTGTTACATCTGCTACATCCATCGGTGACATGTAGATTTGTTACCTGCACTACATCCACCGGTGACGTAGATTTGTTACCTGTGCTGCATCCATCTGTGACATGTGCATTTGTTACCTGTGCTGCATCCATCTGTGACATGTAATGCATTTGTTTTGTCTGCTGCATCCGTCGGTGACATGTACATTTGTTACCTGTGCTGCATCCATCTATGACATGTACATTTGTTACGTCTGCTGCATCCATCGGTGACATGTACATTTGTTACCTTTGCTGCATCCATCGGTGACATGTACATTTGTTACCTTTGCTGCATCCATCGGTGACATGTACATTTGTTACCTCTGCTGCATCCATTGGTGACATGTACATTTGTTACCTCTGCTACATCCATCAGTGACATGTACATTTGTTTTGTCTGCTGCATCCATTGGTGACATGTACATTTGTTACCTCTGCTGCATCCATTGGTGACATGTACATTTGTTACCTCTGCTGCATCCGTCAGTGACATTAAATTTGTTACCTCTGCGCTTCCATTGGTGACATGTAGATCTGTTGCATCCATCGGTGACATGTAGATTTGTTACGTCTGCTGCACCCATCGATGACATGCAGATTTGATATGTCTGCTGCATCCATCGGTGACATGTCAGGACCAGTCAAGGTATTCTATGGCAGACGTCGTTAAAGTCATGAAGTTAGTTGTGACATTTTGTGGTGTGTATTTAAGACAGAGAGAAAAACCGTCATCCTTTCTCATGACCCTTCCTTCCCAGAGAAACCTCTGCAAAGCAATGATAAGAAATCGATAGTAAATCAACTCCTTAAACTAGGAATTGATCCTAGATCTTAGTGTGAAGGACCAGTGCTATGTCTGCTCTACCTTTACTATATCACAGCTACTGTTCTATATGTACTCCTTTCTTCAAGTGATATTTTCTGATGAGAACAACTGTTTCCAGTTTTCTGATTTGTATAGTTTAGTTTGTGAAGATGGGAGTCAGTGCATGGAATCTGCACAAGATTCGATAAGTCTGATAGAAGAGTTTTGTGAAGATGGAAGTCGAAACATGGAGTCTGAATGAGATTGGATGAGTCTGATAAAACGGTTTTTGTTTTGCATTTCCAAGTTTGTGTACAGCTGGATGTACCGCGATAGTGCCTCAGTAATGTGTCTCTGAATTATTATTATTATTATTGAAATATAATTGTGCCCTATCTTGCTCGTAATTTTGATGGTAATGTAGAAGCTCATCCCGCACAAACGTTTTGTTCTAAAGCTTCTTCCTCACTTCATGCTGAACAGTTAAAACAGGACAAAACAAAGAAATAAGAAGAAAGATGTAGATTTGTGGATTGTTCTTTGTGTTTCCCATGGCTGTTTTATTGAACTTGTGATGGATTGTATTTTATCACTGTTGTAGTCATTTGTTATTCTTTTACCGAAGTGTTTTGTATAAATCATTTGTTTGCATGTTTTGTTTCTTTAGCTAGGTGACAGCATGTTTCACACATAATATACACAAGCAGGCCATATGGACTATGCCCTGGCAAAGTTTGGAAACCTACTTATGACAGAATACAGACAGCATTTGTAATTCTAGTACATGTACAGATTAGAACCCTTGCCAGTGCTGCAGATTTTGTGCACTGAGTTGACATTCTCATGGTGTTGCCTAGAAAGCTAGAGGATCAAAGCACAGGTGGGCAATTCAAGAGCCAAGAAAATGATTCTCCACCTGGTGTGGCCCAGAAACCTAGAATGTTCAATCAGGCAGTCATTCAGTTAGATTTGTTAGTAGTGGTTGACTGATAATCAAAGGGTTGATCCCTATGTTACCAATGTCAAACTTGGACATTATCCAGATCTCTCTCTCTCTCTCTCTCTCTCTCTCTCTCTCTCTCTCTCTCTCTCTCTCTCTCTCTCTCTCTCTCTCTCTCTCTCTCTCTCTCTCTCTCTCTCTCTCTCTCTCTCTCTCACACACACACACCCACCCACCCACACACAAAATCATCATCTGCAAGATAAGAGCTTCCAAGTTAACCATCCGAAACCAAATAAGAAATGATGTTATCAGACAGACAGTGGAATCAACACATTATGCCACATATATTGAAAGGCGGAAGATCTTGTTGCAACACCATCAGCTACCAGCACTGGTACTACACCATAGAAGATTTGATATGAGAGCGAGAAGAAAATTAATTTGACGACAGCAAAAACATTGTACAATCACCTGGTATGACACAACCCAGTGCCACCCATTGGGCACTGCAAGGTCAGCTATTCCTCCCAGCAACACTTGACAACAAAAGTGGAAGATGATGATGATGGATTGACAGATGACACTTGTGTTATCTGCTGTTGATGGATGAAAGCTTCTTTCTTTTTATGAAAAGTACATTTTAAATATGGCACACCGATTCAACCGTGTGTTTGTTACACCGTTTCAACCGTGTGTTTGTTACACCGATTCAACCGTGTGTTTGTTACACCGTTTCAAGCATATGTGTTGGTTTGTTATGCTGTTTCAATCATATTTTTTTTTAACGCTTGCAGCCATATTTTTGTAACGTTATTTTAAGCATACATACATTTTTGTTACGCAGTTTTACACTAGAATCCTGTTATATTTCTAAAAGAGAACTATATCATTGTTAGTAGTAATCTGCAATTGTTATGTTAATGCTGCATTGTTACAATTTGTTAATTATTATGCTGTCTAATTACTATGTTGATGTAAGTAATAATTATTCATCATAAATTGATTGTGTGCTTACGTGCATGCAGTGTAATATTGAACATCTGTTCTTTGATTTCTTCCTGGCCCTAACATTTGTTTATGTAAAACACTGTTTTCCCAAAGTGAATTTGAACAACGAAGACATGTACAACAGACTGCAGGGTTGATTGCTTGGTATATTTCACTGCATCTCGTCAGATGCACACTGTAGAATTTGCACAACATAAACTAAAGCAATAAGATAAATCCTTCAAGCGGAAATATACAACACACATTTTCATACAGCTAATTTGACTTGCTGCCATAGTCATTTATACTGACTATCGTATCTTTTTGTTTGCACAAAGTTGACCTTTTTAACAGAGGCAATCGCCATTCATTTACAAATGCCAACTTTGTGCAAACAAAAAGACATGGTGGTCAGTTTAAAATGACCATGGTAGACAATTCAAATTATGATTTCTACATTATACACCTACGATATGCAGCGAAATATGCCAGGCATTAAATGGTGCAATCTAATTTTTGCGTCTTCATTGTTCAAATTTGTGCCCTCAATATTTCCTCCACCATCGCAGTATTTATGTATTGTAGACAGTACCCAGTCCCAAGGCCTTCCTGGTTTCATGATATTTTTATTACACTTTGAACAAATACAGTACTTATAATAAACGTTTGTTTTGTTTCTAAACTGAACTCCTAAGTGGGGAAATGTTTCTTCCTGTATCCCCTGACCTCTCTGGCACAAAATTTTCAAGTGTTAATTTCTCCGCTGCTGATATTTTACAATCAATTTTTTTTGGGGGCTGCTGAAAACAGTTATTTGAATTTATGTTCCATTGGAACATAATTTTTTATTAAGTTCCATTATTTTATTTATTTGTGAGGATGACTTCAGCTAGAGCAGCAGTGGTCATCTGTCTGGTGTCCCTGGTTCCTGTTGTCATCTTAGTGACCAGGCAGGTCAGTCGTAACTGTTCAGACCCAGTTAATGTTTTTTATCACCGTAATGATTGGACAAGTTTATGGTGGTCAGTCAGTCAGTCCCAGTAATGTTTGTTATCAATGAAGTGATTGGACAAGTTTCTGGTGGTCAGTCGGTCAAGTCTCAGTAATGATTTTCACTATTAGTAGCCTCAGTAAGTAAAATAATTTCTTACCACATGTAATAATGGAGGTAAGGCCAGGGGAAGCTTCCACATCAGTTCCCCAAGAATACCTTTACAGGCAGTCACAAAGCTAAATGTATAGGGAAGTTAGAATTGAAGGGGGCTGCTAGCACAGTGGCTAAGACACCTTGCTGTCTGGCCCAGTGGTCAGGTGTTGACATTCACAGCAAGCCAGATGTTTAAATAGCCTGGGTTCCAGGTTGACCCAGTTTAGAACTGGCACCAGGCAGGTGTTTTGTAAAGTCCAGGTCACTGGCGGGATATTCACCACATCATTGTTCACATGCTGATTGGTCAGTACAAGTATGGGGCTGGAACTCTGTACCCAATTGACTTCGAGGCGTGTAAACAGGGTCCTTGACTTTCCTTGTTTATGTCGTGAAGACACATCGGCCGGAAGCTACGGAGACCTGAGACAGGGAGATGAAACCTTCAGAGTATGACAGTATGGTAGTGGATGTAGTTAACCACTGAATGGGTGTTGAATTTATTGATATAATGCAAAGAAAGATGACATGAAAGGTTAATAGAGTGACGAGGATGCCACGTGACAGTTCTCTTGCATTGGTCAGTATACCAATCAACATTTCCTGTGTATGATACCAATCACTAGCCTGTTGATTTGATACTCCTGGGGTTACCCCTCATCTTCGTTTCCATAGATATAAAATTGTTTGCTTTCATTGTGTATTGAAGGCAGGTGCCAACAATTTTACCTTGGAAAAAGTTGTTTGGGAACAGTGCCATTGGCTGCAGTATCTGATTGGCTGTTTAGGAACAATATCATTGGCTGTAGTTGCTAATTGATTGTTTGGGAACAGTCTTGTGTGGTATCTGATTTGTTGTTTGGAAAAAGTGCCCCTGGCTGCAGTATCTGATTAGTTGTTTCTGAACATTACTATTGGCTGCAGTATTTGATTGGTTGTTTGGGAACAGTTTCATTGGCTGCTGTATCTGATTGGTTGTTTGAGAATATTGCCATTGGCCAGGGTTATCTGCTTGGTTGGAACTGTTGCATTGATGTGTTGATAGATCTTGTCCCTGTTTGATTCAGACTCAAAAGTCCCTTGTAGACAAGAAACACGTATACAGTCATGACTGTGTCCATGATATTTTATGCTCAAACACTGCTGGCTGAAGTCATGTAATGCTACAGGAGTCTTGATTGTGTCCCCAGACTTTTTATGCTCAAATGTTCTTCTTGTTGTCACAGATCCTGTTGCTAGGTTTCTGTTTACCGGCCTTGAACTAGCAACTTCAGTTTGTGGCTGTGTGTATATATGCCATTTGTACAAGACTGACAGATTGCTCGCCTCGACACCCAAGGTTAGAAGTGGAGAGGCAGAGAACAAAAGACTAGATTTTGTAATGCCCACACTGTGTGCTTCAAAGAGATTATTTTTGTTCTTACAGATGGATGATGTGTACGTATCAATTATTTTTTTATTTTTATTCATGCAGATGGATGGTGTGTATGTTTCAGTTATTTTTGTTCATACAGATGAATGATGTGAATGTATCAATTATTTTTGTTCATACAGATTAATGGTGTGTGCTGTTCAATTTTTGTTCATACAGATGTATGGTGTGTACGTATCAATTATGTTTGTTCAAGCAGATAAAATGTGCATATGTTTGAGGAATGATATGCTGTATTTGCTTGTTACTGACATACTGTTTTATCATCACATGTAAATATACAAATTTACTCATGTACTCATGTCCGCACACATATACACAATATATATGGCCGTACAAATCTACTACACGAAGTGGCAGGGTTCTGCCTTCCAACAGGTTCCGATTGACTGTTCTCAAGGGCAACTTGGAGTTGTATTTTGATTATGCACAAACAATAATTCCCACTTGAATTTTTCAAATGATTTTGCATTTCAGCAAATTAGCAATGTCAGTTTTTATAGCCAGCTTTAGCATGACATCTCTGAAGTCAGTCTTGTTTCATGAGTCGAAGTTTGACAACATTTAGACAATGTCTTGTTTAAAGACAGTGTCTAATGCTAGTTTGTACTGGTGGAGTTGACAGTCTGTACTGGTGGAGATGACATTTTGTGCTTATGGAATCGACAAACGGTGTGATACTTAACAAATTAAAGATGTTAGAATTTTTAAAACTCTCTGTCTTCGCCCCAGAGTTGTACAAATGTTATACAAAATTTTGAGACTTTAGTCAAGTCTTAGCAGTTGTTACTTTAACAATCAAAGCTGTCTCGTTCAGAAGGAGTTAGAGTTACAGCGCTGAAAGAAGTTGGAATATATAGCCTAAAGGATATGGAATAGAAATGTATGGCAGTACCCATCCTTATGAAGATGATTAGGGGAACGATATGAATATTATCATCGCTCAACAGACAGAAATACAGACAACAAATATATTCAATGTCTGAAATAATAACAGACATTGCATATTTCAATTATAGTCAAGCAGGGTTTGGTTAGATGCGGCTGTTTCAAGGAAACAATTTACTTTAATTCTGGATCTGCAATTGAAGGTTCATGTGACATTTGACTGGGGCAGAGTGGGTTCATGTAACATTTCACTGGGGCAGAGTGGGTTAGTGTGAAATAACTAGAACTGAGGAAGTTCATGTGACTGGGACAGAGTGGATTAATTTGGCATTTGATTGGGACAAAGTGGTGAGTTCTCATAACAATTGACTGGGGCAGTGGGTTCCCTTATTTTTGACTTGGACAGAGTGGGGTCATGAGACAATTGACTGGGACAAGGTGGGTTCGTGTGATATTTTACTGGGACAGTAGGTTCATGGGACATTTGACTGGGACAAAGTGGGTTAAAATGTTACAGATCCAAAGCTGCTCATTCATTCCTGTGTTATGTCACATGGGGTGGGATACAGACTTTGCAGGAAGTGGTGGGTTGGAGAGACCCCACTGTGCCAGCCTGACTGGTGCTTGATGCTGGTCACTGAGGGAACTTCATTCCCTCACATCACATGAAACTGGCTAATTCTTTCAACAAAATATGAAGTATGCTTGTTGTCCATAATGTGCACTCGTTAGTTCATGTGTTCTTATAACTCATGTGTTCTTATAACTGACATCAGAATGATTCATGGCCTGGTGTCATGAGAAATTAAGTTTTAGAACCTTTTATATTTTGGCTATTGAAATGTGTTTATTAACTCCCGTCTGCCCCCTAAACCAGAATGCTTTCTAGAAATGTCCGTTTTCAGTCTTTCATGTGGGTGTCAATCTGGGATGTTTGACGTGCAGTGTCTGCTCTGTGTGTATGTTATCAGGAGCGGCCCACAGCTATGAGTTTGTTTACCTTTGACGTGTGTATCTCTGAATGTAGTCACCCTGGGGTGACTTTCTTTGGATATACTGGTAGTGAGATATACCTGTGGGTATACTGGTAGTGAGATATACCTGTGGATATACTGGTAGTGAGATATACCTGTGGGTATACTGGTAGTGAGATATACCTGTGGATATACTGGTAGTGAGATATACCTGTGGATATACTGGTAGTGAGACATGACCAAGGTTGTCTGTGTGGTGATATGATGACCATCTGTTTCAGGATTGAATGGTGAGACTTGAACAGAGTTAAAGTCCTCAACACTCCAGGGTAGAATTACAAGACATCAGAGACTTAGTTGACTTCACATCTTAGAGCAGAATAATGAATGACAAGAAAGACAGGAAATAGATGAATGACAAGAAAGACAGGAAATAGATGAATGACAAGAAAGACAGGAAATACATGAATGACAAGAAAGACAGGAAATACATGAATGACAAGAAAGACAGGAAATACAAGAAAGACATGAATGACAAGAAAGACAGGAAATAGATGAATGACAAGAAAGGCAGGAAATAGATGAAAGACAGGAAATAGATGAATGCCAAGAAAGACAGGAAATAGATGAATAACAAGACAAGAAAGAAATGAAATAGATAAACAACAAGAAAGAAAGAAAATAGAACAGATGAATGACAAGAAAGACAGTAAATAGATGAATAACAAGACAGGAAAGAAAGGAAATAAAGTAGATGAATAACCAGAAAGAAAGGAAATAGGGACCAGCTGTTGGTGGTTGAGAAGTGAGTGTTGTGTTTTAGTGGTTCCCCAAACTGGCAAACTGAACCTACTTGTACATATGTATCCTTTGACATGCCTCTTGTACAGCTCATTATATCCAAGAAATCTGGCACGTGGTTTTTGTTTTCTTGTTCTTGTTATCACGTGGACTTCTGTCCGGCTTTGATCATGCCAGTGATTAGTGTCGCTGATTTTGGCGTGTGTGTGTGCAACTTTACACCAAAATATAATTGTCAGATTTGTAGATGCTGATTGCGTCTGTGCAACATTACATCACAATCTAATTGTCAGATTTGTAGATGCTGATTGCGTCTGTGCAACATTACATCACAATATAATTGTCAGATTTGTAGATGCTGATTGCGTCTGTGCAACATTACATCACAATATAATTGTCAGATTTGTAGATGCTGATTGCGTCTGTGCAACATTACATCACAATATAATTGTCAGATTTGTAGATGCTGATTGCGTCTGTGCAACATTACATCACAATCTAATTGTCAGATTTGTAGATGCTGATTGCGTCTGTGCAAACATTACATCACAATATAATTGTCAGATTTGTAGATGCTGATTGCGTCTGTGCAACATTACATCACAATATATTGTCAGATTTGTAGATGCTGATTGCGTCTGTGCAACATTACATCACAATATAATTGTCAGATTTGTAGATGCTGATTGCGTCTGTGCAACATTACATCACAATATAATTGTCAGATTTGTAGATGCTGATTGCGTCTGTGCAACATTACATCACAATATAATTGTCAGATTTGTAGATGCTGATTGCGTCTGTGCAACATTACATCACAATATAATTGTCAAGATTTGTAGATGCTGATTGCGTCTGTGCAACATTACATCACAATAATTGTCAGATTTGTAGATGCTGATTTGCGTCTGTGCAAACATTACATCACAATATAATTGTCAGATTTGTAGATGCTGATTGCGTCTGTGCAACATTACATCACAATCTAATTGTCAAATTTGTAGATGCTGATTGCGTCTGTGCAACATTACATCACAATCTATTGTCAAATTTGTAGATGCTGATTGCGTCTGTGCAACATTACATCACAATACTAATTGTCAGATTTGTAGATGCTGATTGCGTCTGTGCAACATTACATCACAATATAATTGTCAGATTTGTAGATGCTGATTGCGTCTGTGCAACATTACATCACAATCTAATTGTCAGATTTGTAGATGCTGATTGCGTCTGTGCAACATTACATCACAATATAATTGTCAGATTTGTAGATGCTGATTGCGTCTGTGCAACATTACATCACAATATAATTGTCAGATTTGTAGATGCTGATTGCGTCTGTGCAACATTACATCACAATATAATTGTCAGATTTGTAGATGCTGATTGCGTCTGTGCAACATTACATCACAATATAATTGTCAGATTTGTAGATGCTGATTGCGTCTGTGCAACATTACATCACAATCTAATTGTCAGATTTGTAGATGCTGATTGCGTCTGTGCAACATTACATCACAATATAATTGTCAGATTTGTAGATGCTGATTGCGTCTGTGCAACATTACATCACAATATAATTGTCAGATTTGTAGATGCTGATTGCGTCTGTGCAACATTACATCACAATATAATTGTCAGATTTGTAGATGCTGATTGCGTCTGTGCAACATTACATCACAATATAATTGTCAGATTTGTAGATGCTGATTGCGTCTGTGCAACATTACATCACAATCTAATTGTCAGATTTGTAGATGCTGATTGCGTCTGTGCAACATTACATCACAATCTAATTGTCAGATTTGTAGATGCTGATTGCGTCTGTGCAACATTACATCACAATCTAATTGTCAGATTTGTAGATGCTGATTGCGTCTGTGCAACATTACATCACAATCTAATTGTCAGATTTGTAGATGCTGATTGCGTCTGTGCAACATTACATCACAATCTAATTGTCAAATTTGTAGATGCTGATTGCGTCTGTGCAACATTACATCACAATCTAATTGTCAGATTTGTAGATGCTGATTGCGTCTGTGCAACATTACATCACAATATAATTGTCAGATTTGTAGATGCTGATTGCGTCTGTGCAACATTACATCACAATATAATTGTCAGATTGTAGATGCTGATTGCGTCTGTGCAACATTACATCACAATATAATTGTCAGATTTGTAGATGCTGATTGCGTCTGTGCAACATTACATCACAATATAATTGTCAGATTTGTAGATGCTGATTGCGTCTGTGCAACATTACATCACAATCTAATTGTCAGATTTGTAGATGCTGATTGCGTCTGTGCAACATTACATCACAATCTAATTTGTCAGATTTGTAGATGCTGATTGCGTCTGTGCAACATTACATCACAATATAATTGTCAGATTTGTAGATGCTGATTGCGTCTGTGCAACATTACATCACAATATAATTGTCAGATTTGTAGATGCTGATTGCGTCTGTGCAACATTACATCACAATATAATTGTCAGATTTGTAGATGCTGATGTGCGTCTGTGCAACATTACATCACAATTATAATTGTCAGATTTGTAGATGCTGATTGCGTCTGTGCAACATTACATCACAATATAATTGTCAGATTTGTAGATGCTGATTGCGTCTGTGCAACATTACATCACAATTAAATTGTCAGATTTGGTAGATGCTGATTGCGTCTGTGCAACATTACATCACAATATAATTGGTCAGATTGTAGATGCTGATTGCGTCTGTGCAACATTACATCACAATATAATTGTCCGATTTGTAGATGCTGATTGCCGTCTGTGCAACATTACATCACAATCTAATTGTCAAGATTTGTAGAGCTGATTGCGTCTGTGCAACATTACATCACAATATAATTGTCAGATTGTAGATGCTGATTGCGTCTGTGCAACATTACATCACAATTAATTGTCAGATTTGGTCTGATTGCGTCTGTGCAACATTACATAAATCAATTGTCAGATTGTAGATGCTGATTGCCTGTGCAACATTACATCACAATATATTTGTCAGATTGTAGATGCTGATTGCGTCTGTGCAACATTACATCACAATATAATTGTCAGATTTGTAGATGCTGATTGCGTCTGTGCAACATTACATCACAATCTAATTGTCAGATTTGTAGATGCTGATTGCGTCTGTGCAACATTACATCACAATATAATTGTCAATTTGTAGATGCTGATTGCGTCTGTGCAACATTACATCACAATCTAATTGTCAGATTTGTAGATGCTGATTGCGTCTGTGCAACATTACATCACAATATAATTGTCAGATTTGTAGATGCTGATTGCGTCTGTGCAACATTACATCACAATCTAATTGTCAAATTTGTAGATGCTGATTGCGTCTGTGCAACATTACATCACAATATAATTGTCAGATTTGTAGATGCTGATTGCGTCTGTGCAACATTACATCACAATCTAATTGTCAGATTTGTAGATGCTGATTGCGTCTGTGCAACATTACATCACAATATAATTGTCAGATTTGTAGATGCTGATTGCGTCTGTGCAACATTACATCACAATCTAATTGTCAAATTTGTAGACAGTTTCATGCTGTGTAGTCACTAACTATCACATACTACACATGCTAGAATTGTCACATACACCGCACATTTGACATGTCATAAACCAGAAACTTGACTTGCCACATATAATGCATACTCAACATGTCACAAACCAGGCACACTTGACATTTCACATACCATATAATTTGACATGTCACAAACCAGACACACTTGACATATCAATACCACATAATTTTACATGTCACAAACCAGACACACTTGAGATACCACATAATTTTACATGTCACAAACCAGACACACTTGAGATACCACATAATTTGACATGTCACAAACCAGACACACTTGAGATACCACATAACCACAATGAAGGATGGCTACAGTGGCATAGTAGTTAGCACACTAACTTACCAACACAAAGGTCAGAGTTTGAACCCAGCTATGGTAGATCAATGTAATCCTGTGCTTCTCCCAGCCCTCCCAGCACTGACCAGGTCAGCCTGTATGCTGGTGTGACACCAACACGTTCAGTCTGGTACCAGATACCAGACATGCATGACTGGCCTAGACTCATGGGATTTGCTTTTCTTGCACAGGATTGAGGTTGGTGATTAGACACAGGACTGAGGTTGGTCAGTAGACACAGGATTGAGGTCGGTCAGTAGACACAGGATTGAGGTCGGTCAGTAGACACAGGATTGAGGTCGGTCAGTAGACACATGACTGAGGTTGGTCAGTAGACACAGGATTGAGGTCGGTCAGTAGACACAGAACTGAGGTCGGTCAGTAGACACAGGACTGAGGTCGGTCAGTAGACAGGATTGAGATCGGTCAGTAGACACAGGACTGAGGTCGGTCAGTAGACACAGGACTGAGGTCGGTCAGTAGACATAGGATTGAGGTCGGTCAGTAGACATAGGATTGAGGTCGGTCAGTAGACACAGGATTGAGGTCAGTCAGTAGAGACAGGATTGAGATCGGTGAGTAGACACAGAACTAAGGTTGGTCAGTAGACACAGGATTGAGCTTGGTCAGTAGACACGGGATTGAGGTTGGTCAGTATACGGAATTGCCAACAAAAAGAAATGGTCAGATGTTGCCTGTATATTGCAGTATTCCGTCTACATTTGTTGTTCATATTCAACAACATGCATCACATCTGACTGTCTGCTGCATCATCCTGTCTACTCATCACAATGTTTGATGGCCGAATGGATAAGAATACTTGCTCTTAAACTTCCAGCGGGCTGATGCTGAAGTAGCAGGTTCAACCCCTACACCAGACAGTAGGACTAAAATGTTGACTTCTCTTCCTTGACTTTGGGGAGTAAATTACAAATACCTCAGAAGTCAGAGTGGGTTCGCCTGATGGTGAGGGATACTGGTATTAGGGAAAGCTAATCCACACGTAAAAATCGGTGCACTGAACTAGAAGTAGCACATTTATGTACTACGCTGAAGGTCAAGGTAAGCTGTCGTCCCCAGAAATCATTTCATTGTCAGTTCCAGGGCCTCTTTTTGGTTATGTAGCGAGAAGCCAGGCATTGGAAAACATCGTGCCAACTGGTAAGGTCAGCAGGGGAAAAGGCAGGGATAGACTGAGAGATGATGCTGGGTCGTGGCCTGGAGGAATATGAACAGCAGAGTTGATTCACAACACCAGGGGTGGAGATCTGTGGAGCGACATGAACACCTACACCAGCTGGCATGGCACATGATGATGATGCCACACAGCAGACAGAGATTGTCCTGGATGGAGGGGGAGGGCCTACAGTGTCAGGTGGTACTTTCTGGCCTCCACCCAGGGTAAAAGGTCAATGCTGCCTGAAGAATGGAGGCAGAATCGGGTACTAATAGAACCAGAATTAGTTGACTGAAAGAGGTCAGGATTGGTCGCTGAAGGATTTGGTAGAAGCTACATAACGATAGATATACGAAGTGTCATCAAATGTTTTGTTTGTTAAATGTTCTTGCTGTATGTGAAATGCCACATAGCTCCAGCTTCAGCTTTCTGGAGCCAGTTAGTTGGTATGTAGTAGACGTATACATATTTAACGCTGATTTATGACGTACTTGACTGATACGTGTGGGCTGCTTGACTGCGGGCCCAGACATCAGCGTTGTTGAATTGTCATTGGGTGGGCTGTCTGTGTCTAGACTATATGTCTGCACTTCCATTGGGGGTCACTTGCGTGGGAAAATATCAGACATTTGATTACATTAAAAGTGTATCTCTCTTTGTTCCAAATGGTAGGCGTTATCTTAGTCTAGCTTTCTTGGGGAAGAAGAGGCTTGGGTGGTTGGTCTGAGGACAGAAGGGGCTTGAGTGGTTGGTCTAGGGGTGGAAGGGGCTTGGGTGGTTGTGAATTCTATGGAAGATGGAAGACTTGAGTGAACTCTTGAAGCCAGGTTAGTCCAGGTCTGTCGCCAGAGCCCTGGAGGATGGCTTTCTCTGAAGTCACAGAGGGAGGGCGTGGTGTAATGACCTTCACAGTGACCAAATATACACCTCAGGTATCAAATACATTGTCAGATTTCTGTAGTATATGCTGGCTAAACTTCAGATGTACAGCCAACATGGCACGTTGGCTGGTACACATGACGAACTGGCACGTAGTGCGTTGGGATAGTTAACAACCAATTGACTGGGAACTCTGTGTGAGTTAATGAATATTTCCTCTGGTTCACAGTTGACAGCATTATAAGTATGGGTTATTGCACTTGAAGAGACCCACATGGTGCGCCCCCCCCCCCCCCCCCCCCCCCCCCCCCCCATCATCACATGTGTGATGTAAATTGTTGGATTTAATTCAATTGGTAATTATTTCCTGAATGCAATTTAAACAGTACATTTGTGTGACAAGTACACTATGTATTAACCTGTCAATTGTTTTTTTTTTTACATTTTAGATTTAGCACTGCCTTATGTAAGTGTGTTGTTTATAATGTAAATATGATTTCTGTACAACTTATGTATCTAAAACAAACAGTTTTTGTTATCACATTCATTCAAAAATCATTAAAATATTCATATGCTGAATTTACACGCTGCTTTGTGGAGTTTTTTCCAATTGTGACCATATCAGTGTTTTATTTAAACATTCTGATTTAAAATGTGTGGCTTGATGTAAATACTTAGGGGCAGATACAACATCAGATGTGAGATACATCACTGAGATTAAGTACAGAATAGGTCATCAAATGCTGTATTTCAGAAAATGAAGAAGTCTTGTATGGTAGAAGTCACTATCAGTGAATGTTAGAGCTGAAATGTTATATGTAGAACCTGTTTTGCCATATGGAAGTGAATCCTGGAATGTCAATAAATACATTAGGAAGAGGCTGGAAGCAATGGAGATGCAGTGTCTGAGGCTAATGTTATGAATATCTTGCTGCAATGGTCAACCCAACAAAGGCAACAGTGACTTGGTTCTCGTTGAATAATCATATTGTCAACACTCTAACACCAACTGTAAAGCTGTGTTCAGAGGTGGAAAGAACGCAGGCAATAAATTACCTGGGGATACGGTTTGATCGAAGTCTTGCTTATAATGAGCACATAGACCAGGTGATAACAAAGGCCAAGCGGGGTTTGGCTGCGATGCGGGTGATGGCGGCAGCAAACTATGAGCAGCGCCATCTATGTCTTCTGTACGAGGGGCTGGTCATGTCTGTTTTGGAGTATGCAATGGCAATCCTGACTCTCAGCCATAAGCAGATAGAAAGGATGGAAAGGATACAGAATGAAGCTATGCGCATTATTCTTGGATGTACAAGAGATACAGCATGCAGGGTGATGCGCTACCTTCTTGATTTTCCAACCATTGAAGAGAGAATACAAGTTTGCAAAGCACGCGCCTACCTCAGAGTTAACGCAAACACACGACATCCACGGCATAGTGAAATTATGAAGGTGAAGGGCAGCAGGTTAAAAAGAGGACGGTCATGGATGGGTCAAGCCGAAGACATTCTTCTATATGATTTACCAACACACCACCCCACTATATGATATACCAATATACCACCCCACTATATGACATACCAATATACCACCCCACTAATGATATACCAACATACCACCCCACTAATGATATACCAATATACCACCCATTTATGATATACCAACACACCACCCCACTATATGATATACCAACACACCACCCCACTATATGATATACCAACAGACCACCCCACTATATGATATACCAACACACCACCCCACTATATGATTTACCAACACACCACCCCACTATATGATTTACCAACATACCACTCCACTATATGATATACCAACATACCACCCTACTATATGACATACCAACATACCACCCCACTATATGACATACCAACATACCACCCCACTATATGACATACCATCCCACTATATAATATACCAACATACCATCCCACTATATAATATACCAACATACCACCCCACTATATGATATACCAACATACCACCCCACTATATGATATACCACCCCACTATAGGATAAACCAACAAGAGTGTGTTCAACTTCTTCCATGTGTGAAGTAAAAGAATTTATTTTCACTTAGTGAAAACCTTCCCTGAAGCTGGTGTGGCATGGGCATCAGAAGATAGGCCTGTGACCTTTGTGTCATGGACATGAGGAGATGAGGTCAGGAGAGAGAGGAAGGAGATGAGATCAGGAAAGATAGGAAGGAGAGATGAGGTCAGGAAAGAGAGGAAGGAGAGATGAGGTCGAACGAATGAACGAACAAACAAACTTTATTTTCGAAGGGTAGCAAATTGGGCACGCAAGCCCGTCTTACATTCGGCCCTTCCAATCCCTCATCTTTCGTTCATCAGTGCATTGTGCATTCACATAGGAAAAAAACATTGTCAAATGAATGTTGTAAGCATAAACAATGCATGTTACCATGTTATGAGACAAATCCTCCACCCACCCACCCATCCCCTATACATCCACGTGTCTCCCACACACATCCACCACCCAACCACACACATACCCACAGGCACATACATGACCCCATCCATCCACCCATCCCCCAACCCACACACACCCCCACATACACCATCTCACCACCCACACACACACACATCTCCCACCCACACACAAACCCAGGCACACATGCATGCAACCACCCATCCATACCCAGCAACACATCCCCCCACCTTCACACATCTCCCCACCCACAAGCACATATCCTCCACCCATCCCATAACCTACCAACACTCACCCACCCACAGATCCTCCACCACCCACCCCCAATCACTCAGCCAAACACACATCCACCAACCACATATCCAACACTCACATATTCCTGCCAACTCACATATCCTGCACTTACCCACACACAAAACCCGCACCCACCCATACATCCCCCATCTACACACATATCACCCACCCACACAATCTCCCCCACACACACACACATCCCCTCCCACCCCAACCTACACACTCACCCTCCCACACATCCTCCACCCCCCCTCCCCCGATCTCCAATCCCCAATCACACATCCCTTAACTATACATCTCCCCACTCATACACACATCCTCACCCATCAACACATTCCTCATTCAAAAACACACCAACCAACCACATATACCCCACCCACACACATCCACCTTCCCACCCACACACACACTTATCTCACCCACACACACATCTCCCCACCTACAAACATCCTCCACTGACTCACATTTTTCTATTCCATACTCACTCAGACCCACACCCATCCCCCACACACCCATTCACCCACCCAAATACACATTCCCTACCCACACCCCCAACCAACCAATACGCACATACTTCTAACCATCCTCCCAAATATCCACACCCACACACACATACATCCCCCATCGACCACACATCCCTTCACCCATCACGCATCAAGCCACACACACAACCCCTCCATACATACAGGTCAGGAAAGAGAGGAAGAAGATGAAGTCAGGAAAGAGAGGAGGGAGATGAGGTCAGGAAAGAGAGGAAGGCTATGAGGTCAGGAAAGAGAGGAATGAGAGATGAGGTCAGGAAAGAGAGGAATCAAATCAAATCAACTTTATTAGGGTCACAAATTGGGCGCGCAGGCCCGTCTTACATTCGGCCCTTCCAATCACTCGTCTTTCGTTCATCAAGAGCATTATACATTTACATAGGAAGAAAATAAACATTGTGAAATGAATGTTGTAAACATAAACAAGGCTATTAATTACCATGTTATGAAGCCCATCTCCACCTATCCATACAATCACCCACCCATAAAACACCCCCACCTACCCACACACACGCGCACCAAGGGACACATACACACCCCCACCTACCGACACACACGCACACCAAGGGACACATACATACCCCACCAACTGACCCATCCCCCTCCCGTACCTCCCCCACCCACACACACTGCCCTCACCTGATCCCCCAACCAAAACACACTCGCCACCCACAAACATTCCCCCACCGACCCACACATCCCACGCCCATCCACATGCACATCCTATCCCACACATCCTCTCCCCACCCACACCTCAAACCACCCATCCCCCAGCCACATCTCCATCGACAACATATTCCCCACCCATGCACACAATCCCCCCACCAACCCACACATCGCACATCCACTCACACATCCCCAAACCATACACACACATCCCCACCAACTGACATGTCCCTATCCCCCCCCCCCACACACACACACACATCTCCCTAACCACCCATACATCCATCCCCAATCCACTCACACACACCCCACCACCCACACATACAACTTCCACCCACCCACACATGCCTTAACCTAATCCCCACCACACAATCCCCCACCCGCACATCACATACACCCCCTACCACGCACTATTCCAACCCACCGCACCACACACACACATCCCCTTCACCAACACATCCCCACTTCA